>VMDO01001360.1:0-192716 GCA_007922755.1 Pedetes capensis | reverse complement strand
ATACCCTCAACCATCTTACTTCTCTTTATAAAATGAAATTTAAATTGTCCTTCCTATAATTGTCCAGTTTCTGTCTCTAATATCTGTTTTCATGAAGGGTTAATTTTTTGATATCATAAGAAACAAAGGGAAAATTAAAAATTATGGCCAAAATTCAAAATAGTATGTTGGATTTTATGTTATTTGAACACCTGTATATAAGGAAAAAACCATTTTTTCTGTTAAGATATCTGTTTTACACACTGGCTATTTGGAGTTCTTTTCTGCCAGAGTTGAATAAGATTGTATCCACTTAATATTAGAGTTGTCAAGGAATCTAGGAAAGAATTGAATAAAGAGAAATAAATTCTGTTTTTGTTCCTTGCCTAAAGTTGCTTAATTTTGTTCTTTAGCAGTAAATAGTAAAACCTAGAATGGCTCCTTATGCTTTATGAGTCAATGAGAGTTGTTTTATTAATTATTAAAAAAGATTTTTTAATCATAGTCTATATATCTCATGAGCTTTTTTTTCTTTTGAGACAGGGTTTTGCTAGGTAGCCCATGCTGGCCTGAAACTCTCTATCCTCCTGCCTCAGCCTCTCCAGTCCTGGGATTACAGCATGAACTGAGCTCATTATGTTCAATAATTGATGAATTTTAGTGAAATAACTGATTTGACTCCCTCAGTGATACAGTGGGTTGTATCACTGAAGTCACCAAAATATTGCTATTTATTATGTTGGAGGAGCCCTTTATTAACCTATCTGTAGAAGTTCTGGGCTAGTGTTGGTATACTGCAATGAAAAATTAGAAACATTAGTTCATTATAATAGTAAAATGGTTCATAGAAAATAATGATTTTGTTTGCTCTCATTCAGCATGGTGGGGGTTAGTATATGAGAAGTTGGAGCACAGTGGATTTTTAATATGTAGGTTAAAAATTCTATTTGTGTATTTAAATTTTCTCTATATGTTTGTCTGTTACAGCTCAGTCCTTTTGTTTACAGCGAGTTTGCCAGGGAGAGGAACCTTCATGTTTCATTACTTGATCGACTTTATGAGCATTACCCTGCCGAGTTTCCATGTAGGATCCTCCTATGTGAGAACTATCGCTCCCATGAAGCTATCATCAAGTAGGTGTGAACTGTCCCCTCTGATTCATATCTTCTGTAGTCTTGGGGAAGAGGTGGAACTCAGATCAGCATGTGACAGAGACAGGTCATTCCCAACAGGTTATGTGGTGTTCCTAGTATTTCAAATTATGCTTAATTTTATGTTTTGAAAAGAACACCTCAAAAGTTAGAGTTGTGATTTTTCCACAAAATAAAGCAATTTAGAGTACTAAAACTTTATTTAGATTCTACTAGCTATAACATGGGCTGGGATTTAGCTCAGTTGGTAGAGCACTGCTCTGCAGTCTCTTAGGTCCCGAGTTCGATTCCCAGCACCACAAAAATGGGAGAAGGACATGGCAACCCACTCCCAAGTCAATCCTGAAACAATCTGCCATTGAAAACCCTATGAGAGTCGCTATGAGTCAGACACGACTCGATGGCACCTAACAACAACAAGCTATAACATGCTTTTCTGAGACTATATATATAATCTATATGAAAAGTATATTGAGCCGGGCGCGGTGGAACAAGCCTGTAATCCCAGCGGCTTGGGAGGTGGAGGCAGGAGGATCACAAGAGACCAGAGGCAGTCTGCGTAATTTAGCCAGACCCTGTCTCAAAAAAATGGGCTGAGGGTGCAGCTCAGTGGTCCAGCACTTGCAGAGCATGCAAGCATGAGGCCCTGGGTTCAACCCTAAGTACCACAAAAAAAAAAAAAAAAAAAAAAAAAAAAAAAAAAAAAAAAAAAAAAAAAAAAAAAAAAAAAAAGTATATTGACAAACCTTATAAAGTTTATCTGTCTCTGGCTATGTTATACAAGAAATCTATTTTAAAAGGAAGGAAGAAAGCAAAGAATAAAGGGAGAGAGTACAATCATGACACTTATTAATGAGTTTTTTTTTTTTTTTAAGATTTCTATCAAATATAGCATGCATCAAAAAAAAAAGAGCATATCCTAAATGACAGCTCAGTAAATAGTCACAACCTGAACAGACCATGTAACCAGTATTCAGTTGAAGAAACAGAAGATTACTAGCATTCTGGAAGCTCCTTTATGCCCCTTTCCAGTCACTGTTTCCACTAGAAACTTAAGTTTTTAAAAAGTTTAGTGTAATTTCATAATACTGATTATGTCACTCAGGTGGGAACCATTTTTAGGTGTTTCTGAAAGCAGTTGGATAGATAAAATTTTACCAATATCTGGAAACGTGATTCTTCTTTCATTGTTACCAGTCATTTACCATAGTCAGTGATGACTCAAGTATTAGGTGGTGGCTTCTTTAGTGAAATGGATTCACTTGATAGTCAAAGATTTGACTGTAGGCCAGGCGCACTGGCACATGCCTGTAATCCCACAGGTAGAGGCAGGAGAGTCTCACATTTGAGGCCAGAGGCAGCCTGCATAACTTAGCAAGACTGTGTCTCAAGATAAAAAAATAAAAAATGGTTTGGGGGGTACATCCCAGTGTTAGAACAGTTGCAAAGTATGTGCAAAGCTCTGGATTCAACCCCCAAGTACTGCAAAAAACGAAAAAACAAAACAAAAAACTCTTAAACGTCCTCCAGTCACGTGCATTGTTTCAGCATGTCTTTATCTGTATATTTGCGAGTACATCCATCACTTAATGACAGGATACCTTCTGAGAAATGTGAGGCTGCTGTTGGTGTAACATAGCCACTTGCTTTGCAGTAAACTTATTTTTTTATAAGTAGGAGTACACTGTAAAATGATAAAAATACAGTAAATACATAAACGAGTAATGTGGTTATTTATTAGCATTATCAAGTATGATGTCCCATACATAATTGTATGTGCCATACTTTTATACAACCCACATAGCACAGTAGGTTTGTTTACAACAGGATCACTGCAAACATGTGAGTAATGCATTGTGCTATGATGTGACAATGGCTGTGATAGGAATTTTTTTAGATCCTATAATCCTATAATCCATTATAATCCTACAGGATTGCGATCAGATATGGGGTCCATTGTTGAGACCAAAAAGTTGCTATGTGGTGCATGATTGTATATGATCCACATAAGTAGAAGTATGTATAAGTCAAGAAAACATGCTGGTTAGCAAATTTTTCTTATGAAGCTGAGGTATCAATGGTATGGAACTGTCATCATTTGTTTCCTGTCTATACTCTGGCTTCATATCTTATCAAAATCAGTCCATTTAACTGTGATGTTCCAGGAGCCTTCCCTGTTGTTATTGCTGTCATTATTTTTGAAGAAATGATTTACACCAGAAGTATTCAGTATTTGAACAAAAGTTAATTGTAAGCCAGGTGTGGTGGCACACATCTGTCGTCCCAGCACTTAAAGAGCTGAGACAGGAAAATCACCTTGAGTTTGAGGCGAGCCTGGGGTCCCAGGCCAGCCTCAGCTACAGACCAAGATTCTGTCTTCCACCCCCTTTAAAAGATGAATTGTGGACATAAAGCAATATTATTAGAATTGTTTTTTTTTTTTTTCTTGTGGGTGGGTGGATGAAATTAATTTCAATGATAGATTACTCTTTTTTTTTTCTCTTTTCTTTTTTTTGCAGTTATACTTCTGAGCTTTTCTATGAGGGTAAATTGATGGCCAGTGGAAAGCAACCAGCACATAAGGATTTCTACCCACTAACTTTTTTTACAGCACGAGGGGAAGATGTACAAGAAAAAAATAGCACAGCTTTTTATAATAATGCTGAGGTACCTTAGTTCTTTTTGCAAATTGTCAATGTTTTGTCATTCACATTGTCTGCTTTTGTTGAGCATTCATTTAAAATTTTGAGTTGACATTTTATTGCATATGGATTTTGTTTACATGAAAATAGTATGTAAAGTTTATTCTTTTTCTTGTATATTGATTTAAGATGAATTTCCTTTGGGAAACAGAACTTTGCTTTACTTTTTGTCTTAGTGATAAAACAAAAAATACATGGTTTCAGCTTTATGCAAAAAGTCAACATATTCTCACATAGATCTTTACCAAGAGACAGTTCAAATAAACTGATGAAATTTTATAGTGCATACTCAAAAGAGGTATCCTGTTTAATGAATTGCAGAATACTGTGACCCAGAGAGTTCACTCAGTCCCAGATAATGATGTTACTGTCCCATCATGTGTTCCTGCTTGGATAGTTCTCTTCCATTTTCTGCTTTCAGAGAGCATATGCATAGTATGGAGAGTCAGATCAGGCAGCAGACAAAAATCATGGTGGAGTCTTCAAGGCCAGCAGGCCAAAATCCTTGTGGTTAAGGCTTTTCCTGTCACAAGAGACTTTAGGAAAGCTGAAGGAAGCCAGAGTAATTGGTCATTATTAGGGGAGTGGTTCTTGATCTCTGGTATCTACTGCCCTTATCATTTTGGTTACAAAGAAATGGCTTTTATTATATGATAGTGACTCATTTTTCCCTTGAAACATTGATCAGAGGGCTATAGTTAGAAGTCAGTACAGTAAAATCATCAGTACCACTTGAGAAAATCCTAGCCCAAAGCCAAGAAACTTGACATTTTCATTAGTCTGTGCCATTTAATTTTAGGAAAAGGAAAACTTTTCTTTAAATATCTGAAATATTAAAAATGACTTTAAGGGTTTGTCTCCTTTGTTTTTGTACTCAAATTGGAAGCCACTGGCTTGGAAATTAGCCATGGTAGTGGGTGGGAGGGCTGACAGGGAAGGGCAAGCAGAGTCCTAAAATCCAGGAGGTCTTGTTGTGGCACCAGGGGTCAGAGTTGAATCCTAATTAATCTTGATCCTGAGGCAGGGTTGATGTTTACTAGAGGGTCAGTTTTTCAACCTTGGTTACTTATTCCTTCACAGTGACTTTTAAGCTATAGAATAAATAAAATCCATCTCCCTGGACTGTCAGTGTTGCTCAAATTTTTTTTTGAAAAATATATATCTTTTTCCTATTCAGACAACACAAAGACAAATTTATGTGACCTTTAAATATTAAAAAGCCACATGCCATGGTGCATACCTATAATCCCAGCAACTTGGAAGGCTGAGATAGAAGGATTGCAAGTTAGAGGCCAGAGGCAGCCTGTGCAATTTAATGAGGCCCTGTCTCCATAAACAAAAACAAAAACAAAAATTAAAAAGGGGCTGGGAGTGCTATTTAGTGGTAGAGCACATGCCTAGCATTTGCAAGGCACTGGGTTCAACCCCTCAGTCCTGTAAAACAAACAAACAGACAAATAGATAAATGTTAAACCTGTAAATTTAGAGAAATTTTAACCAATCTTAAACTTTCCCCAGATCATGTTTGTTCACTTTTGAGGCACAGTGTTCCAGGGGCTTGTTTATAGGTGGCAAAAACTGATCTTAGTTCACTGCAGCTGAATACCTAGGTAAACACATTTTTCTGTTATTATTGGTGAATATGAACTATACAAACTACAGGCTTTATTATGACATTTTCATATTTGTATATGATGTACTTGGGTCATACCCCCGTCCTTGTTAGAGGGTAGACATTTTGAATTTTTGAATACCAGTGTATTCATATTTGAATACCAGTATAGGCCTATTTGGACAGTAAACATTTTTAGAAGCCCTGGACTTTTCTTGACTTAAAGGTTAAACTCAGATCTGTTTCATGTTATACAGCAAGCAGAATAAGAGACACCAGTTACATTGATAGGGGAAAAATGAGATTTTGTTTGTAAAAATTCTGACCAAAATTTAGGAAGGCACTTGAGAATAATTTAAATTCCACACTATTATGAAAACAGGGTAGTCTTACATAGATTGTCAAATTGATCTTAAAACCGAGGTTAGAATTAAAAGTAAAATTAAAGAACCTAGAGTTAAAGTAATACTCACAGCACTTTTGCTGTGTATAATTCTTCTTTATTTAGTAAACATTTTTTTCTTTAATATCATATGCTTTGTACATCATCTGAACCTATGACATATCTTCTTTCTCATGCTTAAAATGGTAGAATAAGAGAAAGAATCTTGATTCAGATTTTGTATCACATAAGTAATGATTGGGTCTCAATTTAATAGGGATTTAAATACTAAGAACTAACGTATTTTTTATTTTCTATTATTATTATTATTATTATTATTATTATTATTATTATTATTATTTTGTGGTACTAGGGGGTTGAACCCAGGGTATTGCACATATTTTTGCAAGGACTGTACCACTGAGCTGTACCCTAAGTCCCTTTTTAATTTTTTATCTTGAGACAGGGTTTCACTAAGTTATGCAGGCTTCTCTTGCCTCAAACCTATGATTCTCCTGCCTCCTCCCTCACCCCCCAGTTCCTAGGATTATAAGTGTGACCCACAAGGCTTGGCTTTAAGATATGATTCTTTTTTTTTTTTTTTCCCCCATTACTGGGAGTTTGGACCCAGGGTCCTCCCACCACTAAGCTGCACCTTCTAGCCCCTTTGTTTTATTTTATTTATTTTTTATTCTGAGACAGGGTCTTGCTAAGTTGCCCCTGGCCTTGAATTTGTGATCCTTCTGCCTCTGCCTCCCCAGTTGCTGGGATTACAGGTGTGCACCACCCTAAGATATGAGTCTTAACCTTGAGAAATTCAGCCTGAAGGGATTTGCTGTGGACACAATAATAGTGTAAGACAGAGGTAGGCATGGTTATGCAGATATGGAAAAATCAATCCAAAGGTTTTGGTGGGGCCTGAGACAAGGAGAATATCATTTTTGCCTCATATATTTTGGGGATCTGTAGTTACTTGTGTATGTATTTAGAATTGTTATGTCTTGATGGATTGACCTTCTTATCATAAAATGTCTCTCTACCTAGTAACATTTTTTAAAAAGTAGATTTGTTTTATGATCATTCCAGCTCATTTTATGGTTGCTGTTTGGATGGTATATCTTTTTCCATTCTTTTATATTCATCCTTTTTATACTTTTGAATATAAAGTATATGTTCCGTAGACAGAATATCATTGGCTCTTGTTTGTTTAAAGATAGTCTGAAAGTCTCTGCCTTTTGATTGGATTAATCCACTCATTTTTAATGTTACTGTTGTGATTTTATCTCTGGCGTTTTGTTTTTTTCTATGTCTCATATATTCTTTTCTCCTTTACTGCCTTTTTTATTTTTTTCATTAAGTGCATATTTTCTAGTGTCATATTTTCCTTTACTTAACTACATAATTTATGGTTTTCTCTAGAGTTTTTTTACTAGAATCTACTTCAAGTTTATACTAATTTAATTTCAATGATATGTATAAACTTACTCCTACATAGCCCAATTCTCATTCTCCCTTTTTATGTTGTTATTGTTACATTATATCTGTATATAACAACCTGAATGATATATTGTTATAATTATTACTTTACATAATTTTACATATTTAAAAAATTCCATGAGAGACAAGTACATATTTATAGTTTGCTTTATTAACATTCTTTTTTTTTTATGGCGGGGGGGGGGATCTGGGGATTGAACCCAGGGTCTGGCATACTTTAGACAAGTGCTCTGCCACTAAGCTACATCCCCAGCTCTATATTAACATTCTTATTTAATATTTCTAGTTCTCCTCATTTTTTTGTGGGTTCCAGTTACTATCTAGTGTCATTATACACTTACCTCCTTTGTACATTTATTGTTATACATCACACATTTCTGTATGCTAGAGCCTAAGGTGGTATTATATGCAGTTGCTCTTTAAATCAGTTAAGAGAAGAAAAGAGAAGTAATATGTTGATACACTGTATTTTATAATTACCCACATTATAACCCTTTTGGTAGGACTTTGTGAATTTGAATTACTATCTGGTATCACTTACTTTTAGCCTGAAGAACTTGTAGTATTTCTGGCATGATGAGTTTGCTAGTAAGGAATTTGCTCAGGTTTTTTTTTTAAATCTGGGGATGCTTCTGTTTTTACTTCATTTTTGAAAGGTTTTGATGGTTTTAAGATTATTGGTTGGGCTTTTTTCTTTTAAAACATTGAAGTATATCTTCTTATGCTTTCTGGCCTCCATTGTTTCTGATGAGAAGTCATGTGTAATTTTATTGGTATCTCTTTGTAAGTAATGTGTTGTTTCTCTCTCGCTGTTTTCAAGATTTTATTTTTGTCTTTGACTTTCAGTATGATGAATCTGGGTATGCATTTGGGTATATTTATCTTACTTAAAGTTTATTGAACTGGTGTAGATCAAAATTTTTCATCAGATATAATATACTTTGATCATGTTTACCTCCACTGTCACCCTTTCTTATTCCTTCTCCCCACTTTTCCCTTCCACATCCATAATATTCCCTCTTTTATTTTTATAGCCCCACCCCCAATTCCATATATGATTTAAAAAAACCCTGTTATTTGTCTTGTGAAAAAGACTCTCTTCACTTAATATGATAATCTCTAGTTTCATTCATTTTCTTGCAAACAACATAATTTAGTTCTTCGTGGGTGAACACAACTCCATTGTGTAGGTATGCCACATTTTCTTTGTTCACTTATCTGTCTGTTGATTGGCACCTAGGCTGATTCACTAACTTGGCTATTGTGAATAGTGCAGCAATAAACATGGATATGCAGGTACCTTTATAGTAAGCTGACTTTGATTTTTTTGGGTATTTACCCAGGAGAATTGTAGCTGTTATATAGTTTAAGTTTTAATTATTTGAGGAGCCCCCATACTGATTTTCTTTGGACATTTTTTATGCTCTTTTTTCCTCCTCTCCTGGTTTTCTCATTACATGTTTATTAGTGATCTTAAGTGGTATCCTTTTCTTTATTTTTCTTCGTTATTTTTCCTCATTGTTATTCAGATTATATAGTCTCTATCTTCATGTTTGCTGGTTTGTTCTTCTGTCAGCCCAGATCTCCTATTAGTAAATTTTTCATTTCAATTCTTTTACTTTTCAGCCACTTGGGGAAGAAATTGCTCCGCTGTGCGGTCCACCTGAAATTGAGTTTCTTAGTAGAGTGTGCCACTTTGTGAAGCTTACTCTTCCCCTGCTCTGGGCAGAACTTACGGAGCAGTTGCTGGAGGAGGATGTAGAACTTGCTGTTTATTGGCTGTCCCAGTGGTATCTACCTTAGGAGCAGGAGGTGTGTGCGTGTGCTTGTGCATGTGTGTGAGAGACAGAGAGAGAGAGAGAGAGGGGGAAAGAGAGAGATTGGGATCTGCCAATGTTTACTGGCTGCTGAATCTATACAAGATAGGTGTTTTGTTATTTTTCTGTTTTATCTTGTGCTGGGAAGGTGGAAACTGTCACTTGGCTATCAATCCCATTAGATTAGCTCTCCTTCAATACAGAGCTGTGCACAAAAGGGGGTCTTCATTCTTCGCTCACTCATATCTTCCTTTGCTGTAAGAGATAGGATAGGGGAACAGGCCCTGCGCAACTACTGCCAGCTGCTCCATATAGGCCTGTTGCAGCATTTGTTGTTGGTAGGTGCTGTTGAGTCAGGTCCAACTCATAGTGACCCTTTATGTACAACAGAATGAAATGCTCCCCAACACTGTGCCATGCCTGGCACTATGTCAGTGTTTTTCTCCTATTCATAGGGTTTTCAATGGCTGATTGTTTCAAGATTGCTTCAGGCATGGATTGCCACGTCCTTCTCCCATTTTTGAGGTCCTGGGGATTGAACCCAGGGCCTCAGACTGCAGAGTGGCACTCCACCAACTGAGCCAAACTCCAGCTCCTTCTGTAGCATAAAGCTGGGAAAAATAGACTCTTCCAGTATTACCAGCTGTCAAGCCACCTGGAGCAACTGCTTCACCCCAGGAAGCTGGGGAAAGTGGGAATTTTGACCAGCTTAAAAGAGATCTGTCTGGGAGAGAGGTTTCCCCAGGTTTTCATAACTCCCATTCTGAATCTAGGCATTTTAACTATAGGTTTATGCTGTCTAGAATATAAGGGCATAAACAGAGTGTGAAAGTAGAGAAATGGTTATGTGTTGCTTAGTTTGTCCTAATTCCAGCTGTGGATTGGTGTCAGCTGATGGTGTTTGACTTATCGGCCTAGTTGCATCCATAGGGGACGGGGCAGTGCTAGACCATATCCTGCTGGGACGCAGTCATGCACTGAATATAGGAACCTTCCAGTTGGTTGGCTAGTCCTATTGGTCTGATCTGGAGAGAGAAGACTGAGAAGCCCTGGAGAGGTGGGGCCTTGCTTCTCTGCTTTCCTTGGCTTCATGATCCTTTCTCTGTTCTCCCTATGCAGAAACTTGAGCCTGTTCCCATATAGGAATGGTGGCTGTGTGAAGGGTGGGGCCAGTTGCCAATTAACGTTGTCTCTGATTTTTGGGTTTTCACTGGTTGCATTATTGTAGAATTTTACTGTTTGAAATGTGAATAAAAAATTATTTTTTCTCATGGTATTGACACTAGTGAGGCATTATTTCCATTTAGAGGTAGATTTTTTTAATGGAACTTACTATGATGGGAACTTCTATAATAATCTATTTCAGTTACCATATTCTTTCTCCAGACACCAGTGATAACTTTGATATGTTTGTGTGTGTGCTTGTTTAAAGGTATTTGAAGTGGTGGAACGTGTAGAAGAGTTAAGAAGGAAGTGGCCAGTAGCATGGGGGAAGTTAGATGATGGCAGTATTGGTGTGGTAACTCCGTATGCTGACCAAGTGTTCAGGATACGTGCTGAGCTGCGAAAAAAGAGATTATCTGATGTTAATGTAGAAAGGGTGCTAAATGTTCAAGGTAAGTATATTTGGAATGAACTAAGTTATTCACATGATTGTCTTAAAGTGTATTCGTATTGGATTTTTAATTCTTTTAAAAGATCTTATATTTTTAAGAGATCTTCAATCATCTTTCTGGATCAGCAATAATAAATTCACTTCATATCAAGCTCTTTCATAACACATTTCTCAAATAAACTTGTGTGTTTATTAAAAATTTATGTCCAAATTTATATGCACATGGACTTTTTCTATGACTATAATTATATAATGCTACGTAATATCTGTATGCTATTGTTATAATTATAGTAAGATACAGCATGTACTGTTCTTGGGCCGTATTTGAGGATTGGTTTGTTCATAATGAGTTTTAGGGTTTTTTGTTTGTTTGTTTTTGTTTTTGAGACAGTCTCACTGTGTAAGCCCATGCTAGCCTTGAACTTGTGATCCTTCTGCCTCAGCCTCTCGAGTTCTGGGATTATAGGCACACACCATGGTATCTTTTTTTAAAGATTTTATCTTTAGACTTCCCTAAGTGAATAGTTTACAAATCTACAACTCTTTTAAAGTTTTGTTCATGTAGTGAATTGCTGTATGGTTTATGCCTTTAAATATATGAAGCAAACTGTGATGTGAGCACTAGACAAAGCCCAGTATAATGTTAGGTTTCATGGTATATTATTACAGCAGAAAGTTATATCCTGATCATGGGGAACAAATAGCTCCACTCTGCCACGTGTCATCTAGATCATGCCAAATTGGGCTGAGTATTTTTAGGAGGAACATTATTAGTGAACTAGGAAGCACTCAGAGGGGACCTATAATAGTTAGTAGTTTAAAAACTACTGAGTCAGAGTCAGGAGGTGTTGAAAGAAATGGGTTTGTTTGGCCTAAAGAAGAGAAGGCGAAGGACGCTAGAATTGTTTTTGTATGTTTGGAGACTCGTTACAGAATGAGGGGATAGATAGGTTACTATAGGAAAACATAAGACAAAAAATGTACTGCAAGCTGGACCTGGTGGCACATGCCTGTAATCCTGGCAACTTGGGAGGTGGAGTTCAAGGAGGATTGCAAGTTTGAGGCCAGAAGCAGCCTGTGTAACTTAGTGAGACCGTCACTCAAATAAACAAACAAATAAGTAAAGGGCTGGGGGTACAGCCCAATAGAGCACTTGCAAAGCATGTGTGAGACCTTGGGTTCAACCCCCAAGCACTGCAAGTTAAAAAAAAAGGGGGGGCCCCATAAATCAGACTCTCTGTAAGGCGTCCTTGTAAAATCAGTTGTGCCTGCTCTGGTTGGCTGGAGGTTAGGTTAGCATGCTTCAAGAAAGGGCCCTTGTATTGGGTGGGATGTTGGACTAGATAATCTCAAAGGTTGGTTCCAGCAATGACATTTAAAAAACCTTTTTAGCATGGCAAAATGTACTGGCATAAAAGTTACCATTTTAACCACTGTTATATGTAAAGTTCAGTGGCATGAAGAACATTTGCATTCCTGTGTAGCCTCATCACGATCCACCCTCAGATTTCATTTCCGCACACTGAAATTCAGTGCCCAGTAAACAGTAACTCCTTGTTCCTTCTTCTCCCCAGCCCCTGGCAATGGATATTCTTTCCATCTATGAATTTAACTATTCTAGGTACCTCATGTTAGTAGAACATATAGTACAGGTTGAATATTCCTTATCTGAAGTGCTTAGGATCAGAAATGTTTCAGATCTCAGAGCTTTTGGATTTTAGACTTTTGCTTAAATTGTTTTTGTCCTTTTGTGACTGACTTCATTTAGCATTCTGTCTTTGAGATTCATCCATATTACAGCATATCAGAATTTTGTGTCTTTTTAAGGCTAACCAATTCACTGTATGTATATAACACATTTTGTTCCTTTTATTCATCTTGTCCGTGGACATTTGAGTTGCTTCCATCTTTTGGCTATTGTGAATACCATTGCTATGAATGTAGGTGTGCAAATTCATCTTCAAGACCTTGCTTCCAATTCTTCTGGGTATATACCAAAAGTAGAATTGCTAGATCATATGGTAATTTTGTGTTTAATTTTTTGAGGAACTGCCACACAGCTTTCCAGGGTGGCTGTACCATTTACTTTCTCACCAACAGCACACAAGGATTTCAATTTTCTGTGCATCTCTTGTTTAGCAATTACATTTTAAAAATGCATTGCTTTTACTGTATCAATGATTCAGAATGACAATCTCAAGTCTTTTTTTCAATTTTTTTTGTAGGAAAGCAATTCAGAGTTTTGTTTCTTAGCACAGTACGTACGAGACATACTTGTAAACATAAACAGACACCAATTAAAAAGAAGGAACAACTTCTGGAAGATTCCACAGAGGACTTAGATTATGGTTTTCTATCTAACTACAAGCTTCTGAATACTGCCATTACAAGAGCACAGTCCCTGGTTGCTGTGGTGGGTGACCCCATTGCTCTGTGCTCTATTGGAAGATGCAGGTAATTATGTGTTACTAATGGAGACATAAAAAAGGGAAGTGTGAAGTAGTTTGTATCCTTATGTATATAGTTACATGACTTCATGAGCGATTAAAATCAGGTTTATTATTACCTGATACCCAATGGTGACACAAAGATCTGTTACTTTGGGTCTACTAATGATGTATATAGTTGTGTGTTCATTTATTCAGTCATTGTTCAGCAGATACTTCCTGAGTTCCTTGTATATTCTAACTGCTATTCTAGCCAATAGAGATACATCAGTGAACTAAAGAGAAAACTCTCCACCTTTGTGGGGCTTATATTAAGCCAGGTATGGTGTTGTATGTCTGCAATCCCAGCTACTTCAGAGGCAGAGGCAGGAGGATCACCATTTGGAAGCCAGAGGCAGCCTATATAACTTAGTGAGAACTTGACTCAAAAATGAAAAACAGCTAGGAAGAGTAAGCAGCTAGTGCAAGGGTCCTGGGGTGATTGTGTATGTGTGTGTGTATGTGTGTGTGTGTCTTTGATGGAGACTAAATTTTGCATTGTCTGCTGCCTCATTTAATTTCAATTTTTGATGAATTTCCTTCCATAGTCATTTTCTCTGAAGGCTTCTCAATGCAAATAATTTTTTGTATCTGGTAACCTAGAGAATCTTAGAATTAAGAGGATTAGAAATGGTCATTACCCTGTCTTTGGATAGCATTGTTAATATTTATTAAACTATACTTATGAGGAATAATTTCTACTAATATATGGTTAAAATTTCAACTAAAATTTTTCTCTATATATGTATTTGTTAAGGCTGGGGTTACGCTAAGTTGGTAGAGTGCTTGCTCTATGTTCTCTGAGGACCTGGGTTCAATCCCCAGCACCACAAAAATGTGAGAAGGACCTGGCAGCCCATTCCTGAAATAGTCCCAGAATAGTTAGTCATTGAAAACGTTATGAATAGCAGAGAAGTACTGACATAGTCCCAGACATGGCACAGTGTCATGGAGTATTTCATTCTATTGTACATAGGGTCACTATGAGTCAGGCCTGATTCAATGGCACCTAACAACAACAACAACAAATATATATATATATATATATATATATATATTTTTTTTTTTTTTTTTTTTTTTTTTTTTTTTTTTTTTTTTTTTCGGTACTGGGGGTTGGACCCAGGGCCTCGCGCTTGCATGCTCTATAAGTGCTGGACCACTGAGCTGCACCCCCCAGCCCATTTTTTACTTTTTGAGACAGAGTCTTGCTAAGTTACGCAGACTGCCTCTGGTCTTGAACTTGTGATCCTCCTGCCTCCACTTCCCGAGCCACTGGGATTACAGGTGTGTGCCACTGTGCCTGGCTCAACAAATGCATTTTTTATGCTAGTTAATATGAATTTAAACTGAATGAAGCCATTACTATAAGATTTACTCTTGGAGTACTGAAAAACTGTGTTAATACTATTTTAAAAGCAGTTGAAAAAAATTTATATATTCTTTTAAGAAAGAAATATGCTAGGGTTTACTTAATATTTTATAAGTATGGTAGTACCTGTCACAGTAAGTTCAGAATAGCAAAAAGAAATGTAGACCATCCTGAATATGCCTTGGGTAATTGTTTCTTTTCTTTTACTTTTTTTTTTTTTTTCCATTTTGTATAGGAAGATTTTTCCCCCCTTTATTAGTAAATGATGATGGGGTACAAAGTAATACAGCATTGGCTTTTCACATTTTGCACCTTTACATCACTTTTGGCAACAGTTTCATCAACACACAAAGTTTATGGAACCTTGTGGCTAACATGTAGTAAAACTCAAATGTGTATTTGGGTTATATTCCCTTATTTTTCCAATATACTCATGAAGTCGCGCTGTTTACATTGGGATTGTCCTCTCCCCATTCATCCCTCCACAGTGACCCTCCTCCCAATCTCACCTTCCCCAATCTTCACTTCCCTCTGCTAGTTCTCTCTTTGACTCTTTATATTGTCCCTCCTTCGCTAAGTTTAATTGTGCATTTTTTAAATTATGCATTTTTAATATATCAATTTATGTATAGGGTTTTTTCTTCCTTTAAGTATGATTCAGCTCCCACATACGAGTGAGAACATACAGTATTTTTCTTTTTGAGCTTGTGTTCGCTTGCTTTAAATGACATTCTCCAATTCCATCCATTTTGCTACAAAGACATTATTTCATGTTTTTATTGCTGAGTAGTAGTCCATTATGTATATGTACCATAGTTTTTGGTCCATTCTTCTGTTTAATTGTTTCTTTTTGATATGTTAGAATTAATTTAGACAAAGCTATTGGGACATGGCTTTCTAAATCATGTTTTCTGTTGCAGAATAGATATGGAAACATTTAATTGTCTGTTTTCATGTTCTAGCAGGAAAAAAAAATTCTCTGAGGAAGGAGGCAGTTTGGGACCTTTAAGAATAAGCTGCACATATTTGAATTTAAGACCTCTAAAAGAAGTTAATATCCTCTATAGGGAAATGCTATTAACAAAAGAATCAAATAGATTTAATTTATAGTTACATTAGGAAAAATCACCTCTTCTTTTTTTAAAAAATAAAGCTTAAAGGGCTCATGATTTATTTGTAAACAGTTCTAACATGTTTTTAATTCCATATTTAAAAAGTTACTTGCCATTCATTTATAGTCATTAACAACAAAACTTGGGGAAACGAATATATTAATTCCAAGTTCTAAATGAGTTTACTCATTTGGCCCCTATCTGAGAATTTTACTTTAGTTTCTTTACTCTCTATTCAAAGTGTGTTTGGTTAGAATGTTGTTATGATCTTTTACCATTTGTGTTTATACTTATGATTTCGTAAGTGAAAGAGCACATATAGTTTGATTAGAATTTAGTATATTGAAACACATAAAGTGGGATGACATGTATTAAAGACAAAACTCAACACTAAATAGGCATTAGAGCAGTTTGGGGGCTGGGGTTTAGCTCAGTTGGTAGAGCTGTGCATTCTCTGAGGACCAAGGTTCAATCCCAAGAACCACAAAAATGAGAGAAGGACGTGGCAATCCACTCCCAAAGCAATCTCAAAACATCTAGCCATTGAAAACTCTATGAGGGTCACTATGAGTTGGGTTCCACTCAACAGCACCTAATGACAACCACAACAGAGCAGTGTGGGGCTATATTACTTTTGGGCTCACATAGAAACTAACTCTGAATATTTACCAGCCACCTCCCCTCCTCCTTTTTTTGAGACAGAGTTAATCACCCTACCACCACCTCCTTTTGTTTTTGTTTTTGTTTTTGGAGACAGTCTCACTGTGTAGCCAAGGCTGGGCTGGAACTCTTTATGTAGACCAGGGTGGCCTAAAACTGATATAGGTCATCCTGCCTCACCCACCCTTGAGTGCTGGGATTACAGGCATGTGCCACCATATGTGGCAGCCTGAATACTTTCCATTATCCCTCTATGTAGAGTCGTAATGTATGGTGAATTGCATGAGATCAGCATTTTTCACCCCTTCTTCTGACATAAATTGTTACTTTCTCAGAACAAATAGGTGAAGGATAATTCTTGAGACCAGGCTGTCCGAATTGTCCTGGACCACATTTTAACCTGAAGCTGGACCTACTGGTTGGTTATTTCTAACTGCAAAACTGAGTGGACCAAGGACTATAAATAAATTAGATGTGCTAAGCAAAATATTTTCAGGGAAATAATAAATTGTGTGGGGGAAGTGGTGGGAGAGATCACATATTGCATAGTTAAATGGTAGTGTTGATTACCTCTTTTATTTGGATAGTTTAATCATGTTTCTAGCCCAGAGTTGATAGTTGGCTTTAATCTCACTACTTTAATCTCACAAAACAAGTAAACCCAGAGGATATAAATGTGATTCTTGGGTCCTGTAGGAATGGAGGAGTGAATTCTTTAGTTTTAGTTCATTGGAACTTCCCTCCACTTTTCACTGGATATTTCCAGAAAGGTAGCATAATTTTCTTGGGTATCGATCAAGTTTTCAAGGAATGATTACTGTGTGTACTGGACATCACTAATTTAAAAGTCAGCCAGTTACATGTTTGTGTTTGTGTGTGTGTTTTATTTTTAAACAGAACTTTTGTTAGTCTGAAGTAAATGGAGTAAACTTTACTTTCACTGTCGTTGTTAAGTGCCATTGAGTTGGATCTGACTCATAGTGACCCTATGTACAAACACTCCCTGACACTGTGCCATGCCTGTTACTATTTCAGTGCCTCTCTGCTATTTATAGAGTTTTCAATAGCTGATTGTTTTCCAGATTGGTTCAGGAGTAGATTGCCACATACTTCCCCATTTTTGCGGTGCTGGGGATTGAAACCAGGGCCTCAGAGAGTGCAGAGTAGCACTCTAACAACTGAGCTAAACCCCAGCCCTCTCCTTCACTGTTGTTGTTGTTGTTGTTGTTGTTGTTGTTAGGTGCCATCCAGTGGGTATCCAACTCATAGCGACCCTCACAGGGTTTTCAATGGCTGGCTGTTTCGGGATTGCCTTGAGAGTGGATTGCCAGGTCCTTCTCCCATCTCCTTCACTAGCAAATATTAAAAGCTGTCAGTAAACGACAGTCATTATATTAATACCTCCTTCAATGGCAAATATCAATATAGTGACTGCCATTTATTGAGAGCTTTCTCTCTTCTGGGTGCTGGCTTTTGTGCTTTACACACATTGCCTCATTTAGTCATCCCAACAAGCCTGCAATGTGGTTATTTTATTTGCATTTTAAATGGGCAGCCTGATTCAGAGGTTTAAGTAACTCCCCAGGGTCATATAGCTATTATGTGGTTCACTCAAACAGATGTCAAATTGACTTAAAAACTCATACTTTTCTCAGGGTTATGCTGCTTTTCCCAGGAAGCATGTGCTACATCTGCCCAACATGCAGGTGGAGGAGGGGGTGGATGACAGCCATCCCATCTCTCCACACCACTGCATTTGGAGGAGGTCTTTCCTTTAACTGAATTTCTTCATTAGCACATTTCATTAACTCAGTAAAATATCAGCATACTTCATGTATGTGTAGAGGTGTGTGTACATGTGTATGCGCACATGCACACACCCACACACAAACACAGTAATCCAAGGACATTAAGTGATTTAAAAACTCTGTTTTTATTCAAGTGAATTTTCAGTGTTTTATCTCAGTAATCATAGATGTGAGCTTAACAGAAAATCAAAACCAAACTTCATATTCATTTTTTGTTTCGTGATTAGAAAGAAGGTCATATCTTTTCAAATACCTAAAATTATATTACAGTGTACAGACATACTTGAGTTCACTGGCCAACATTATTAAAAAAAAGTTTAATATAATAATATATTAACATTTTAAGGAGGATTCTTGGAATTCGTGACACCTTTAAACAATAATGATGAATTCTCTTTCTGTTTTTGTTTCTTGAGACAAGATCTTGCTATGTAACCCAGGCTGGCCTCAAACTCTCTATGTAGCTCAGGCTAACCTGGAACTTAACATCCTCCTGCTTCAGCCCCCCAAGGGCTGGGATTACAAATGTCCACCATCATAACCAGCTCATAATGGTGAATTCTTATCCTCATTAGAAACGTAGTTGAAATTCTTAGATGATCTTCCAGTTGTATGTGTTCAGCAATGCCTCACAATTCCATGCAGAGTACTACTTCAGTAGGTTTCAGGAATTTAAGGGCAATGTGAATTGTCTTTGAAAGAGCCTTCAGTAATAATTTTTTAGCTTTTAAACTAAGAATTTTTGAAGGAAAAAAATGTAGTCTTGCCTTGAATGTACAAGGCCCTGGATTCAGTCCTCAAAATTGCCAAAACAAACAAAACAAAACAAAAATGCTCGAACAATTCTCTGAAAATTTTGAAGTGAGAAAGTCTTTTCAATAATAAGGAATGATAATAATATTGCTGGTGCCCTACTTTACATATAAGGATACTGAGGTATAAGAGAAGTTAGATTATTTGCATGAAGTCAACAGAACTATTTTGCTATATCAGAGATAATAAGAAGATAAGTTAGATCTAAAATACAAATGTCAGATTAGTTTAGAAATTTGTTTAACTTGATTAATTTATAGTATTTAGTGTTACTTCTTAAATGGTATCTCTATTATAAAGGCTCTAAATTTATTGAGATCTTGCAGAAAAAGACTGTCACTGAGCCACCACTTGTAAGTGTGAGGTTCTTTGAAGGTTCTGCTTAATTCGATGTTGTTTCAGATCCTGTTCAACGCACTGAGGCCAGTGAAGGCAATATGGGAACAGGGTGTAGGATTTAGAAGATAGCTTAAAAATAGAACATGTGCTAACACTTGGGCTATCTAAGCTAGATGTGAAATATGTATAGCAGAATCAATAAACTGAGCCAGAGTAAAAGCCAATCTATTTTTTCCTTGTGATTTGTCTTGAAGTCTGACACAAATGTGAAATACCACTGTATGAAACTAATTTGTTGTTGTTGTTAGGTGCCGTCGAGTTGGTATCCGACTCATAGCACCCTCTGTACAACAGGGGAAACACTATCGTCAGTGCTTCTCTGCTGTTCACAGGGTTTTCAATGGCAGATTGATTTTTGGGAGGGGGTTGCCAAGTCCTTCTCCCAAGCCTACAGCTTCTGGCGTTCCCAGGCGGTCTCCCATCCAGGTACTAACCAGGCCCGACCCTGCTTAGCTTCCAAGATCTGACAGGATCGGATGCCACAGGGCTACAGCTGCAGGCGTATGAAACTAATACTCTTTAAAATTTAATGCAATTTAATTTAATTTTTGTGGTGCTGGGGAGTTGAACCCAGGGCCTCATGCATGCTGTTTGTAAGTGCTCAACCACTGAGTCATACCCCTAGCCCATTTTTTACTTTGTATTTTGAGACAGGGTCTTGCTAAGTTATGCAGGCTGCCTCTGGCCTCAAACTTGTGATCCTCCTGCCTTTGCCTCCTCAGTTGCTGGGATTAAAGGTGTGTACCACTGCACCCAGTTTGAAATTAATACTTTATTTGTTAGATGAAAAAAACTTTCCTTTGAATCCATTATATAGTGGAATTATAATGATAAATATTCATAGTCTAATATTGTATCTATTCCAGTCAAAAGATGAGGAGATTTATGGATTTTAGATCCTGAGTGCTATATTAGAGTTAGTCCATGCTTAGATATTCTCATGTTACTGTAAGAACAAAAACTTGATTTCTTCAGAATGATTCCCAAAAATAAAAATAAAGGATAACTTTTCAGTGTGCATTTCTTAGCCACACACACCTCCTATAGCACAATAATTATTTTGTTAGCCTTTGTGCCTTACAGTCAGAAATACATATTTAATATTTTGTAATGCTTTTACTTTCCTTTGTTTTATATATGATATATATATATATATCATATCTATATGAGCATAGATAGATATAGAGATATATAACATTTTTGTTTTGTTTTGTTTGTTTTGGCAATTTTGAGGACTGAATCCAGGGCCTTGTACATTCAAGGCAAGACTACATTTTTTTCCTTCAAAAATTCTTAGTTTAAAAGCTAAAAAATTATTACTGAAGGCTCTTTCAAAGACTATTCACATTGCCCTTAAATTCCTGAAACCTACTGAAGTATTCTGCATGGAATTGTGAGGCATTGCTGAACACATGCAACATATATTTATATATATATATGTTATATATATGTTAAAATTTTTTCTAGACCTATTTCCTAAATTCATCTTTAAGAATTTAGAAAAGATGGAGCTGGGCACGGTGGCACACACCTGTAATCCCAGTGACTCAGGAGGCAGAGGCAGGAGGATTGCAAGTTTGAGACCAGAGGCAGTCTGTGAAATTTAGCAAGACCCTGTCTCAAAAAGTGAAAAAAATGGGCTGGGGGTGCAGTTCAGTGGTACAGCACTTGCACAGCCTGCAAGCGTGAGGCCCTGGGTTCAACCCCCAGTACCAAAAAAAAAAAAAAAAATTCAGGAAAGATGGTAGAAGGCATTTGTACAAGAAATGGTTTGGAATTAAACTTTGCTGACTTTTATGAATATTAAACAACTTCCCATTCATTTACTAACTTTTATAATATAAACCTTTTCATTTATGCTTGAAGCCATCTTGATTACCTGCTGTCCACCTGGGCACAAACAAGGATGCTAACTTGGGAAAAAACCATTATCATATATCTTTTATAGCATAATAAAATATTATTTGAACCACATATTAAACATAGATATGCATATTTATAGTAGTCATTTAAAAATTTAAACTATACATGTTGCCTTTTGTAGTATGTACTTCATATTTTTAGTTTCTTTTTTTGGGGGGGGGCAGTTTTTGGGGGTTGAACCCAGGGTTTTTTGCTTGCATACTTTGTAAGTGCACTACCACTGAGCAGTCACCCCAACCCACTTTTTTACTTTTTATTTTGGGACAGGGTCTCGCTAAGTTATATAGGCTCCAACTCATGGTCCTCCAACTCATGGTCCTCCTGCCTCCACTTCCTGAGTCTCTGGGATTACTGGCATGCCACTGTGTACAGCTATTTTTAGTATTTGTAGATCAATTTTCAAACCTGTAAGAACAACAGTGCCTACAGCCATACCCCTGTGGCATCTGATCCCGTCAGATCTTGGAAGCTAAGCAGGGTTGGGCCCAGTTGGTACTTGGATGGGAGACCATCTGGGAACACCAGGTGCTATAGGCTTGGGAGATGGACCCAGCAACCCATTCCCAAAAATCAGTTCGCCATTGAAAACCCTATGAACAGCAGAGAAGCACTGACCATAGCATTTCCCCTGTTGTACGCAGGGTGGCTATGAGTCAGATACCGACTCAATGGCACCTAACAACAACAACAACAACAATAACAACAACAACAACAGTAAACCAAGCATCATGGTCCATGCCTGTAATCTCAGCAATTTGGGAGACAGAGGCAGGAGGATGGCAAGTTCGAGGACAGAGGTAGCCTGTGTAACTTAAAGAGACCCTGACTCAAAATAAAAAGAAAAAATTGGGATGAGGGTGCAGCTCAGTGGTAGAGCACTTGCAAAGCACACGTGAGGCCCTGGGTTCAACTCTCCAATACTACGCTTACATACATACACCCAAAAAGGACAGTATACAGCTGTTAACAAGTTTTGAATGTATTCTTTTCCTTTGGTTTTTTTTTTTTTTTTTTTGGTTGTTTTTGTTGTTGTTAGGTGCTGTCCAGTCATGTCCAACTCATAGCGACCTTCACAGGGTTTTGAATGGCTGATTATTTCAGGAGTGAATCACCACATCCTTCTACTATTTTTGCAGTGCTGGGGATCGAACCCAGGTCCTCAGAAAGCACAGAGCAGCACTACCAACTGAGCTAAATTCCAGCCCCCTTCTCCTTTGTTGTTGTTGTTGTCATTAGGTGCCATCGAGTCGATGTCCGACTCATAGCAACCCTGCATACAACAGCAAAACAGTATTGTTAGTACTTCTCTGCTATTCATAGAGTTTTCAATGGCTGATTGTTTTGTTTATTTTGAGGGGAGTGGGTTGCTGGGTCCTTCTCCCAAGCCTACAACACCTGGTGTTCCCAGGCAGTCTCCCATCCAAGCACTAATCAGGCCCCATGACTCTGCTTAGCTTCCGAGACCTAATGGGATTGGATGCCACAGTGGTATGGTTGCAGGCCCTTTTAGTATTTATTAATTTTTCTAAGAAGTGAATAACATTAAAATTAATATTCCAGCTCCTTGAATTTTCTATAAGTTATTTATCTCTTATAACTTAGCTAATTAATATTATAAGTTGTGTTTGTGGCAAGGATATGCTAAGAGAAAAATACAGGAGTAGGTGGTAATTTTTTAAGAATCTCTATGAGGATTAGTTACTTTGTAGCTCCAATTTATGTTCTTAGTTGGCTTTTCTTAGTCTCCAAGCAGCAGACTCCTTTGACCTTAAAATTCATACTAATATGTGTATATATTAATTTGAATTATATATACACAGTGTGTATATACAGTCAGGTACTGCTTAATGATACATTCTGAGAAGTGCGATTTTATCATTGGGTGAATATCATAGAGTGTACTTACACAAATTTTAAGACAACTGTGATGTCACTAGGTAATACCATCTTGTGGAACACTGTTGTATATGCAGTCAGGTGTCAACCAAGTTGTCATGCAGAGCATGACAGTGTGTGTAGGTAAATGCATGTGTATATGAGTATGCCTAGAAGTACCAATTTTCCATAAATTGGGCTATTATCAATTTTGAAATCCTTACTTGTTAGGTGGATAACAAAAAACATTCTGTATTAGTGTTGATAGAACCTGTTACTTGCATTGATGAGCCACAACTACATATGAGCCTCTTTTGTCTGTATCATACTACAAGACATGAGTATAGTTTGAGCATCAATCTTCTAAAGTCTTGTGATTTGGTAGAAAGATTATATACCTAAGTAATAGTCAGATGACTATTGGATTTATGGATTTGGGGCAGTGGGGCCAAATTTGAAATAATTTTTAGTTACTTATATTCATTTCTGTGATCTCATCCACTGAAATTGTAACTTGATCTCTCAATCTTTTCTGTAGGAAGTTTTGGGAGCGGTTTATCACCCTGTGTCATGAAAATCATAGCCTACATGGGATCACATTTGAACAGATCAAGGCTCAATTAGAGGCTTTAGAACTAAAGAAGACATACGTGTTGAATCCACTGGCTCCTGAATTTATCCCCCGCGCTCTAAGACTGCAGCATTCAGGAAGCAGCAACAAACAGCAGCAATCACCACCGAAGGTAAAGCCTCTGTTAGTGAAATTGAAGAGGTTAGAGAGTAAGAACAGTGCAGCAGTTTGAAAGGTTTATTGAACTGCAAGTTACTTTAAGTATTGAAATTGAAGATTGCATTTGGTGGCCAATGGGTCCGCAAGGAATTTGTCTAGATTTGGGCATGTAAGTGGGAATACAGTATGATGTTTAGCCATGCTTAGTGTCATAATCATCCTTAAAATTTGTTAAGGATGCTATTATAGACATGCACCACCACTGGGTGTGGTGGTGCATGTCTATAATAGCAGCTCTCGGGAGGCTAAGGCAGAAGGATGTCGAGTTTGAGCCCAGCCTGGGCTACATAGTGAGGCTGTCTCAAAAGACAATAAGAATAATAAAAAGTTTAAAGTATCCAAAAACTTCTGGTATTCTTTGTGTAATATAACTTCCCAGTCCTCCCTACTGACAGACATGTTTTAGGTTCAGCTAAGATATTAATAAAACCACACAGTTTAAGACATTATCACACATTTTAAAAGCATGTCTTCATAGTGTATTATTCACAAGGATTACGTAACAATAACACTATTTGTGTAAAGGAAATACTTCTGATCTTTAATTAATGACTGCTTCATTTCGAGTGGTATTTGACACAGAAAATTTGGCCAAATTCTTGAAGATTAAATGATTTTGATGGGTTTTTGTTGTATGAAAAGAGTCCAATCAGAAGAAATGGAGGTGGGGAGTCAAGGCCATTTTGACTTTTGAGCCATGGTTGTTCTGGGCAAAGACAGCTAGTTTATTTGCTACAGTGCCTGGAAAAAGAACAAGTCCTTTTACTTAGCATCCCAAAAGGAAGAGTCTGAGAATGGCATGTGTAATATTTGCTCTGGTGGTGTATGCTTATTTATTTATTTTTATTGGTCCATTTATAGTCCTAAGCATAGTATTAAATTTATAATATGCATTGAAAGAGCCTGTCAGTGTTGAATTTTATTATACCTAATGTGTAAGCAATAATGGATGGTTTAATATTGCAAAAGCCTTTTTGTTAAATAGATATTAAGCTGAGAAAATAATTACCGGTACTTTCTGTGTGAATGCACAGTTGTATATTCTCAGTTTGATAAAAATGACCTAATGTACAATAATGCCTTAGTGTTTGGCATCATTAGAGGGTTAGCTTTCTGTATAAATGAGTTTTTTCTATGTGCCAGGTATTGGGGAACATGCTAAGGAAGCATAGATAAGCAAATTAGCCCGAGTCCTGTTGTGGCACGCGTTGGAGGAGGCAGAGGAATGATGTTCAGGAGATGGCAATTTCCACTGTGAAAATCTTGTTGAGGAGTTTATTTAATGGGTGGAGATAGTGGGAGATCAGGGATAATGTAAAAACTACAGTATAAACTCAGGACAGAGAGTTTTGCCTGTATTATTTGCTGCCCTAGCCTCTGTGCCTAGAGCAATATCTGGCTCATAATAGATCTTTAGAAGTATTTTTTAAATGAATAAGTGAAGCATAAGAAAGAGCTTTGTGTTAGTCAGCTTTAATACTGTAACAGGTACCTGAGATAATCAACTTATAAAGAACAGAGGTTTACGTTAGCTCACACATTAAGGTTTCAGTCTGTGATCAATTGGCACTGTTGCTTTGGACCTGTGGCTGCTCATGAAGATGAGAGTCTGTGGCAGAGCAAAACTATCTACCTCATGACTAGGGAACAAAAGAATAAAAAGGAAAGAAGAAAGGTCTGGGTCCCATAATCCGCTCCAAAGGCATGCCTTCAGTGACCTAAAAACCTACCAGCAGGACCCATCTCTTAAAGAATCCACCATGTCACGTTCCACGCTGGGGACCAAGCCTAAACACAGAAGCCTTTGGGGATCCTCTAGATCCAAACTACAGCAAGTTCCTACAAAAGATACGAGATGTAAGAAAGCAAGGGACATGTCTGTAGGAGACAGCAATTACCTTAGGGTATGCGCATGTAGTGAACCTAGGTAGAAACTTGTTTGTTTGGTTTGATTTTTTAAGACAAAGTCTTACTATGTAGCTCAGGCCGACCTCAAATTCAGTATTAGCTCATACTCCTGATCATCTTTCCTCAACCTTTCAAGTGCTGGGATTATAGGCATGTACCACCATACCCAGCTGGAGCTTCTTAATTTTATTATTATTTTTCTATTTAAAATGTTGCAAAATTGTTATACCTCTTTACACATTCTTCAGTACTACAGAGTAACAATAATAAACCTTTCTTATTTGAGCAATATAAGGATCAATTATTGTACTGTTGGTGAAGGTAGATTCAGCCTATGATGCTGAATGTATATTGACCTCACAGACCCTGCAGTTTGCTTTTTGTTTTGTTTTAAAGATGAGGACTAAATATTGAGTCCGCTTGTTTTTCTAAAACCAAAGACCCCCTGAAGACAAAATCCTATTCTATATATTTCTTATGACTCCTAGTCATTGCACATAGTGGGTGTGCAGTAAGTATCTGGTAAGTGAATGATGGCGATGGTGCATTCAGTAGAGTTTAATGTGGTTTTTCTTTCAGTGAGAGGATTGTGTAATTTAAGACTAAAGCAACCACCCCCCAAACTTTACCCTAAACCTTAAAAAATATTTTCTTCACTGGTCCTATAGATGTCCTATTATTTTATCAGTGGTTTGCCAAATTATTTATATATCTATTTAAAATTACTATTTATACTCAGGATGGCATCAGTAATTTTATATAACTGACATATAATGACCCCTTGATTTTTTTTTGTCACCATATGTCCAGCACTCCCCTAGTATTTTACCATTAAATTGTTTTGTGTGCTTTAAATTTATTCTGTTGTTGTTGTTGTTAGGTGCCGTCGAGTCGGTATCCGATTCATAGCAACCCTCTGTACAACAGGGGAAACACTATTGTCAGTGCTTCTCTGCTGTTCATAGGGTTTTCAATGGCAGATTGATTTTTTTGGGGAGGGGGTTGCCAGGTCATTCTCCCAAGCCTACAGCACCTGGTGTTCCCAGGCGGTCTCCCATCCAAGTACTAACCAGGCCCAACCCTGCTTAGTTTCCGAGATCTGGCGGGATCGGATTCCACAGGGCTACGGCTGCAGGCTAAATTTATTCTAGAATCTGTATTCATTTAACTTTCTATTGGGGAAAATTTTTTAAGTAAAGAGCCTAGTATAATAAATAATAAATGAATTTCCTGTCATATATCTCTATTAATGATCAACTTAGTCTCATTTCATCTATACTCCTTCCATCCTACCACCACACCTATATACACTGGGGAATTTTAAAAACAAATCTCAGTTATTTTATTTCATGTGTCAGAATCTTTTGATGAAAAAGGATTTGTTTCATCTGTAGAAAAGGATGATATTTCTGAAAATATGATACTGAGCCATTTTTTTTAAGTTTCCTTAATTTAATACAGTTCTGTATGTTAGAAATATTAAAAATTTGTATCTTTACTATTAACAAAGAATTTTAAATCCTAATAAGATTTCATGTACATAAAATCACCCAGAAAGCTGTATGATAATTTGTAATGCTCCAAGACCTGTTTCTGCAGTGCTGAATTTGACCATGAAACATACCCCTAGCTGTCCAGCAATCAACTTTATTTTCCTAAGGCTTCGGTTCTGTGGTAAGATTTAGTCACAGCACAAAATATTAGAGGATCTGGGAGCAAATAAACCTAGCTAGCCAATCATCACTTCCCTCCTTCTATGTATCAGTTATAGCAAAGGGCATGTGTGTTCCATAGGACCCCGCAGAAGTAACATGCAGAGGAACAGTTTGCCTGTCTTTGATCAGCTTGCTTCTAGGACACTTGCTGGCAGCAGGGTTTGGTTTAGAAGCCTTGTTAAAAATGGACCCATTTCATTTGCACACACTCAGTGTGAGTGGTAAACTGAGTGGTAAACACCACTCAGATAGTACTCAGAAATGGGTCCTCCAAATCCTGTCCCATTATTTTGTAGATTTTAGTTTGTTATTATTCACCATCTACACCTAGAAAATGTGTCAGTCTTATTTACTTCAGTAGCTTCAGTGCCCAGTCCGGGTGGATATGTAATGGGCCCTCAATAAGTTTTTGTTGAATGAACAAATGGAAAAAAATGAATGAGTGAATGAGAAACTAAATATTTGAATGAATAAATGGTGGATGATATGACCTACATTTGTTTATAAGCACCTGCAGTCGTACCACTGTGGTGTCCGATCCCATCAGATCTCTGAAGCTAAGCAGGGTCAGGCTTGGTTAGTACTTGGATGGGAGACCACCTGGGAACACCAGATGCTGTAGGCTTGGGAGAAGGAGCCAGCAACCCACTCTCAAAAAACAATCAGACATTGAAAACCCTATGAATAGCAGAGAAGCACTAACAATACTGTTTCACCAGTTGTACGTAGGGTTGTTATGAGTCGGACAGTGACTCGACGGCATCTAACATTTGTTTATACATAATGGACGATATGAGCTACATTTGCTTATAAAAATACTAGTATTAACATTCTACCAAAGGTAAACATACTTTGTGAGATTATCAGAATGAAATTAGTTACTGTTATGGAATGGCTTTTATACATAGCTCTAACTTACTGGTACATGATTATTTATAAGCTACTAAACACTATACTTTATGTAAACCAAGTAAATTTCCTGCTTTACAGTTGCCCACTCAGTCAAAATGTGCTAGATAATTCCATCCTATATTGAACTGTCTAAAGTGCTGAATTATACTTGCAGACATGATACTTTCTATGTGATAGGCCCCAATTTTCTTCCACATTTTGCGCACCACACAGTATCCAGAGTACAGATGTATTTTGTCTAGCATGCTTCTAACTTTACAATAGGATTGCCCTGGGCTATGGTTACTTTTTTTATTAGTGTGCCATTGCTGCTACAACCAGTTACCATAAACACAGCAACTTAAAAGAACACAAATTTTTCATCTCACAGTTTTGTGGGTCACATGTTGGAATTGACTTGCTTGCTTGTTCTAGGTTCTACAAGGTTGGGATCGAGGTGTTGGCTAGCAGGCTCTTAACCTGGAGACTCTGGGAAGAATCTGCTTTCAAGCTGATGCTAGTGTTGGCAGGGGCTGGGATTTAGCTCAGTGGGTAGAGCACTGCGCTGCAGTCTCTGAGGCCCGGAGTTCAATTCCCAGCACCGCAAAAATGGGAGAAGGGCCTGAGAATCAACTCCCAAGGCAATCCTGAAGCACCCAACCATTGAAAACCCTATGAGGGTCGCTATGAGTTGGATACTGACTCGACGGCACCTAACAACAAAAACAGTGTTGGCAGAATCTAGTTGCTCATGATTGTAGAACTGATGTCCTTATTTCCTTGTTGGCTGTCAGCTGGGAGTCATTCTTAGCTTGTAGAGGACTCTCAGTTGTTCTCACACGTTTCCTACATCTCAAAGCCAGCAATAGCGCATTGAATCCTCCTCTCTCTGAATCTGACTTCCCTACTGTCTCATCCCTTCCTTCCTCTTGTGCCACATCTCTCTGACTCCAGCCAGAGAGAGATTGCTCTGCATTTAAGGCTCACATGATTAGATCAGGCCCACCCAGATAATCCAGGAAAATCTCCCTATTTTCAGGCCACAACTTAGATTTCTCCACAGTTCCTTTGGTCATATAGCGCAACGTATTCATGGGACTAAGGGCATGGATATGTTTGGGGGCACCATTCAGCCTACCACCCTCTGACTGAGCTGCTGTGCTTTCTCTACACAATTTCCTCTACATAGTTATCCATGGTTGGTGGGACCGTAACATGTTAAAGTGATAGGTTTGGAGGCTGAAAAGTCTAAATGGTTTTTTAACTCTCTTGGAACTATCTCCTCTCTGCTGGTGTCACAGGTTCTCTTTTCTTCTGTCAGTTTACTAGCTGCTCTTACTGTCACTTTTAATTGCTGATGCTTCTCATCTTACCCCCTGCTTCTGCCTCTTGATGTTTGCTGTTTTCTCCTTTTCACTTTTTCTCTTGTGCTTGCTTTTCTTATCATTGCTTGCTCTTATCACTTCTCTATTCCTCAGAAGTTCTTTTTTTTTTTTACAGCTGGTGCCAATTTCTTCCAATTAATGGACCCTCTATGATTCTTTTTGGCATTTTTGTGACCTTTTAAAGAGTTAGATCTTAGATGGCCTTCCCCATCCATAACTAAACCAACTGACCTTAAACTGTCAGTGTTTACTGCTGTTCTGAATATTTGATGTCTGTGTCTATTAGATTATTAGATAAGTAGATAAATGAAGCATCATAGTGTTTTTGCTTTGGCTAAAAATGAATTTTTCCTCCTTCTACATATACAATCCCTTCTTTAGTTCTCAGATGTTACATACAGATAAATATGTGTGCATCCAGAGATAAATTGCATGGCGTTCTAGTTTTCCTCTGTTAGTTTCATATGTTAGTTACATTTAGCCAACAGGAAGAAAAGGAAAATTTCTTTAAAAAGTCCAGAACTTGTAGAAGCATTGTCTCTTTAAATAGTGTTTCTGCCCAAAAGTTGCTGGTAGACTAATGATATACCATTATAAGAACCTGCTCGCTCGCACTTGCTCTTGCTTGCTCACTTTCTCTCTCCCTCCCTCCTTACCTCTCTCTCTCCCTCCCTCTCTCTTTCTCTCTCTCTCTCTCTTTCTCTCTTGCCCTCTCCTCCTCCCTCTCCCCCTTTTCCTCTCCCCTTACCTACCTCTCCCTCTCTCCCGGTCCCCCTCCCCTCTCTCTTCTCTCTCTCATGTTTCTGCTTCAGCCTTTCCAGTAGCTGGGATTATAGGTCTGTGCCATTGTGCCTGTCCCTGCCATTTCTTATTTAATAAGTCCTCCATTGATAAATATTGAGGTTGTTGACATTTATCACACATATGATGAACATCTGTGCCCAAATCCATGATTATTTTATTTAGATAAGTTCCTGGAAGTACAATTACATGGTTAAAGTTTATGTACATTTTGATGCTTTTGTTATATATTGCCAAATTGTTGTCTAGCAATTACCTAGATTCTCTCTTAAGCAAATTATGACAGTTCCTCTTTTCTTCTTCCTTTACAAAAATTTTATAATTTAAGATACTATGAAGCATACTAAAAATATCATAAATCTCAAACCATGTTTAGGTCCTGTTGCTGTTTTAAAGTTTCTCATCCTCATCAATAGAAGACTACAATATTTCCTGTTGAAAACAACTTTTGTATTTTGTCGTTTAATTCTTAGAGAATTTATAGAGAAGCTACAAAGGATTAGAATTCAGGTTTCAATCATGTTGATTGCATATTTATTTTTATTAAAAATTTTATTTAAAAATGAATTTCATGTACCCTTATTTTGACACTGAGCAAACTGGAGGCCCAGCAGTGTTATTTGAGATAGCCATCACCTAATGTTTAAAAAGAAGTTGGTTCAAAGCAGTCTAATAGTTATTGATTATTATTGTTGTTGTTGTTAGGTGCCATTGAGTGGAGTCCCAATCATAGCGACCCTCATAGGATTTTCAATGGCTGATTGTTTCAGGATTTCTTTGGGGGTGGATTGCCTTCTCGCATTATTGATTATAGACTTATTTTAATTGTTGGTGTTTATATTTAATTTACATATATTTAGGAAAAGGGTTCTTGTTCTCTAATGTTAACCATCTTTAAGTTATTATACATTTGTTTTCTTCTTTAAAGGGGAAAAGCCTCCATCACACCCCAAGTGATCATTTCCAGAATGATGGAATTGGTAAGTGGAAAAATTAGCCTGATGACAGTTGGCATTTATCATATAGGAAATTTGCCTGAAATTTCAACATGAGAAAGAGTGCTCTCTGTGTCATTCTCTCCCCTCTCCTTATCCCTCTCTCATGTACGTACAATCACAGTCAGTTCAGAATCTAAGTTAATTCCTTTATTCTTTTATGTCAATGTGTTGATATTCCATTTGTGAAAAATGACCATTTTGTAGGTACCAGCAAATATGTACAGAAGTTTTGAGGGAAAACATTTAAACCTTTTATGCAGCAATATAAGTATTCAGAAAATATTTCTGTCCTACAAATTTTGGGTCATACAAATTTCAAGATAAAATTTATTTAAATGATTTTAAATGTTGCAAAATTTTAAAATGTTGCTTTTAAAGTAGTAATTGCCTAATTTTTGTTTTGTATGGGGCTGTGTTACAAATGCAAGTCAAAGCTGTATGTTTTCCTTGTCTTAGTGGACAGGGAATATGAGCACGTGGGCTTTTCTCTCTTGAAGGACACTTTAGTGGCTCCTCAGAAACTAAAATCATGCAAGTTTATAAAAGGAATACTTTGTACAGTTAAGGCTGATTATAGAGAACATTGTAAAATGATTATGTTTTTAAATATACTTTACTCTTCCATGCTGTTTCTTTGATTATAAACTATTTTATGGCACATGTGGGAAATATATTTTGCCATTGGATGATTTAAACAGTTTTTGTTTAGGCGAATATGTGCAACTGTTGAGTGCATCTTTTTCTGTTTATTTTTCAGTTCAGCCCAATCCTTCTGTACTTATTGGCAATCCTATTAGAGCATATACTCCTCCACCCCCTCTTGGACCTCATCCAAATTTGGGGAAATCTCCAAGCCCCGTTCAAAGAATAGATCCTCACACTGGGACGAGTATTCTTTATGTACCAGCTGTCTATGGAGGGAATGTAGTTATGTCGGTGCCTTTACCTGTAAGTGAATATTTGAAATACTTTCTATTGAATAAAGTAAATAGGCTTCACTGAAGTTGTGACAATCCCATAGGGTGTTTTACAGGGTATTTTCTTTTGTTTGTTTGTTTGTTTATTTGTTTTCAGTGCTGGGGATTGAACCTAGGACTTCGTGCATGCTAGGCAGGCATTCTGCCACTGAGTTATGTTCCCAGCCCTCAGCCTCTTTTTTGTTTTTTAACTTTTCAGTGTCTATAAGCTTCTTTTAAAGTAAGTCTTATCTTTAACTATTAAATTTTGAAATGATAAAAGAAATGGTTAGTATTGCTTACAATTTGTTATTAGATTATTGGAAATTGTGAAGAAGTCTGTGAATTGGATATTTGAATTAGAAGCCTTTATATTTATCTAAAATATTTTTCCCCAGGAAAATTGGCCTAAAAATTAACAAAGATAGTAAATGTATCTCCTTTAATAAAGTGATATTTTTATTTATTTTTAATTTTTTTTCAGTACTAGGGAGTTGAACCCAGGACCTTCCACATATTGGGAAAGTGGTCTACCACTGAGCTGCATCCTCAGCCTGTGTTTTGTTTTGTTTTTTTGTCTTGAGACAGGATCTCCCTAATTTGCACAGGCTGCCTCTGACCTTGACCTCATGGTCCTCCTGTCTGAGCCTCCTGAGTCACTGGGATTAGAGGCATGTGCAAGGGCACCTTGTTGTTGTTAGGTGCCCTCAAGTCAAGTCGTGTCCGACCCATAGTGACCCTCAAAGGGTTTTCAATGGCTGGTTGTTTCGGGATTGCCTCGGGAGTGGATTACCATGTCCTTCTCCCATTTTTGCGGTGCTGGGAATCGAACTTGGGACCTCAGAGACTGCAGAACAGCGCTCCACCAACTGAGCTAAATGCCAGCCCTATGCCAGGGCACCTGGCAGTGTTTGTCTTTTGCTTTTTATTCTTATATAAATCACAAACACTTCCTACAAAATAGAGTACATTGGAGGAGACAGGCTTGGATTAGTCTAGATCTCTTAGATCCAAATTTGTTTGGAAAATTCTATGCCTTATGAAACATGCTACATAGAAACATTACTGGAACCTTTCTACAGCTATAGCATTTTAGAGGGCTTCCATCTTGTATATATGACCCCATTTTTATTTCCTTTAAAGTTTTTGAAAATTTTGGTAATTTTTTCTTAATTTCCAGATATGTGGATATTTCCAAATTTGGGAATTTTAGCTTAGAAAGTAATTTCTGTCATTTAAGTGAAGTATTGTAGTTTCTTTTTTTTTTTTATTTTCGATACTGGGGATTGAACCCAGGGCCTCATGCTTGCATGCTTTGCAAGTGCTGGACCACTGAGTTGCATGCCCAGCCCATTCATTTACTTTTTTGAGACAGGGTCTCACTAAATTATGCAGACTACCTCTGGTCTTGAATTTGCGATCCTCCTGCCTTCGCCTCCCCAGCTGCTGGGATTATAGGGGTGGACCACCGTGCCCAGCAAAGTATTGTAGTTTCAAGGAGAGATGATCATTGCCAGAGATATTTGGCACTCCTGCCCATACTTCAAAAGAGAAAACTGTTTAAATGCAGGCATTCTTTAGTGATGAGGGCCCTGATGGTTCACAGTCCCAGCAGCCAAGGAGAGTAATTGTCAGTAAGAAGCATGTACTTCATGCTTACTCCTCCTGGTAGACTACAGATGAGTTATTTCTTCCCAGACAGCCTGGCAACATAATACATCATCTGCTTTAAATAGGAAGTCTGTTAGAATTTATATTTCGCTTTACTAGGTCAAAGAAACTTTTATTATATAAGATTTCCAAGAGTCTGCATTTAGCAGTTAACATAAAAACAATAGGGGCAGTAGTTTGGATGTTATTGTATTTGTTCTTTTTATGTTAATGTGCAGAGTTTTCCTTTCTGTATTTTAAGGTAGAGTTGAATTAATCAAAAGCACTAATTAAAGTAATGACCTATTTGAATTTTACTTACAATAAATGAACACTAAGTAACTTGATTATTCATATAATTTTGGAATACCTACTTTTTGATTTAAGAGTCCTTAGACTAAATTCTTCCTTACTTTTCCTTTTAGTCTTATTCAGTCTATTAAATTATGTAACTGTGCAGATATGTCTGAAAAAAGTAATTTTACTGGTAACCTGTGACATGCACCTTCATATTGAGGGGAAATAATTGAAGAATATAAAATGATTTAATGCCTTAAAGAATAATTACCAATTTTATGTCCTTGATTTCTTCCTCACCCAAAAACTGACCCATTTCTCCTTAAACACCAAAGTTTCGTGGAGCCATTTTTTTGCCAGTTGAAACATAGAATCATTTTACCAATTGTTACTATTAAGTCACCTTAACTTAGTAGTTAATCAATGGTAAAATTATCATCTATATGTGGGTGTGTGTTTGCCTTTTCCTAATCAAAAGTACTAGCAGTTTGCATTGCAAAATATACTTAATGCAATTATTTTATATCTTATAATAACCTAGGTTCCATGGACAGGATACCAGGGTAGGTTTGCAGTTGATCCTCGAATTATTACACATCAAGCAGCCATGGCGTACAATATGAACCTGTTACAGACACATGGACGGGGGTCTCCTATACCTTACGGCCTTGGACATCACCCACCTGTCAGCATAGGGCAGCCACAGAATCAGCATCCAGAGAAGGATCAACATGAGCAAAATCGAAATGGTGGGTTGCTATGCTGAACTCCTCTTGCTAAACTGATAACAAAGTTCTATCCATAGTATGACTGTTAACTTAGAGATCTCTTTGAAGGAGAACTTCATATAAAAACTATGATTCCTCTTTCTAGAGGACAGAAACATGAACACAGAAACTTTGCATGTAATTTTAGAGGGTCCTTTAGGTCAAACTCTACCTCTTATGATTGTTTTCACTCATTTCTGAAATGTGCTAAATTTTAATATTGGAATGCTTTATGTGGTAGTCATTTAAAATTGAGATGGAAAGTGTTCTCTTAAAGACTTTTGTTAACCCATGTTCTTTGGTATACTAAACATTAGTATTACTTTAGGATAGTTGATATAGTTATTTCTTGGGCAAATCTGTTACAATTATAAATAAGAAAAATTTGTCTACCACTTTTTAAAGCTTTTGGAAGTATAACTTATATACAGTAAAATTAACCCTTTAAAATGTACAGTTTGAGTTTTAATAAATATTCAGTTGTTAACTACAGCCAAAATCAAGATGCGGGATACTTACATTGCCTCAAAAAGTTTCCTCATCCTCTTTTGCAGTCATTCCCATCCTCTAACCACAACCCCGAGTAACTAGTATTCTGCCAAAATTTTGCCCCTACACTTCTGTCTTTAGTGTGTCATAAAAATGTAATCATTTTTTGTGTTTGGCTTTGTTCACTTAATTTAATGCTGTTTAATTCTGTCAGGTTGTATGTATGTTGTGGATATAAATGTTTAATATGTTTTGAAAATATTTTTTACAAGAATATGGCTTACCTTTTCATTTTTTTATTGAAACTTTCAAAGTTTCATTTCTTAATAAAACTTACAAAGAAGTTTTTATTTTTGAGGAAGTTCAATTTATTTATTCTTTTATGAATTGTGTTTTGGTATTGTGTCAAAAAAATCTTTGTCTAACCCTGAAACAGTCAACCATTGAAAACCCTATGAGGGTCACTATGAGTCAGATACCGATTCGACAGTACCTAACAACAACAACCTCATGTACAGTAGAAAAATCTTAACAGTATATCACTTTTTCATTTCTTGACTTTTACACTATTGTCATCATGGATTTTACTTTTACATATGTTTTTTTGTTTGTTTGCTTGCTTGTTTTTTTTATGGTGCTGGGAGTTTAACCAGGACCTCGCACTCGAATGCTTTACAAGTGCTGTACCACTGAGCTGCACCCTCAGCCCATTTTTTTTACTTTTTTGAGACAGGGTCTCACTAAGTTATGCAGACTGCCTCTGGTCTCCAACTTCCAATCCTCCTGCCCCTGCCTCCCCAGTCACTGGAATTACAGGCATGCACCACCGCGCCCGGCTTACATGTTTTTAAAATCAATTTTTTTTCTTTAAAACAATCACATACCTTTTTAAAGAGTTTTTAAAAAATAATGTAGCTCAGTGATGGAGTGCTTGCCTAGCATTTGTGGGGCCTTGGGTTTGTTTGATCCCAAGCACCACAAGAGAAAAAAGAAAAAGAATGAAGGAAATAGGCAGGCAGGAAGGAGCAAAGGAAAGGGAGAAGGATAATCTTACGTGTTTGTCCATGTAGTTACCATTTCAATCTTTCTTTCTTTCTGTGTGTGTGTATTTTATATACGTGTGTGTGTTTCCATCTTACAAAATTTCCCTTCTACCTGAAAGATTTCTTTTCATGTTCTTGCTAGTTCAGATTTGCTGGTGATAAGTTATTTCAGATTTTATATGTCTGCAAATGTCCATGTTTCACTCTAATTTATATTTTTTCAGGGCATAGAATTCTTGGTTAGCGTTTATATTGTTCAGTCCTTTGATGATGATGTTCTACTATTTTTTCTCTTACATTATTTTCAGTGAGAAATTGGATATAATCCTTACCCTTGTTTTTCTGCATGTAATGTGTTGTGCTTTCTCCAGCTACCTTAAAATGTTTTATTTTGTACTAGTTTTAGCAATTTGATTATAATATACCTCTGTGTTGTTTTCTTTATGCTTCTTGTGTTAGATATTTTTGTCTTATGCTTTGTATTAAGTTTAGAAATTTTTGAATTTTATAACTTCAGATATTTTTTTCTGTCTCATTCTCTGCCTTCTCCTTTAGATATTCCAGTTACACATGGTTAAAGTTTCCCCAAAGTTTATGGATACTCTTTCCATTTCTTTCTTCAATTTTTTTCGTGTCTTTTATTTTGAGTTGTTTCTATAGTTATATTTCAAGCTTACCAAGTTTTTCTTATACCGTATGTGATTGCTGCACTCTCTGAGGACCTGGGTTCAAACGCTGCAAAAACGGGAGAAGGACATGGCAATCCACTCCCGAAGCAATCAGCCATTAAAAACCCTGTGAGGGTTGCTATGAGTCAGATTCAACTCTACGGCACTTCACCACCACCACCAACAGTCTGCTAACCATTCAGACTCAGATATTGTAGTTTAGTGGGAAGTTTGAAGTTTAGTGGGAAGTCTGTTTTGGTACAGTAGTTTATTCTACAAAGTTCTAGTGGCATCACTGAAAGAATGTTTTTGAACAAAAACCCAAATCAAGAATTTCTTCAAAGAACTTAAAAATATTCAGCAGTTCATTTTTATAGATTAAAAACTTTTCATGTGTGAGAAATTACTCAAGTGTATTTTGATTTTTTTAAATGTTAATTTTGCTTGTACTGTTCATCACCCACTTATATTTAGTTTATGGTCAGTTACTTTTAAACATTACAACTTAGATTCCTTTCAGAATATCTATATTCAGTGTGTTAGCTTTCTGTCACCATGACAAAAATATCTGAGATAAACAATCTATAAGGAGGAAAGATTGATTTGGGCTTATGGTTTGAATGGTTTCAGTTCATGGTGACTTGGCTGCATTGCTTTGGGCCTATGGCAGGATAGTACATCATGGCGGGAATGTGGAGCAGAGGAGGTCTGTTCACCTTACGGCATCTAGGAAGCAAAAAAAGAAAAAGAGGAAGGGACTGGAGTCCCAGTGTCCCCTTTGGGGGTATCTCCTCTGCCATAACCCAGCTTCCTTCCACTAGTCTCCACCTCCTGAAGGTTCTGTCACTTCCCAATAGCATTGTAGGCTGGGGGCCTAGCCTCTGGGACTTTGAGGGACATTTACGATCCATACCATAACATTCAGTTTAGATTCCTTTACTGAATTGAATTGACATATTATTTGGATTTTTGTTTAATTGCATTTGTAAATGAACAAAGCATTAAACCTTTATAAACAGGGAAGAACACCAAGGTCTTCTATATGTCTAGTTTAAGAAAGTGTTATAAATTCCTGGAGATTGGGCATTTTCCTTTGGGATTATTTGATGTTTTAAGGTTATCTCTTATTAAGTTTTTTCCTTGTCAGTGAGGTTTGCTTCATTTAGGTTTTTTTTCTTGTGGAGAAACTGTAACTCTGAAAATTTAAGAACAAAACCCAGAAAGTAATACAATTGATAATAATGAGTGAATATGTTTAAGCTGTTGTGCTGCTTTGTCTAATATTAGATAGTCACTGGAAGTGTCACATTCACTAGAGCAAATTTATAAAGATTTTAAAATATTTTCTTAGGTAAAAATGATACAAATAATCCTGGACCTGAAATTAATAAAATTCGAACACCAGAGAAAAAGCCTGCAGAACCAAAACAGGTATGCTCCTTACATTTAGTGAATGCATTGTTCTAATGGATTTAGTCTGACTGCAATCTTGGAATCTTGATGTTTTAAGGAAAAGTAGCTTCTGTTTTACATATATCTTTTATGCTTACTGTTTTGCAGGGATGTAGTGGGTCATGTTGTGCTTTTTTCCTGTCACTTTTTCTTTGGCTATATTATTTCCTTTACCTATGCATTTTTCTCAGATTCTCTTAATTCAGCAATAGTCTTGAATTTAGAAGGTTTCCATGATAAGGCAGTAAATAAAGACAGAGCTACAGATACGTCATAGGAATAGCTGTTACAGTGAAGAAGGAAGACTTCTTTAAGTCCCTCACCTTGTTCTCTCCTCATAACCTCTGCATAAATCCTTAACTCTTTATCTGTTGACTCATCTACTTTTCTTGCTTCTGTGCTTGTGAACAAGTCAGAGAACATCATCTAATTGGTTGAATTAGTACTACTGGAAATTCATGTTTTCTTATCTTAATGGAACCCGTAGGGCTCTGCTACCTTTCTTTTTCATGTACCTAGCTCCTTTGCCCAGTTTTTTTTAGCAGCTCTTCTCAAGTCTGGTTACCTTACACCTTTTATTATCCTTATTATTAGGAGATGACTTTGTCGTGGACATCACCTCATTGAGACTTTACCCTGTTAATTTATAATGTTAAATATCTTGATATATATATATATATATATATATATATATCAAGATATTTAACATTATAAATTATTATATTTATAATATTAATTATATTATATATAATTATATATATATTATATATATAATTATATATAATATATATATATATTAATATATATCTCCTTGAACCTCTTTACTTTTTTATCAACAATCTTGGAGGAAGAGTACCAGTTAAGACTCGTCTTTCCTCTTTTATTCACCTTATAGACCTTGTCACTTCTCCCTCATCTTTAGATTCTTTCCAGCTGATTCTTCCTTCTCTATCTGTAGTATAGTTATTTAGCTTTTATCCTAAGGTAAGTGCATTGCTTGATAAACTTCTAAAAAGACACTTTCTTTGACCTTTACCTTCTTTATAGCCTTTGTTTAATTTGTACTTTTCATTTCATCTCTTATTTGCCGCTTTACCTGTATAATCTAGGAATAGGCTTCAGTATTTCTGAGATCAATGAGTTCCAGCTGACTACATCTTAGACACACTTGTAATGGTAGTCTTACTTGTTTTTTCTTTGGTACTTGACATTATTTCCCACTTCTGCCTTTATTTCTATTGGTTTCCTTGGCCAAACACTTCTACTTTTCACAACTCTCTCTAGCATGACCTTCTATCTCTTTTATAAGTTCTCTTCTCTCCCTCCCCCTATGTTCCCAGTCCTTCATTTGGGATTTCCAGAGTTCTGTCATTGTGCCTCTTCTCTTTGCATTCTGTGGTTGCTTGCTACAAACTAGTTCAAACTATGATTTTAAGTACCTACTCCATGATAAATACGTATATCCAATCTCAGCCTAGCTGTAGACAGCTGTTCTTTATATTCCGTCACTTGTGTCCCATAAACATCTCTGATTGATGTAGAGATCAGAGGTGGAAGGGTTCAAGTTGTAGGAGGAGCTGCAGCATGGGTGAAGCAGCCAGTGGAACCTCCTAATAGAGTCAGAGGGGAGCTGCAGTGAAAGTAATTATGGTACATGTTTGAGCAGGGTGCGAAGAAGGACACAAGGTATGTTAGGACCATGCAGTAGGAGCAGCCGCAGCAGCAGTAGGTGTAGTCAGAGGCAGCTTGAGGCAGAACCATCCACAAGAATCTTAGGCACTAATGGAACAATTGAAGCCAAGATAGCTAAATGTCTGTCATGTCCTCGTTGTTATGTTTTTATTATGAATCTTCTTTGATAGAGGACTAGGCCACTTAATAAGTGTGTTTCCTTTTCTTTCCCATTCTGATGCTTTGTCTTGGGGTCCAGAAAAAGTAAAAGATCTTGTAGCTCTCTGTGATTCATTGCCTCAGCACTAACAGGAAAGTGATAAGAGAAAATTGAATTCTGATAGTGGTAAACGTAGGCTCCTTAGGACCCTATCCTTGCATAGCAAGCCCATTATAGACCTAATATTCTGTCTGCGTCCAAGTTGGAAGTGATGGAGGCAACTTAAACAGCAACTTATTCACAGACAACCTTGGCATCTCATCGTGGTCTCCCTCATGTCATCAGAATAGATGCATATCAACAGTGTCTTCTGAAGAAGAGTATATCCCAGACTAATGTAAATTCAGCCATCAGTAAGATGATGATTTACATAGGGAAATGTTTGCTTATAAAGAACCATAATTAGGTTCTGAGACATTTGAAGAAGAGGCATGACAACTGCTTAGGAAGACTGGGACAGAGTTGTCATCCTTCTCACTTCTTTTTCTAGAAAATTTATGTACACCCAGTAATTTTAGGGACTTGAAGGGACAAATGTAATGGCAGGTATTTTGGGCTAGATGATGAGACATGAGAATGTACTTGGGGCATTTTTGGCATTGCAACCATTTGGTGCAATAACTTAGTCACCAAGTGTACTGTAGCACAATTCAGAAACAAGCTACTTGTGTTTTCTTGGGCATGATCAGGTCACTGTTCAACTTGAGAGTCTTTGGTGAAATAAGTACTCTGTAGTTCTTAGTGACTGTTTCAGCATAGAAACTTGTAAGATTGATATATGCTACAAAGCAGTTCACGAAGTGGTTTAACAGAGCTGGAAAAGAAAAATTGCCTCTTTCCAGCATGCGTTTCACTTTTTACATTGTCACCGCTTCTGATCAAACTTCCATTTCAGAAGGTCAATAACACTTTCTGGTGTAAAAACCTTTCTTTGGTAGTTTACTGCAGCTTAGTGGAATTAAAACAATGTTTATGCTCAGTATTCAATCATTTAAGGTCTTATGTAATGGGCCTCTTGCAATTTCTTCTCATGTTAAGAAGAGGAAAGTAACATGTAAGCAAGTGAAGTTTTGGCTCTTAGTACACAAAATTTCTCGTGTTTCCCAAACATGTCATACTTTTTCTGTTCATTCAACATTTGCACAAGCTGTTACTTTTAGCTAGAATGTTCTTCCCTTCCTGTAATCTTCCAGCTCTTCTTTAAGATTCAACTCAAATACCATTGCCTCTGTGAAGCTTTCTTTAATTTTCTTAGGCCCTCATATCCCATTTGACATCCTTTTTCAGTATCTCTATATGTTTGCATGTTGATGTCCTCTACTGGACTGTAAACCAGGGATTGGCAAGCTTTTTCTGTAAAGTGCCACATAGTAAATCTTAGACTTCATGGGCCATATAGTCTGTGTTGCAGCTGCTCAGCAATGTCATTGTAGTGCAAACCAGTCATAGAAAGTATGTAAATGAATGAGTGGCTATGTTCCAATGAAACTTTATTTACCAAAGTCCAGTGAACTGGAAATGGTATGATGGGGGCCATAGTTTATAGCCCCCTGCCCTAAGATCTTGAGGGTATAGGCCAAGTCTTCTTGTTGCTTTTTATTTTATTTTTAAATTTTATTTTTTTAATTTTGTGGTACTAGAGGATTGAACCCTGGGCCTCATGCATGCTAGGCAAGTGCTCTACCACTGAGCTACACCCCCAGGTCCTTTTTTATTTTTATTTTTTATTTTGAGACAGTGTATTACTATGCTGCACAGGCTACCTCTGGCCTCAAATTCATGATCCTCCTGCCTCAGCCTCTCAAATTATTGGGATTACAGGAATGCACCATGATGCCTGGCTTTGTTGCTGCTGTTTAAATCTCCAACATCAGGCACAACACACCCCTCAACAAATATTTGTTAAAGGAAAAAAATGTCAGTCCTATGCAATGCAAAAACTAGCAACCCAACCTGTTATGCAAAGGTGATATTGTACCTGTTAGTTCATTTCACAGTTGTTAAATTGAGATAAACTTTTTATTAATGTTACTATATTTGAGGAAGTGGATGAGGTATATAAAAACAATAAAATCAGAAGTAAAAAACACATCAATTTGTATTCAAAAGGAAAAAATGATTATCTTTCTAAGGAAGAAAGCGTGAAATTAAAAATAATGCTCTTAGCTAGGTGTTGTGGTAGCTTAGACAGAAGGATTAAAACTTTGAAACCAGAAGAGGCCTGCACAACCTAGAAAGATCCTGTCTCAAAGCTTTTAAAAATTTCCCAACAAAGAGGGCTTTGGGGATGCAGCTCAGTGGGAGAGTGCTTGCCTAGCATGTGCAAAGCCCTCAGATCTATCCCCACCACATATGTATACTAAAAATTCTTGAAGGTATTCAAGTGGGTATGTTAATAAAATGGCAGCATCTTTTCTTATGACCCAAATTAATAAGTTGTTTTTCTTGTGTCACCTTTTTTAATTAAAAAGAAAAAATCCCTATTGAGTTGTCAGAAAGGATTGATTTGGTACCTAGTACTCCTACTATTACTGAAGAATATACCATACACATCTCATACCTTTTAAATGTGTTAGGATTGGGAAAAGGTATAGAGCTGCTGAACATGAATTTTCTGCAGTTAAAAAAGCCTTCTTTTTCTTTTTTTTTTTTTTTTCCTTTAGGTTGATTTGGAATCAAATCCACAGAACAGAAGTCCTGAAACACGTCCTGGGGTTGTTTATCCCAATACCAAATTTCCCCGCAAAGATAATCTCAACCCAAGACACATAAATCTTCCTCTTCCTGCTCCTCACGCACAGTATGCAATCCCTAATCGCCACTTTCATCCAATTCCCCAGCTACCAAGACCACCATTTCCAATTCTGCAGCAGCATACCTTATTAAATCAGCAGCAGAATAATTTACCTGAACAGCCAAATCAAATGCCACCCCAACCAAATCAGGTAGTACAGCAGCAAAGCCAGTTGAATCCTCAGGCCCAGCAGCCACCACCTCAACTTTCTCCTGCCTATCAGGGAGGACCCAACAATGCTTTTTTTAATAATGCAGTTTCTCATCGACCACAGTCTCCTCCTTCAGAGGCTGTGATCCCTGAGCAGCAGCCCCCTGCCCTGCTGCAAGAAGGCCACAGTCCTCTGAGAGCTATTGCACAGCCCGGCCCCATCCTTCCTTCACACCTGAACAACTTCATTGATGAGAACCCCCCAGGATTACCTATAGGAGAGGCTTTAGGTAAGTTCATCTGTTGCTGCTGCTACATGTGAAAAGTTCAAAGTTATTCATTCAAAATGAGGTACTATATAATATTAATTCAGGTTAAATTTGTTTATTTCTCCAAATAATGCCAGCAAAAACCATCCACTTAGTGTAGTAATCTGAATTTAGTTCCAAGTACTTATATATCATAAGTATCCAATTAACATCATATTGCATCATACACAAGTGTGGAAAAATCATCATCATCGTTATCAAAACTTGGACTTCTGGCAAATTTAGAAAATATTCCTTTCTACCAAAACCAATTGTCCTTATTTCTTTGTGGAGAAAATCTGGTTGTAAAAACTCTTGAAGAAATTAACTTGCAGCCCTACATGCATGAAAACCTAACATTTTCACAAATGTTTGTGCAGATCGTATACATGGGAACGTAGCTCTAGAAACACTGAGGCAGCAGCAAGCGCGGCTACAGCAGTGGAATGAACATCATGCCTTTCTCAGTCAGGGCAGTATTCCGTACCCACACCATCATCATCCTCACCTCCAGCATCTTCCTCAGCCACCCATGGGCCTCCATCAGCCTCCAGTGAGGGCCGACTGGAAGCTCACCAGCAGTGCTGAAGATGAAGCAGAAATGACATTCTCAAGGTACTCTAACAGACTGGAAATGGCCTCTGAAACCCAGCCCCTACTGTGCTTACTTTCTTGATAGTAGTCCTTTTAGCTTTAAACTGGATTATTATCTCAGAGAAATAAGTGCTTGCCTTCTTGGCATTTGCTACAAAGTTCCTTGGATTGACTCTTAAAATTCAGAGAACATATCTAGAAGTAACTGTGTACACATCTGGGTATAGATAATCTACTATGAGTTGTAAATTACTTTGGCCCCTTACTTTGTGGTCTTTTTTGCAAGAGAAACAACCATCATTGTGGGTGGGTCTGCCTGCCTGCCTTTCTTTCTTTGTTTCTTTCTTTCTTTAATTCAGTAATCTTTGAATGAGGACAGAAGTAAGTTAATGGTTAATAGTTAAAAATGAAGAATCTATCATTAATTTTTTTTCTGGTAGCACAAACTTTTACCTGTAGTTATAATAACTACAGGTGCTGAATTTTTCATCCTAACTCTAAGATTATTTTTGTGGCCAGCATCATGTGAGTACTATGAAGTATTTCCTAATCCCATCTAAGTAAGGCCCCCTATCAGGTAACCTTTTATAACTTTCAGTTAACATGTAGAAGCAAGGATAGATGCTGTTCATGCAAAGGGAAAAGAAAGAAATCAGGTAATTGGCATATTTATTTATTCAGTGTCTTCAGTTCAGTATCTGTGGAGTGTTAATACTTACATTAGAGATTAATTAATGCTAATTCTAATTAAGTATTATGATTTGGCTTGTAGAGATTATACCCATGATTGACTAAGCTCTCTTTAATGTAACGGTGCCTTTCCTTTGTTCTCATATTTCCTCATCTTCGTGTAGGTTTCAAGACTTAATCAGAGAGCTGTCTCACCGTGATCAAAGTGAAACTCGAGAATTAGCTGAAATGCCACCACCTCAGTCAAGACTTTTGCAATATAGACAAGTTCAAGCTAGAAGCCCAACAGCAGTCCCAACTCCCCCATCCACTACAGACCACAGTAGCCACTTTTCTAACTTTAATGACAACAGCAGAGACATTGAAGTAGCCAACAACCCAGCATTTCCACAGCGCTTCCCACCCCAGATATTCAGCTCTCCCTTCTCATTGCCATCTGAACACCTTGCCCCACCTCCTTTGAAATACCTGGCACCTGATGGAGCATGGACTTTTGCTAACTTGCAACAGAATCACTTAATAGGGCCAGGTTTTCCCTATGGCCTACCTCCTTTGCCTCACAGGCCACCACAGAACTCTTTTGTACAAATACAGAATCATCAGCATGCGATTGGTCAAGAGCCATTTCACCCAGTGTCATCTCGAACAGTGTCTTCTTCTTCGCTCCCTAGCTTAGAAGAGGTAAATGTCTTCTTACTAATCTTTTTTTCATTTTGGGATCAGTTGACTATGCACAATTTAATATTTATTGATTTATTGGAGTGTCTAGGTTTTATTGAATTTAATTGTCTTTAAAAGATAATCCTTTCTTGGAAATTATTTTAATTTCTACCCTCTTAATGCCCTACTTCAGATTTTGTAGAATGATAACTATCATTGAAACATGAAGCCCCCTAAGAGCCTTTCATTGCTGTTTTGGAACAGTTGACATCTAAGCACTCTATTTAATATTCAAATAGCTTTGTCCTTTCTAATCTGAAGAAATGGTTTTTAGTGACTCATCTTTTTACTTTGCGTTATATTTGCTAATTACACATTTGTTAATTAGCACTTCCCACAGATGTTGACTTTTCCAGCCAGTGGCACTTTCCAGGTGCCAGTTCGTTCTCCTGTAGCGCATCCTGATGTTTTGTTAGACTGAGGTGGTTTGATACACAGACCAATTCCCAAATGTCAGAATATAGTACCAGTTACCATAAAATTGATTCTGCTAAAGTAAACATTTTGAGGTAAACTGAATTTTTACTGTAAAATGCATAGGTATTTCCAAAGAGCATTTTTATGGACGTTCATTGATAGGAGAATTTAGTCATTTCAGGTTATAAAACTTCCAAAATGGCATCATATTGTGTAGACCAGGCATGTCTGGGCTGTATGTGGCCCAGGACAGCTAGTAATGCAACTCCACAAAGTCTTTCAACATCATGTGTTTTTTAGTGTTTATTTTTTTGTGTGACCCCATGTGTGGTTCCAATTTTGAAGTTTTAAAGCAATACTGTACATGTTTACAGAATGACAACTAATGCTTCTTTACAACATACAGAGATGGCACCACAATATCTAATTCTAACCTTCAAATAAGCATAAATATGTCACAGTCACTAACCTGAGTCAGGTTAGTACTCTAACTTGTCACACGGTCAGTTGAGTATAATTGGCTTAAATCTGAAGTGATTCAAAGCTGTTTAAAGCCAATTAAAGGTGCATCAGAGATTATATAAATTTTTGGCAACTTGGCAAATAAAATACAGCAATTACTGATAATATTTTTGAAAATCTACCCAACCAAGTTCTAGATGCCATGAATTGACCATCACAAAAATTACTTGAGAACTCACTAAGAATTTTGATCACTGTTATCAAACTTGACATTGATAGTTATACAAAACAATGTCAAATTTCTTACTAGTTTTACATTGTTCTCATTTCTCTGAATTTTATAATAAAAAATGCCATATATTCTCAAGTCTAATCCCCACCCTTTCAACAGTTTTAGAGGGCTGCAAAATCAGATGTGGTTTGGAATTGCATATGGATTGGATTCATGGTCGAGAGCTTCAGTATCTGATTTTGTAGCCCTCTAAAACTGTTAAAAGGTTGATGATTAGATTTGAGAATGTACGATAACAGCAGTGTGTTGCTGTTAGGTGCCATAGAATCGGTGACTGACTCATAGCGACCCTATGAGGAGAGGCAGTATTGTCAATGCTTCTCTGCTATTCATAGGGTTTTCAATGGCTGATTGTTTTTTGGGAGTAGGTTACCGGGTCCTTCTCCCAAGCCTAGGAGGTCTCTCATCCAAGTACTAACCAGGCCTCACCCTGCTTAGCTTCCGAGATCAGATGAGATCAGACACCACAGGAGACACACACACACACACACACACACACACACACACACACACAAAGTGTTATTACATACACTAACTATATTATATAATTTACGTGGGGCCTAGGGATGCCTGGAGTAAACTATTTGTTACTAAATTGTAGTTTTTTTTTCATGTATTCTGGATATTAGACTCTTAATTTCACATACAATTTGTAATTATTTCTCCTCCACCGTGATTTGTCTTTTTGCCTTCTTCATAGTGTCTTTTGATGTGCAAAAGTTTTAAATTTGGATAAGGTACAATTGATATGTTTTCTTTGGATATTTGTGCTTTTGATCTCATGTCTAAGAAATTATTGCTTAATGCAAAGTCACAAAGATTTCCATCTACAAATTCTATGGTTTTGGCTCTCTCAGTTCTTTGACCCATTTTGAGTTAACTTTTGTAGGTATCAGATTTATTCTTTATTATGTAGTTATCCAATGTTTTCAGCACCATTTGTTGAAAAAACTTCTTTTCCAATTGAATGATCTGGCAACATTGTCAAAAATTGACCATAGATGTTGGGCTTATTTCTGGGCTTCTTTTCTTTTTTATTTATCATCATTATCATCATCATCATCATCATCATCATCATCATTATCAAAACTTGGACTTCTGGCAAATTTAGAAAATATCATAATAGGTTAAATTACCACAAAATTTGCTATTTTTATGGAGTGCCTCCCCCATCCAGCCTTTGGTTAAGTGTTTCCCTAGTTGCTGCAAGCTTTTGGTTTCCTAGGGTCCCTTACAGTTGTTTATGATGCCTGTGACAGTTTTTTATTGCCTCATGGAGGGATAGATCCTGGAGTTCCTTTCTCTGCCATTTCTTCTCATATCAGTTGTGATTTCTTGCCTTAACCTGCCAAATGAGCTCATAATGTGTTTGTGTGGGGGACCTATGAGCCAAAGTTTTTATAAAGTTTATAAAGTTTGTACTTTACTAAGTAAGAATTCATTCTAAATAATGTACTTTTTAATCATTGATCTTTTTAAATGGTCCCCAATTTTAGAATTTAAGTTCTTTGTACTCTGATGTTGTAAATATTTGGTATTTTTATGTAGCCACAAGTATATAAATAAGTACCTTCAGTTGTCAGTGAATTTTTTATTTTGCAAAAACATATGGTCATCTTTCTTTTGATACATAAGATTCACAAATGATGACTACCTTACAACACTAAAAAAATTCTTTGACAAGGAAAACATTATTTTTACCACATTGTAGATTTTAACATTTTGAGTGTATGGGGTAACTTTTGTGGGTTCAAAATGACTTTGCATGAATCATCTAACAGAATGAATGGTTTATGCTCTTACTATTTATTTCTAACCTTTTAAAATCATCTCTTTGACATTAACTGTACAGAAAAATGTCTTATTTTCCTCCTTGTGGATTCTTTTGTTGCCAGAAACGATGGTGAGATGAAAACACCTAGATGTTAGCTTAATAGTTAACTTGAATGGAGATTTTTTTCATATTTTCTTTCATTGGTTTTCTCTTTTTATAGTAATTTTGATTTTCTTTTGACAAGTGAAATATGGTCAGCTGGGAAAATGTAGATGTTAGAGAAATTATTTAATTTTGCTATACAAGGATAGTTACCATAGAACCTAGCCTTTCCTAGCATTCATATACATGAATATGTGATCAATTAATGAAGAATGATTACTTGTTGAGGAAACCTGAAATAATTTTTCTCCAAATCACAGTGCCCAGCTATACCACTCAATCAGATCTTTCTTCCCTCTAGATCAAGGCATCCTGAATAAGAACCTGGTCCTTTTCTGTAATGTTTTTTGCTACTTTCAGTATTCTCATTTAAATAATTAAAACTTCACTTGTTTTTTTATTACATTTATCTAATTTAATAAACATTAAGCCAGGTGTGGTGGTACATGCCTGTAATCCTGGCACTCAGGAAGCCAAAGCAGGGAGATTGCAAGTTTGAGTCCAGCTTGGGCTACACAGTGAGACCCTATCTCAAAAGAAAACAAAACAGCAACAGCAGCAACGACAACCAGAAAAACCCAAACAAGCAAACATTTAAAAATTTCAAGTTTTGGTTCTCTTTTTCTAACTCAAAGGATCAGTTATATTCATGGTGTGATTTGAAATTGAATTTCATATTTCATCTGCACATTCATCTCTGTCAGTAGCTGCTTAGGAATTGTTACAGATATGTTGTGCAACACTTCTCCACATCCTGCTGTGCATATCAACTAAGCAATTTTGTGGAGGTTCACTTTGGAAGAACCAAATGATGGACATTTTCTACAGTTTAATCGTATATTGTCTTCTCTTGTATCTGCCTTCTGTTTCCTTGTGATTTGTAATTTTCCTCTTTGAAGCCTTGTGGTTCATATATCTATTCATTGTTTATACTACTGGCTTATGTACATGCATTGTTGTTGTTGTTAGGTGCCGTCAACTCAGGTTCAACTCAGAAAGAAACCCTATGTACAACAGAATGAAATACTAGCCAACACTGTGCTGGGCATGCAGTCTTTTCTTATGTTTAGTCCCAGTGTTGCAGACACTGTGTCAATCCATCTACTTGGGGATCTTCCTTTTTTTCATTGACCCGCCACTCTCCTAAATATTATGTCCTTCTCCAGGGATTGGTCGCTCCTGACAACATGTCCAAAATACATAAGACTCAATCTAGCATCCTTACTTCCAAGAGCACTCTGGTTGCATTTCTTCTAGTATGGATCTGTTGGTTCTTTTGGCAGTCCATGGTATATTCAATGTTCATCTCCAGCATCATAATTCAAAAGCACCAGTTCTTCTACTGTCTCCCTTATTCAGTGTCTAGCTTTCACAAGTATATGATGTGACTAGAAATACCATGGCACGAGTCAGGTGCATCCTCGTCTTCAATGTGACATATTTACTTTCAACACTTCAAAGAGATCTTTTGTAACAGCTTTTCCCAATGCAATGCGTCTTTTGATTTCTGCACTGCTGCTTCCACAGGTGTTGCTTGTAGAACCAAGTAAAGAAAAATCTTGGGCAACCTCAATGTTTTCTGTGTTTATCATGAAGTTATGTACTGACCCAGTTGTAAGGATTTTTGTTTTGTTGATGTTGAGGTGCAATCTATATATCTAAGGCTGTGTTCTTTAATCTTCATCAGTAAATGTTTCAAATCCTCTTCACTTTCAGCAAGCAGAGTTGTGTCATCTGCATAACTCAGGTTGTTAATGAGTCTTCCTCCAATCTTGATGTTGCATTCTTCTTCCTAAAGTCCAGCTTCTCAAATTATTTGCTCAGCATAGAAATTAAAGAGATATGGTGAAAGGATACAGTCCCGATGCACACCTTTCTTGACTTTAAACCAGGCAGTGTTTCCTTTTTCTGTTTGAACAACTGCCTCCTGGTTCATGTACAGATTCCTCATCAGTACCATTAACTGCTCTGATATTCCCATTCTTCGCAGTGTTATCCATAAATTTGTTATGATCCACAGTCAAATGCCTTTGCGTAGTCAATAAAGCATAGATAGATATCTTCCTAGTATTCTCTGCTTTCAGCTAGTATCCATCTGACATTAGCAATGGTGTCCCTGGTTCCATGCCCTTTTCTGAATCTAGCTTGATTTTTCTGGCAGTTCCCTGCTAATATACTGCCTCAGTCACTTCTGAATGATTTTTAGCAAAATTTTACTTGCGTGAGATAGTAGTGATATTGTTCAATAATTTCCACATTCAGTTGGATCCCCTTTCATGGGAATAGGCACAAATAAGGATCTCTTCCAGTGAGTTGGCCAGGTAACTGTTTTCCAAATCTCTTGGCATAAATCAGTGAGTACCTCCAGTGCTGCATCTGTTTGTTGAAACATCTCTATTGGTATTCTATCAATTTCTGGAGCCTTGTGTTTCACCAGTTCCTTCAAGGCAGCTTCCACTTCATCCCTTAATACCATTGGTTCCTGATCATATGCAGCCTCTTGATATGGTTGGTCATCAACCAATTCCTTTTTGTATAATGACACTGTTTTCCTTCCATCTTCTTTTGATATTTCCTGCGTCATTTAATATTTTCCCTGTAGAATCCTTCACTATTGCTACTCGAGGCCTGAATTTTTTCTTCAATTCTTTAATCTTGTGAAGACCAGAGTGTGTTCTTCCCTTGTGGTTTTCTATCTTCAGCTCTTTGCACGTGTCATTATAATATTTGATTTTGTAATACATTATTTAAGGTAAATGCCTGAAATTCATATTCATGTATGTAGTGTTCTGTATCATCAGAAGGCTATTATAACCAAGTATTTTTCAGTCCTTAACCAACATTAGTTTTGTACTTTAACATTCATACTTATAGACTTGAGAATGTGATCCCTTGCAGATAGTGATGGCACTAAATTCCCAGCATGATAATAAAATGGGACACGTCATTTTGTTTTTAAGAGCTAATTATCTTCATCATAAACCTGGACAACAAAGACTGCACAAGCCAACACTGTCAGTCATTGGGGGTTGCCTAGGTGTGGAGAACATCAAGCAGTTTAGGAAGGTTGGCTCTTTTACTCAGCACCTTAATTTAATGACTGATACAAATTCCAGATGTGTTGCTTAAATTCATTGTTGTTGTTGTTGTTAGGTGCCGTCGAGTCGGTATCCAACTCATAGCGACCGTCTGTACAACAGGGGAAACACTATTGTTAGTGCTTCTCTGCTGTGCATAGGGTTTTCAATGGCAGATTGATTTTTTTTTGGGAGGGGGTTGCCAGGTCCTTCTCCCAAGCCTACAGCTTCTGGTGTTCCCAGGCGGTCTCCCATCCAGGTACTAACCAGGCCCGACCCTGCTTAGCTTCCGAGATCTGACGGGATCGGATGCCACAGGGCTACAGCTGCAGGCCTTAAATTCATAGCTGATATTAAATTAATTAGAATGGTTAGTATTCTCAGGAACCAGAATCAAATTCAGAATGATTTTGACCATTGAAAAATCCTTTATGAAGATGAATCTAGATGTTGTACTGAGAAACAGAAGAACGCTAAAAATACATGAGAAAAGAAATTAACTAGATGGCAGTGTTACCCTTACTTTCCTTATCTGGAAGCTAAGACTTTGGAAACGCAACCTGGCCTCCTACAGCTCACCACTGAGAGAATGGCTCTCCCCCATCCTTCCCTGCCTCTGTGCACACACAGCCAGTCCACACACATTCCCCTCCTTGGCTTATATCCTAGTGGTTTTGTTTGGTTTGGGCCTTACACTAAATACCCTCCAATTAATTGACCTCATGAGGTCTGTCTTTGCTCTCATATTTCCAAAGTACATCCTGCTCTTACTGGGCCTCATCATATCTCTCTCTTCCTTCCCCTCCTGCCCTCTCCTCCTTCCCTACAACCTCCCTCTCTCTATATCTCCCTGTTTATCCCTCTCTTTGTTTCTGAGATGGGAATCTTACTATGTAGCCTAGGCTGGCCTGGAATTTGTAGTCATCCTGCCTCTGCCTCCCAAGGGTTGAGATTACAAGTGTGTGCCACCATGCCCAACTCTCTCTTCTTTTTAATCCAGTCTCCACTCACCACAGTGCTAAAAGAAATAGTCCTCAGCATCATAAATGACCACAAGCTGAATAGCAATTTTTTTATTATTGGGGGCAAAAAGAAAGGGGCAATAAGAAGGCAGTTCTGTTCTATTATTTAAAATGAAATGCCAATGCTTTATATTCCAGTAAAACAGTTATATAACAGTGAACGCTTCTTATGTGCCGGGAACTAACCTAAATGTTGGACATTCTTAACTCATTTCATTCTCTCCACAGTCCCGAAGAGGTGGGTGCTGTGGGTCATTCATTTTACAGATGAAGTTCCCAAGAGGTTAGGTTGGTAGCCCCAGGTGACACTGCTGGTAAGAGGCTGAGCCTGAAGTCTAGCCCTGCTAGCCTGGCTCTAGGCCGAGGCTGATTCCTCACCGCAGCTGCACTGCCCACCTTTAGAACTGACACTGGGTGTGCATCGCAGAGTCAGGCAGGAACAAACTGGAGAGCACCTAGGGAACAACAAAAAGACCCTAAAATAGCTGGCAAACAGCCTTTGTCAGGAGGGTAAGAGAATTTGGGTTGTGCATACTTAGGAAGTTAGAGAGGAGAAAATATAAGTAAGTTAATCAGATTTCAAACAAGTAAAGAATATTTTGAAGAAAATAATGAGTATTCTATATCAATGGATTGACTAAAAGAAATGTGAGGAAGTCCAATCACGAGTGCTTAGGTTGAACTGGGGAACCATATCTTGCTACCAGGTCTGAGGAAAAATAAATTGTGAAATTGGGAATACCCAAGAGATAAAAATAGAATAGGTAACTGCTCCAGATGACTGACTCAACTGACTTGTGACTCCACTTTGGAGTGTATCTACTTCTTTATTTATATACTTACTCTACTGTTACACAGAATGTCAACAGCATTTTAGAACTAAAGATAATTAGTTTAACTCTCTGTTGAACAGAATCCAAAATCAGGTCTATGTTATAAGGTACAGAGCTGAGTTTTGAACCCAGGTCTCTTGACACCATGTCGGTGTGCAGGCTGCTCTTTTTTGGTTGGTTGGTTGGAGCAGGGGCAGGGGGGAGAGAGTTTCAGTTACTGAAGAGAATATTCTCAAGAATTTCTGCCTACTAAAGCCATGTCCTTTTTCTTTATGTAGTATGAGCCCAGAGGACCCGGGCGGCCCTTGTACCAAAGAAGAATTTCATCTAGCTCAGTTCAGCCTTGTTCTGAAGAAGCAAGCACTCCCCAAGACAGCCTGGCTCAGTGTAAAGAGCTACAGGACCACGGCAACTCACCTTCTTTCAGCTTCTCCTCCCCGGAGTCCTGGGTCAACACCACCTCATCTGCCCCCTACCAGAACATTCCGTGCAATGGATCCAGCAGGACAGCTCAGCCCAGAGAGCTGATAGGTAAAATGAGTGGATGGATTGCCAGAATGCTATGATTTTTGACTCTTTAACACCGGGGTATTTATAGGGCTTTCTTTTGTCAGTCCCTACCTCTATTTGCATCTCATCATTTTTGTTTGTTTTTTGCTGTGCTGGTGAGATTAAACCTAGGTCCTAAAGCATACTAGACACATGCCCTACCACATCCCTAGCTCACTTGGATTATCATCTTTGAACAGTTTTAGTGTTTAGAGCTCAGAGGAATGCCTTGGTCATGACCATAAATTTAGGGCTGAGTTGATTCTGTATTTGTGGCCTGGAAGGTTAGTAGGCATATCCGTGTTTGGAAAGTGATCATTCTGACCTGTGACTGAATAAAAGAAGTACTGGAACTTAAAACATACTGCTTTTTCCTTTTCTTTCTCTTTTTGCCCCAGTACTGGAGGGTTACCCAGGACCTTACACATGCTAGGCGGGTGGTCTACCACTGAGCTGCACCTCTGCCCCACCTTCCCACCCCATTTTGAGACAGGGTCCCACTAAGTTGCATAGGCTGCCTCTGGCCTTGAATTCATTATCTTTCTGCCTCAGCCTCCAGAGTCACTGGGATTGTAGGCATGTGCCATCACGCCTAGCTTGAAACATAATTCTAAATAGATAGAAATGCCTCAGGTTGGGAAAAGTTGGTTTTGGGTTAGAGTTGTTTGTTTGTTTTGTTTTTATTTTGTTTTTTTGCTGCTGTTGTTTTCCTCATCAGAGTTGCAGGTGGGAGCCAGTTAGGTCGATATTGGTTTTCAAGGATTTGTTGTCAGTAAAATGTTGACAAGGGTGCTATATTAAAGTGTGGGCAAGAGAGAGATCAGCAAAGTGTCACATTTGGGGATGTGGAAATCCTGTGTTTATTCCTCACATTCTAATAAACTAAGAACTCTATGATAAAAAAAAAAAAAAAGAAGAAGAAAAAGAAAAAAAAAACCAAGAGCTACATTGGAAGGGACAGGAGTGGACAGGGCACAGGGAATTTGAACTGTCTGGTGGGAAGTCTACAGGCTCCCTCTTTGGCCTAGGACATGAATCTACTTTTGTCTTTCCTTTGTTCCCTTTTTCTGTTACATTGAAAGGAAAGAAACTGATTGGCTTACTCGAGTTCTCTAGTGTCCTTCTTGGCTTACTCGAGTTCTCTAGTGTCCTTCTCTTTGTAGGTTGTAGATGCTGAACTTTGTGAGCAATTATGAGATCTTCATGTGGTGAATTTCTGCCCTGGCAGCCTCAACCTTTGTATTTGAAATTACTTTTGTTCATCTTTAGACTGTGAATCCATTGTTTCTGTCACTTGACCCATTTTTGAGTATGTGCCATGCAAGCATATTTTTAGAACAATGGACATGGAAGGGCAAAAAACATTTAAAAGATTTGGGTTTTGTTTCCTGGCATGAGACATTGTCATTTCAATCTTCAGACGTTCATCAGTCCCTGTTACATGTGAGCTGCTGTGTTTGCTGGGGGTTGCTTTGTCATTTTTAGGTCTAATAAATATACTCTTGTCATGTTTGAATTTCCTGAGAAATCTAAATTGCAAATCAGTGATGACAATTTGTTACTTTTTGGTTTATTATAATTTATTATAAGGATGACATCGTTTCTCTTGTCCTTTTTCTCCCCCTCTCCTAACATTCAGGATAGCCTTTTGGTCAAAATCAATTAAAAAATGTGACCTGAGCTGATAAGGTAGAAAGTTCCTTAGCAAATGCCCACAAGCTCATGTCATTGATGGTCTCTTTTCTGCAAATGTAGAATGATTATTTTCTTCATTGTTAGGAGAAAAATTGTAGGATATTAAAAATATTTTTATTAGAACATAATACTTAAGATATATTTTAAATATTTTAAAATCACTTATGCCCTAAAGCAGACCTGCTTATCAGTTTTTTAAAAATAAATATAGTAGTGATACAGATGAAAAATAATCACTACATGAAAGACTTTAAGAAGTTTTGGGGTTTAATTCTTAAATTTGAAGAAAGCTATTTATATTATATTGGTTTTAAATTTAAAAGAGATCAGTGGCATTCAGAGGACAAGTGATCAGTGTTCTAGAAAGATGTTAAATGCTTTAAAACAAGTTTGAACAATCTAATGACTTTTGAAAGTTGTAAATAGTACTATAAAATTAGCATATTGGGTCAAGGAAATTCTAAGACTAAAATGTGAAGTATTTTTGTCTTAACGTCCATATTCTAGTTTTATGTGATATTGGGCAACTCTGTTTTGACGTTAAAAAGCTTTTTAAGTTTTGTCCATATTGGGTATGAAGTAACTAACATATATTATATAGTGAAAGGGTAACAGCTTTTAGCAAATGGAATCCAATGCCAGTATTACCTAGTTTAATAAGAAGCACACTTTGACAGGAGCCTACAAATGCAGCTTATTTTTATTAAAGAAAAAAATTCCTATTTACAATCTATGAGCAATTAGTATGGTAAATATTCTACAATTGTACAAATTAGTTTTTTATTTCTTAGCAAGCTTTACATTTGACCTTTAGTTGTTGTTGTTGTTGTTTTCTATGTTAGCTGTTGTAGTCCACGTGGCTGTTTTGTGTGTTTATAGAGTAGAGGAGTTTGGTTAGATGTATCATGATTTCAGCATTCTGTGGCAGAAGTTGAATGTGCCTGTGGCTACAATGTCCCTGAGTTCCTGGAGACCTGTGACCCCTTTAAGCTGAAGAGATGTGTGAATATCACTGGGCTCACCCTTGAACTATGTTACTGTTCTCTGCCCTTAGCTCCGCCCAAGACTGGTAAACCCCCTGAGGATCAGCTCAAGTCTGAGAACCTCGAGGTGTCCAGTTCCTTCAACTACAATGTGCTGCAGCATCTCGGCCAGTTCCCACCCCTCATGCCCAACAAGCAGATTGCAGAGTCAGCCAACAGCAGCAGCCAGCAGAGCTCCACAGGGAGCAAGCCTGCCATGTCTTATGCCAGCGCGCTACGGGCCCCTCCCAGGCCCAGGCCCCCGCCTGAGCAGGCCAAGAAGAGCAGTGACCCCCTGTCTCTGTTCCAGGAACTCAGCCTGGGGAGCTCCTCAGGCAGCAATGGCTTTTACTCCTATTTTAAATAATCACTTTTTTTTCCTCAAGGGAGAATGTTTTAATTTCTGTTTGTATCAATAGAATTAAGGTAGTTGGACTTCATCTATAGATGCACAATTCCTTTTAATTTTAAATATGTTCTCACTTAATTGCTTTGCTGCTAGACTTGCAACTAATTTTTTAAAAGTATATTCCATTATTTTGCATTTTTGATGTGATTCAGAATTTTGACAGCTTTTATGTAGAATAAAAAATATTTTTAAATTTGTGTATTGTTACATGTGTTTGCATCAAGCTAGCAGCCAAGAGGTTAATTGTGCAACTATTAAAAAAAAGAAAAAGAAAAAAAAAGTTTGTCTAAAATGTATTAAAAAGAAAAAAAATTGTAAGTAGCATTTACATTTATTCGATAATATTACCATATGCTGGGTTTCTGTACCAGAAATGGCCAGTTGATGTACAAATGTATGTTATTTTTGCTTAAATTCATTTAAAATTTTTTTAAAATAAAGGGGCAGCATCTTCTAAATTCTTTAAGTTTTATCAGCTTTTTTTTTTCTTGTGACAGGATGCTGCATTCTAAAACTTTTACAGTTTTAGACTATATGTGATGTGCTGTTGTAATCTCCATCCGCCATAGGATAGAGTTAAAGGCATTCTTTGCCGGTGTATTCTGTATGCCACTGTTTTTGAAATGTGAAAAAAAAAAAAAAAAGAAAGAAAAAACAGCGACATACCTAGTTATTTTTCTTGACAAGTTACACTTCAGATTTGTTTTTAATGTTAATTTGATAGTTTTTTTTTAAACAAATCATGAAGCTGAAAAAATTTTTAGGATTGTTGGTGCTTAGTAGACTTGATAACTATTTTAAAAATGCGTGAATTTAGTAAAATCCTTTTTTTCTCACTATGCATGTGTAAATGTTTGTAACCTGGCTTCCCCCTTCTCCAGTGGTATAAAGAATTGTGCCGCTTTAAGGTTTGGTTCATTTTTCCCTCCAGTAAAAATTTTGGTACCTTATTTGATGTTTACATTAAAATGTGACATTATCCATGGCAATTCAAATATTTTGCTAGTTGTTTTGTTTTAGGAACATCATTAAAGAAGAAATATATGATATTGGTCAAAAATTGACCAGAATCCATCAAAATCTGGGGCAGAAAACTACCCTTGATTTCCATGTACTTGATTCTTCTAAAATACCCCTATTGAACTTACACAAAAGTATAAAATTTGAATAACTATCTTAAATATCCTGAGTTTGACAATTGCTTTGAATGAACTTAGTAAAGTCTGAAGGAAAATGTTTACCCTTTTAAACCTTGTGGTCTTACTCATTTGAAATGATGCATGCGCTTATCATTTCTTTATCTACTAGTACTAATTTTATATTTCAGAGATATCTTGAGACTATAATATATCCTTTTTTCTTTCTCTTTCTTTCTTTTTCTTTTCTTTCTCTTTCTATCTTTTTATTTTTTTTTTTAATAAGATGAGGCAGGGAATATTTCAAATGAACCCAGCTTCCTGATGATCCATTCAAACACGGTTTTCTGGAAGACTGCTTTCGATAGGGTATCCTGTATTCCCAAAACATTTAAAAACCCGGTTGAAAGTGGCAAGGGTGAAGAAAAAACTACTTACATCTCTTACATTAGTTTCCATTGGCCAGCTACAGCCCACTGCAGTCCTCAGACAGTTTGGGAAGAGAGATTAGCAAGCCCCAGGACAAATGAAGCACACTTCTTTAACTCCCTTCTACCTGCCTGCACATGGCTTCCTGCTACAGGCCTCCGGTCTCCATGGAGGTGGCAAATGCAGATCTGTGGACTGCAGGCATGTGAATGGTTAGTCTAACCTGCAGTGGGAAAACTGAGCCAGTGCACAGCAGCACTACACTTTCTCCATATGGTATCAGATCACCACAGTTCGCTATGTCAGATTTTGTTCAACATACTTTAGTCAGAAGAAGAAAAGATTTTGCCATATGGCTGTGTATTTGCACCTCTATGCCAAAACCTAAGACATAGCCCAAACGAAAGTTAGTTCTTCCCCATGTGAGGATGACTGTGAAAACCAGTGTTCTCATCAGCAATGATTCTTCACATATGCAGGACCACAATGCAAGCTAGAGAAACAAGTCAGAGGCATTTTGATACTATGAAGACAGAATTGTACTGGCAGGGCTTTCAGTTCACCTCTTGTCATGAGATTATTGCCTAACTTTCTGTTTTCCATACTTGAATCTTTAGAAAATGTCAATTTTTAAATTATTTATATTTATATTTAGTTAAGGAAGTCATGTGCACACCCTACCACCTCATGTAGATATATTGATGATGGAAGCCTTAGATAAGGAAGCTGTTAAGCTGCTGTGACAGTTTTCTTTCTAAGCAATTATTTCTTTAAAATGACCTGTAGTAGCTGCTTATTAGTCCACAGCTCTGCTCTAAGTGTCTCAGTGTTCCTCATTTCTTTCTTATTTCTACAGTTAGTCAGGGATTTGAATGTTTCCGTCATTTTGCATTCTGGAGTTATTTTAACCCCTAACAAGCTTTTATTTCAGCATTGCTTAGCGCCATCCTTCCATTCATGCTTTAAAGAGTTCTATTACTTATGCGTAGTATCTTATAACGGTTTTGAGCAAATCTTACTATAGAATCTTTGCAAGTTTCCACTGAAATGAGGGATGGCTTCTGAGTACAATTGATGCTGTTTGGTGTTATTTAGGTAGCATTAGCAGGTATCCACAAGCCAGACTTGTAAAAATAACTTACTTTCTTATTTCATATATTCTGTTCAACCTTTAGAGCTCAGATTGGGAGCCCCCCCACTTTTTTTTTCTAAAGAAAACTTGGTGATAGATCTGGGGTAATACTAATTATTACCACCTTCCTTTTCTTCCAGAACAGATTTCTTCTAAGTGAGGTTAATTGTTCATATGATTTCTTTCTACATCTTTCTTCTTTATATTACTCTGAAGTTTCCTTTTTCTTGCCAGTACTATCTTTTATTCATTTCACTTTTTAATTTCAGTGCAACTTGAGACACTCTTTCTTCCTTCCCTTCCCTTCCTTTCCCTTGTTTTATTTTGTATTGTTTTGATTTGTTTTATTTTGTTCTGTTTTGCTTTTCTTTCTGAAATTCTTTTGGGCAATAGGGTTTGTGGAGTATTCATGCTAAGTTGTTGGGTTTTTTTTTTCCCCTTATCTAAAAGTGAAATTTGTTAAAACTTGAAGAACCTCATTACTGTAACATGGATACTTTCTAATGTAGTTTTGAAGGAAGTTTTGGTTGCCATTTTGGTGTATGCTTTGCCAAATTGTTGTAGCAGAGCTTTGTTTTTGATTAATCAGTTAATTATTGACCATTTAAACTAACATGACCTTAATTTTCCTTTCTTTACACAGATATGCTTTCTATCTAGGTCATGTTGTATATGTGAAATACCAAACTGCTTGGTGTGTTTTTCTCATCGGAGATTCTGGAATAAGTTTAGGTTTGGCATAAACACCTACTGGTCTTTTCAGTTCAAAGAATTGCAGAATAAGTAAAGTAAGCAGAGTTCTCACTGAATAAGCATTACCTAATTAAACATAGCAATCTCTAAGACCTATTTATGAAAATAGTTTCCTTGTTTATGGAGGCATTAAAGTTACTGAGAAAGCTAACTGAATTTTCTAACTTTGAGATAATATATAGTATTATGTTGCCTTAAGGTAATTGATTTTATATGTTTAATATTTTTCATCTCAAGAGTAAAACTATAAACATACCTAGCCACCTTGGCTAAGAGGGTGTGAAAACAATTTCAAGATAAATTTGCGTTTTTCAACTATTATTATTAAGAAAATCAGATTTCTTGAAATGGCCATTTTTAAGAGGCACCTGTGATAGGACTGTTTCGCAGTAGAGTTGTTTTTAAAAAGGTAATCCTTGAAAAATTCTATAAAAATTCAAGGTTAAAACTTTCAGTATATCGAAAGATGAAAATTACTCCTTTACAATATTATTTAGGCTAGCTGGCCTTTTGTCCCCAGTCTCCTCAGAAATAGCAGTTTGCCTTTGCTTCTTAGCCAGATATTATTACTTCTAACCCTCTCTTTAATATATATGAATCCTCAGTTTCTACCATGAACCCTATATGCCTTCCTGGATCTTGAAGTAAATGTCTTAAGGAACTGATTTGTCTCTCCCCTCTTTGTCATCTGATCTATATTCAAACCTCCTTGAAATTAGAAAAAAATATTGTTCTGTGATTTCTTGTTCAAAATGTCAGTTGATGTCCATCACATATTATAAAGATACCATCTTGAAAGCGTAAGGGATATGTTCCTCTGCAAAGTACTCATTACCACAGACTTCTCGAATATTCCATCGACTTGAAGTTGGACATTTATTTGCTGAGACTTTACTATAAAGCTGCTAAATTCACACGTACCACTTCCATCCTTGTTTAATTAGCAATCTCAAGACCGTTGTTGAAAGGAGCGAATCTTACTAACATTTAACATTCTTATAAAACACATTCAAAAAGGGGATTTTGTTATTACTTTAGATTGTCAGGTTAAAGAAAGTAAAAAACAATTTTATTGTAACATTTAGAAATTTCGAACCTACTGAAAATACCTACTTTTGAGTGAACTTTAAGGAAAAAGTTGTCAGAGTTTCTAAAATTTTTTTGAAGGGAGGTACCTCATAGAAGAATCTAGACTTAGAAATGTGAACTGTGGTTAAATCCCAAACCCAGTTATACAGTGGTAGTCTAAAGCTTCTATCTAGAATTGGAGTGTTAAGAAAGCCCAGAGATGTTCATATAGTTTCAGAAATCAGAGTATTAAACCAGACTTTATTTGCAATTTGTTCAACAGAGAGATTTTATTTTGATACAGATATTAAGCATAAAGCATAGTAAGTTTTATATAATTCTATGAGTTCATTAAACAATATTATGAAGTTTTCATTATGTTCTTGGGGAGTCTTTGTAGCTATTCCTACCTCATGTATGAGGTCTCTTCTGTATTTTATTTTGTGTACTAGCATGTGATTGCCTGCCTTAGAACTGTGTATAGGATGGGAAATCAATATTACTTTTTAAGAAATTTTTGATTTTTATGAAATATTGTTTTAATACTTTAATATCTGAGAAGTGAAGAGGAAAGGGTGGCACATTACATAGATTTCAACACAGTAGTATCAATTTATAAATCCTGTTTTAAGATTTTAGAATTGTTAACAGGATAATGCAAAAAAAAAAAAAAAAAAAAAAAGTGGTTCTCAAACTTGAGCCGGCATCTGACTTGCCTGGAGGGTTTGTTGAAGTACAAATTGCTGGGTCCCACCCCCAGGGTTCCTAATTCCAGCCTGGCACCTGGTTACTGGCCTTTGCCACAAGTTCCCAGTGACGGCGATGCTAGTCTTGGGACTACACTTTTGAGTATCACTGGTCTAGAGGAAGTCTTTCCGCCTGTGTGTTTCCTGACTCAATGTAGACAACAGATCTCTTGAGTCATTTTTGTAATTCTGATACCATGAGTACTGGCACGTTTGTGGAGAAAGATCTCTGGGCCTTTGGACTGGCTGCCTTTCCTCCTCCCATGGGGTCTAGGCCACTCTTCCTCATTAGGGTGAAGGAGCTCTTTCGTTTCTAGGATGAATTTGGTTTTGTGTACACAGCTGCCTGGCTGTAGCCTGGAAGTTGTGTGTGTGTTTGATATGCTTCAAGTCAATCTTGATGATCCCTACACATGGAGATGAGAATTATGGAAAGAAGCCATCTGAATGTCATGAGAATGCACTTGGCATTTATCAAGGCATGAAGTACAGGAGTCCCTGTCCTGAGATGGCAGGGACAAGGAGCATCAAAAAGGATAGATAATCCCCAAATAATGTCCTTTGGAGTTTTCATGGGGTATTTCATCGGGGTTGGGGGAGTGAGGGCGAAGGATTTGCTTTTTAAATTATGAGTATCTCAGGTTAACAGAGTTATTTTGGATTCTCTGCCATGCCAGCAGGAGTTAAGGAGAGCCTGAGGTGGTATATGTGGCAGAAAATGAATAATAGTTTCTGATTCCTTTGCTACCTTTTAAAAATAAATTCTGTATATGTTTGCAAAACCGGTCTAGGGGAAATCTACCACCTACACAGCATGAGTTATTCATAAATCATAGGTGTACATGTATGAGAAAGTTATTTTTGAAAAAAAAACTGTCTACAACACTTAAATTTGACAGGTCTTTGGGTATTTTTACATTTGTGTGTTGTTTTTAGTATTCACCCTGGACTGCACCTTGCGGGGTATTGGGCTCTGCTTCTGGTTTTTAGTTTGGCTTTGAATTTACTGAGATACTAGCAAGAAGAAAATCTATTTTTAAGGTAATAGAATATAGAACGACTTAGGCATAGAAGTATACAAGATGACCATCATAGAGTGCACGGCTTTGGAATTCTTAAAACCCAGTATTCCTACTTCAAAGGCTTGATAACTTTTAGTGATGATTGTTTGTATGTTCAGCACAGGTTCCTTTCTGCAATCCCAATTTATAGGGAGCTTTGGTGTATTTACACTTTGCCTTGCATGATTCCTTGTATGTGAAGACCTCTTTATATCTTTTGGTAGGTCTGAGGGCTCTTTTGTCCAGGTTAAAGTCCGAAAGTGTCAGTTACATCTGAGAATGTTTCTCAGTTCTCCCTCCTACCCATGCAGAGGAAGGGTCTTGGATTTTCATATACCCAGACCACACCTCATATAAATCCATGTATATGATCTTATATACATCCTGTACTGTATCTGATTTCTGTGCCAGTCATCTGACCCGATTCTTTGAAACCCACGAAGGTTATACATAGTAATTGTGTCTTAGGTAAATATGGTGATTAAAATATTTCTCCTCTAAATTATAAAGGTAATGGGTCTTGCATTTTATCAAAGGGTCCCATTGTTAGTGACAGGATTTTTTTTTTTTAATACTTCAAAAATACAGTTCTTGTCTATATGTGATCAGCTCACTTTATGAAATCAGTTACTTAGCAAATTCATACTGGGTCTTTCTTTGGAAAGCCTTCCAAAGGGAGACTCGATAAAACTGAGCTGTTCAGTTTCCATCTCCTCCAAGTACTAATTGTGCAGCCATCTAATTAAGCAAGATTTATGGCAAAATTATAACAAGTATTATTTCTCTTTGCAGTAAATGATATCTAAGAAGCTCTAATACCTAAAGAGTTTATTCATAAAAATAAAAATGACTTTGTACCATAAAATAACCCCAAAGCGACTCTCTAGGATTTTTATTCTCTGTCTTTTCTGTTCTAACTTAGTTTTTGGAATTACTTTCGCTACTTTGGTTCCTTACAACAACTTTTCAACTTGGGGGTCTACAGTTCCTACAGTATGATCATTGTCTCAGTGAAGTTCTTTTGTTTCAAAAGATTCATGGTAACACAAAATGTATTTTACTGCTACAACTAAAATGTATTTATAAATAAAATGCCTTTTTAATAATCTGGAGATTTGTTTATTATGTGTGCACTATAATTCTTTCCTTCCTTTTACTTCTGAGTTCCAAGGTCTTACAGAAGTTAAGCATGAGCCTTTGATTTTATTCATAAAATTAAATGGTAAAACTAATATAGCTGAGAATTCAAAGTTAGATTATAAAGTTGTAACTCTGGTTTCCAGAAGTTTGTGACTTGACTTAAATCTCCAAATGTCATCAGCAGCAAGAGCTTCTAAGGTGTAAAGTGTCACCTGAATGTTTAAAGGTGACCAGGGGTTGATGAAGAAATGAGGCCTTTTCAAATTTTCATGCAGCATAGATCTCTGAGTTTTTTTTTTTTTGTTGTTGTTGTTGTTGTTGTTGTTGTTTTTTACATGAACTACTCTTAAGTGACTTCGTTTTAATTCTGGTCCAGAATTTATTTATTTGCTGAATCAGGGTCTTGTTTTTACTGGGGGAAATAATGGTTTGCATCTGCTGTGATATGATTTTGAAAAACATTAGCAGGTCACACAATGCTTTGTGTGCCTGAACTGTTTTATTCTTAACATCCTGTTAATGTGACAATGTAAATCTAGCTTGAAAATACCATACCTAAGGTTTGTGATTGTAAATAGACAGGATGGTCAGCCTTTCATGTGGACGATCTATAATTCATTGGAATGAATCCGTTTTTAATCTTGGCCTTTTGCATTCTTTGAGTTGACTTGATAAGATATGACATGAATCTCTGGAGTTTAGAAAGGAAAACAGTTTTTTGCATGTAAGTCAAATGGGTTTGGAGATTTCTTGAGCTGCTGTCTGCTCTACACGAAGTCACCCAAGGCCCCTTAGTCAGTGGGGAAATACAAATATCACTCTCGGGTGTTAACTCTTATGCCATTTTGGTGCCCTTTGGAGTGCGTTTCTGAGAATGGGATTAGTATGAAAGCCTGGAACCATGGTTGATAAAACAGCCACTGCCTTTCATTAAAACCAAAGGTAGGAAGTTCTGTATGGAGCAGAGGTCACCCGTGGAGACAGAAAGCTGGGTTGATGGGATGAGTGCTAGAGTGGAGAACGGTGTGCACAAATTTGATTAATGGGGAGCATCCAAATGCCTGCGTGGTTGGCTTTAAGCAGCCAAGTAGCCCTTGGTCTGAAATGGACTCCTCTGCTTGAGTTACGTGGTTTCGTTCTTATAAATCCTCTTTAAGGTTTGAAGAACTCTTGATTGCATTGCCTCCCTTCTGTTCATCCTCCCAACCATAGCCAGTTACCTGTGTGGAACTGATCCGATTGGGCCATTCTTTTTTTGAAAAGCCATCTATAGTTTTCCATTCCACCTAAGTCACTTAGCTGGACGCGTGAGGCAACCAAATCTTATTCACGAACAGTGCACACACCAGGCTGGCCACCATTCCCGTGTGAACAAGCCCTTGACTCTCTTGCCTCCCTCCTTTGTCTTGGACCATGCCCTTCAGCCCTCACACTCCCTACCCCCAGATCTCTGAGGAGCTCTACTTTCTAACCAAGACTCTAGGGAAGTTCCACCTCCACACACTGCCCAGTTGGAATTAACCCCCTTCTCTGTGCCTGCAGTTCAGTCTTGTTGTGATTGTGGTATTATAATTAGACTTTGTCAGCTTCTGCGTGGCATAGATCATGTCCTCAGACCCCTGCATCTGCAGCACCAGCCCTACACCTTTCACAGCACAGGCCTTCCAGGAATGCTTGTAAATAGGATCTCAAAGTTTGGTTGAAAGAAGAGTTTGAAGACACTCCTCCCCATTGGCATCCTTTGCCAATGCAGTGTGGCCAGATGACAACACTTGGCAGCAGTGATGGCCTGGGGTGAAGCAGGGGTAGGCTGTCCTGTGCAGTGATGTCCCCACCCACATCACACAGCTTTCCAAGCTGGGACAAATCAAGAGCATTCACAAGTATTTTGTGTCTTACCAGGTAACACTGTTAGAATCTTTCATCTGACAGCTTCGCCGTGGTTGTGTCAATTTTGATGGATGCTGCCTACTTGAGCATAGCCTGGTCTGTAGGCATATACCTACCCTACAGAGTTCTGGGAGCATGATGCAATTCCCCCTTGTCTAAAGCTCTGGGTGATATTAAATCCACAGAAGGAGGTAATTAAATTGATAGATGCTACAGCTTGCAAAACCTATGGTGTTATCCCACTCTTGGCTCATTAAAACTGAAGTTCTGCAAATTGACAAACCGTTGTTTCAGAAGACTGCACTAATCCCCAAGAACAAAATAACACTGGTTGGTTTTAGTTGGTTGATCCAGAGGAGCCAGTGATGGACTGTGGAAGGCAGTGTGGCTGTCTGGTTGGCCACTCAAACCAGAGGGTAAGGTGATTTGGATAGTGTTTCTCCCTAAATGAACAGAAATACTAATGACAAATTGGATGTGAATGAAGTGCCTACACGTATTGGAGACCTTACAAAAGAAACTCAAGAATCTTCCCATTAGTCCTTAGAATTTTGTTTTCTTTATATGCAAGACAGGGAACCTAAAGGAAAGGGCCTGAAGTCACAAGAAAAGGTGGCCTTGTCATTGTCCCTGGTTCTCAAACCCACCTATGGTTTCACAAAGCCAATCACAAGTGGGTGATGTAGGTCGAGGTCTTTTCTCAGAGATAGTCTTGCAGATTCCATAACCTGGGACAAAAGTATCAGGTGACTGCAAGGTTGGTCAGAGGGACCTAGTGGGACGTCTTTAGACCATTGGGGTTGACCTTGAAGGGGACCATGGGACTGCTGTCTTCCTCATTGTCTTCTTGCTTCCCTGCCCAGAGGTGAATGGTCTCCTCTTGATGTATTCCCACCATGCTGTGTTGTGCCATTGCAGGCCCAAAGCAACAGGGGCATGTACTGAAACTGCCAAAATTATGAGCCAAGAGAAATCTTTCCTGTTTATAAGTTGATTTATCCCAGGCATTTGTTACAGTAACAGAAAATTGACTAACCCTGGGTGACCATACCTGCCATCTGGTACCACAGTAATTCCTGCTGGGCTGGTTCAGCTAGTGAACTATTTGAAAAAAAAAAAAAAATTGTAATCTAGTGTAACTAGGGTTACACTAGTTGTTTTGTTGTTTTGTTTATGGTACTGAGGGGCTGAACCCAGGGCCTTGTACGGACTTTGCAAGTGCTCCACAACTGCGCTGTACCCCCAGTCCATTTAAAATTTTTTATTTATTTAGAGTTGTTTGTTGTGGTTAGGTGTTGTGGAGTTGTGTCTGGTGCTTAGTTACACAGGCTGCTTCTGGCCTTGAACTTGCCATCCTTCTGCCTCTGCTTCCCAAGTCACTGGGGATTACAGGCGTGTGCTACTGTGCCCAGCCTATTAGAGTGGTTTTGTACTTTGCAGCAAAGCATTTCTGGAAATCTCTGTAGTTAAGGCTGTTAGCTAATGTGCAGTAGCTCAGCAAATCATCTCCTTTTGGAACCATGCAGCCCTGGGCTTATTTAAAGTCATCCACCAGTGAACTCTTAAGTTCTTGAAGGACAGAACCAGACTTACTCTTCGTTATGCCCTGCTTTCACCCCGTGCCTAGCCTAGCGCACAATATTGCTAAGCAAGGTGGATAGACAGGTGAATGTCCCCATCCTAATCCCCAGGACCTCTGAGTCTATGTCTATGTCTGTAGCCACATCCCAGGGCCGTTACTTATGTGGGAAAAAGGACTTTGGAGGTGGGTTAAGTGAGAGATCTTGTGGTGAGGAGACTCCCATGGGTCTTCATAAGATGGAGGCATGGGGATCTGAGCCAGAGAGAGAGGTGCCAGAAGCAGAACATGGAGTGATGCTGCCACAAACCTTGGGAAGTGGGTGGTCTGTAGAAATTAGAGAAGGCAAGGAGGGGAGTCCTCACTTCACACCTCCAGAAGGCGGATCCCTGCTGACATCTTGACTTTAGCCTCCCGGACTGTACGAGAATCAACTTGTCTACTAAGCCATTAAGTCTGTCACTGTCACATACCAACAGGAGACGGGTGACTCCACAGGCACACGTTTGCCCAAACGGGGACCCCGAGTGTGGGAGATGGGAGCCAGCTTGGTATGCGTGGCTGGTTGTTCTCTGGGTCACTAGTATTTAGGATACAAATGGCAGCGATATGAGAGAGCCAGGCCTCAGATGGTGGCCAGGAGAATGAAGATGAGAGGATGGAAGTGACAGTCATTTCAGAAGTCGAATCTGTGAGACTTGGTCCAGGGAACAGGACAGGAGTCAGTCAAGGGACTCGCAGTGATTCCTGGCTTGGGTGCATGAGTACATATGTTGCTGTTGTCGTTAGGTGCCATCCAGATGGATCCAACTTGTCATTAGGTGCCATCCAGATGGGTCCAACTTGTAGCAACCCCATGTCCAACAGAAAGAAACACTCCTTAACCCTGTGCCAGGCCTGGCACTATTGTCAGTGCTTCTCTGCTCTTCAGAGGGGTTTAGATGGCTGATTGTTCTGGAACTGGGCTGCCAGGTCCTTCTCCTGTTTTTGCAGGGCTGGGGATCGAACCCAGGGCCTCAGAGTACGCAGAGCAGCCCTTTACCAACTATGCTGAACCCCAGCCTCAAGTACATGGTGCCATTGAAACAAGGGAAGAAGAAGGGCAGAGGACATGTGGGTCAGAGAGTCAGTTGGGTCTGCACCAAGACCAGGAACCTCTGGGGAGTGAGGTCCCTACAGAACACAATGCAGGACATGGGGTCTGACACCAGCCAAGAGAGTTGGGCTGGGCACCGTGGCCTTAGGGAGCTCAGGCCCTGGATTGGACGGAATTTCTTAGAAACTGTGGTGTGAGCTGTGATGAGAAGTGTACAAACGCTGTACACAAAAGGTCAGGAAGCTCAGAGAGGTTTGAGAAGGAGACAGATCCAAAGTACAAAAACATGCCCCACAAAGGTCCAGGGTGATGCAGCTCACCACCACAAGGTCACTAGTGGCCATAGGGAGAGCAGTTTTGGTGGCAGTCAGGGTGGAGGACGGACTGCATGGCTTGAGGGCAAATGCAAAATAAACTGGTGATGGAAAGAGATGGGGAGGGCAACTTCAGCACTCCTGTCCATGGACTGGGGCATGAAAGGTGAGGGGTGGGCTCAGGAGAAGGGACAGGGACCATCCTAACACTGTCTTCTGCTCTCCCTACCCGTCATCTCTGCCTCTGCAGATATGTCTTGTATGTACAGCTTCTTTCCTCAGAAGACACTAAGGCAAACAACATGAGCTTCCTTCTGAAATCTTTCCTGAGCTCTTACAGGCTCTGAAGGCCCAGACTGCCTCATCCAATGTGCCTAGAAGGGATTGTAAAGATCATCTCAGGATTACTTGAGATCTCAGGATCTCAGTGGTTTTCAAACATGTTAATTAACTGGATTTTGTTCCTCTAACAAAGTCTTAGGTTACAGTGTAAGTATACAAGGCAGATTGGCTTTGTGCTTTTTTTATATCTTAATTAAGACATAGGCATTGATAACAACTTCTTGTAAAATCAATTCATTAGAGCAATTATGATATTTTGAAGAATACAAACACTTGACATTGGAATTTGTGAAAGACAGGGATAGTCTGATATCTGAATCAGACATTATCTTCGTTGGTTGGGCAACACTGCAAATGTGATTCATAAAAATAAATAGTAAGAGGCCGGGCGTGGTGGCGCATGTCTGTAATCCCAGCAAGTCGGGAAGTGGAGGCAGGAAGATTGCAAGTTTGAGACCAGAGGGAGTCTGTGTAATTTAGTGAGACTCTGTCTCAAGAAAAAGTAAAAAAAATGGGCTAGGGATGCAGCTCAGCGGTACAGCACTTGCAAAGCATGCATGTGCAAGGCCATGGGTTCAACCCCCAGTACCACAAAAAACAAACAAAAAAAGTAATAATCAGACTAGCTCATCTGCAGGTTCAAATTGAAACTGAAGAACAAGAATACAAGAGCCAAGGTATGACCTTGAGTATATCCCATCTAAGTTCAGAGACCGCCTCAAGAATAGGTTTGATGCATTAGACACTAATGTTCAAAGACCAGATGAATTCTTGCATGACATCAAAGGCATCATTCATGAAGAAAGTGAAAGATTATTAAAAAGACTGGAAAAAAAGAAAGGACCAATTTACACTTGCCCTTGAGTGTTGAGCAACTAAAGTAAAAGGAAGATGTGATGAAATTAAGACACTAAACAGAAGATTTCAAAGGGCAGCTTGAGAAGACAAAATCAAATATTATCATGACGTGCAAAGAGCTGGAGATGGAAAACCAAAAGGGAAGAACATACTCTGTTTTTCTCAAAGAATGAAAGAAAAAATTCAGGCCTTGAGTGGCAGTAGTGGAAGATTCTGCAGGGAAAATATTAAATGATGCAGGAAACATCAAAAGAAGATGGAGGGAATACACAGAGTCATTATATCAAAAAGAATTGGTGAATGACCAACCATATCAAGAGGCCGCATATGATCAGGAACCAATGGTATTAAGGGATGAAGTAGAAGCTACCTTGAAGAAATTGGTGAAACACAAGGTTCCAGAAATTGATGGAATAGCAATGGAGATGTTTCAACAAACAGATGCAGCACTGGAGGTACTCACTGACTTATGCCAAGAGATTTGGAAAATATTACCCAGGCGAACTCACTGGAAGAGGTCCAGAAAGGGGGTCCAACTGAATGTGGAAACTATCAAATAATGTCATTAATATCACATGTGAGCAAAATTTTGCTCAAGATCATTCAAAAGCAACTGCAGCAGTACATAGACAGGGAACTGCAGGAAAATCAAGCCAGATTCAGAAGACAGTGTGGAACCAGGGACATAATTATTGATGTCAGATGGATATTAGGTGAAGGCAGAGAATACCAAAAAGATGTCTGTCTATGTTTTATTGACTGTGCAAAGACATTTGACTGTGTGGATCATAATAAGTTATGGAGAACATTGCAAAGAATGGGAATACCAGAACACTTGATTGTACTGATGAGGAATCTGTGTATGGACCAAGAGGCAGTTGTACAAACAGAACAAGGAAACACTGCCTGGTTTAAAGTCAGGACAGGTGTGTATCAGGGCTGTATCCTTTCACCATATCCCTTCAATTTTACTGCTGAGCAAATAATCCAAGAAGCTTAACTTTATGAAGAAGAATGTGACATCAGGATTGGAGGAAGACTCATTAACAACCTATGTTATACAGATGACATGACTCTGTTTGCTGAAAGTGAAAATGATTTGAAACATTTGCTGATGAAGATCAAAGAACACAGCCTTCAGTATGGATTGCACCTCAACATCATCAAAACAAAAATCCTTACAACTGGGTCAGTACACAACTTCATGTAAAATGGGGACAAGATTGAAGTTGTCCAAGATTTTGTTTTACTTGGTTCTACATCAACACCTGTGAAAACAGCAGTCAAGAAATCAAAAGATGCATTGTGTTGGGAAAAACTATTGCAAAAGACCTCTTTAAAATATGGAAATGTAAAGATGTCACATTGATGATGAAGGCACGCCTGACTCATGCCATTGTATTTCTAGTCATATCATATGATTGTCATTGTATTTCTAGCCATATCATATGAAAGCTGGATATTGAATAAGGGAGACAGTAGAAAAATTGGTGCTTTTGAATTATGGTGCTGGAATATTGACTATACCATGGACTGCCAGAAGAAGCAACAGATCTGTCCTAGACAAAGTGCAACCAGAGTGCTCCTTGGAAGCCAGGATGGCTAGATTGAGTCTTACATATTTTGGACATGTTGTCAGGAGCAACCAATCCCTGGAGAAGGACATCGTGTTTGGGAGAGTGGCGGGTCACTGAAAAAAGGAAGATCCTCAACTAGATGGCTTGACACAGTGTCTGCAATAATGGGCTTAAACATAAAAAAGATTGTGTGCCTGGCACAGAATCAGGGAGTATTTCATTCTGTTGTACATAGGGTCATTATGAGTCAGACCCTGACTCGATGGCACCTAACAGCAACAAACTTGCTTGTACCATTTTATCTGAGCAGACATGCATAGGCCTTTCTTATACAAAGACTAATGCAGAACAAAATTCCTAATTCATGCAATGCCTACAAGAAGCTAGAATATAGAAAGAGAAATGGCTAAGGCAATTTTGTTTTAAAGTCTCCTTAGAAGAAATTTCCAGCACAAGTTTTAACTCTTTGGAGGCCTCTAATGTTTCAAAATGATGTATTAACATACCTAAGGACATGCTGATATTCCTTCCATTTATAATGATTTGGCATCCAATGTTTATGCAGCTCATGAGAGACTTTGGGAAGACTGAGCTTGCATTACCCAGATGCCAGTAGTTGAGGGGTGTCTGGTAGCGTAGAAAACTGGTTAAGTGTCATCAGTGCTGTCCATTAAATCCTCTGCTGACTGGTGACACCATTCATTCTTCACCCTACTCACAAACCCACATTACTTCCTAGAAGCAATTTATTCTTCCTCCTCCTGTTTTCCCCCCTCCCTCCTTCCCGATCTTCCTTCCTCCTCCCTCTTTCAGGTACCTGCTGTGCATCTGGCTGAGGTACAGCAGAGGAGAAGCCCACCAGCCTCTCCTCGCCAGAGCTTTCAGCTTTCAGTGACAAGGGTGCCAAGAGCCTTGGAGGCCAGGTAGGGCCCCCATCCTGACTGTGGGGCAGAGCTACACCTTCACACACTCCCTGGGGACCATTGCCTGTCCTGAGATGTTTTATAGTATTTGAGGATGGTCAAGAGGACCAGATATTTCTCTCTTTTTTTTTAATTAAAAAATTTTTTTTGTATGTGTGCAACTTGGGAGTTGAACCCAGGTCCTCACACATACTTTGCAAACACTCTTATCACTGGGCTGCACCCCCAGCCCAATTTTCATTTTTTATCTTGAGACAGGGTCTCAAGCAGGCTGCCTCTGGCCTCCAATCTGTGATCCTCCTGCCTGTGCCTCCTGAGTTGATGGGATTACAAGTGTTTGCCTCCATACCTGGAAGGACCAGATACTTCTCTCCCCTCCCCCCTTTTTTTTCCTTAAGTATTTTTTATTAGTATTTTATTTATATGTGTTAGTGGGGCACAGAAAAGTATGGACCACGTCACAAACTTGTGTGTCATCCTTGCTCAGGGACCATGCTGCTCTTCTTTGTATGGTTCCAATTGGAGGATATGTGCTGCCAAAGAGAGCACCAGATACTTCTCTTAGTCAGATGGATGTGACCTCTGACAGAGGCAGTTTCACTTCAGGCAGACCAGCTGAACCATGCCCCAGGGTTCCTCGGCCCCAACCACCTCCACTAAGAGCTCCACCCTGGATCTGGGGAACTGAGTACAAGGTCTTTGTTTCTGTCCACCTTCTGTTCCCACCCTCTTTCTTCATCTCTCTCCCCAATTCTCTGCCTCCTGGACCTTTCCATTGGCCTCACTCTTGCTTTGAATCACATGCTTGGTGCCCTAAGACCCTCTCTCTGCAATACAGATCGGTTTGCCTCCCATGGTATCTCTGTGGCCATCAGGTGGAGGTGGGCCAGCAGTTTAAGTCATTGATTAGGAAATGGAGTTTTCGAGCTCATCAACCTCTCTGCCAAGAACTCTTAGGTTATGGTTTTGAAAATAACTTTCCCATCCTCCATATCTCCATGGGGCGACCAGCATCATTCCGTGCGCCCAGAGAGACAAGTCTCAACCCAAATGGATGAAGACATCCAAGAAGTCAGCTCTTTCACATTTAGGCAGAAAGTCAAAAGAAGGTACTGTTCACTATAAAGGCAATTACCTTAACTAACTTTCCTGGACAAGAAAGACCAATGCCCTTTGCTGGTATTAATTTAAGGCCACAGAGTCTGTAGTGTAGTTCCAGCTACTTGGGAGACTGAGGCAGGAGAGCTGCAAGTTTAAGGCCAGCCTGGGCAACATAGAACCTGTCTCAAAAAATTAATTAATTAATTAGTTAACTAACTAATTTACTCTCTTTGTTGGGGCAGCTAGAAAACAGAGGTACATAGAAACCCCTGAAATTTCCAGTTTCACAGAGTGACTGAGAGCCAAGCCACTTGGGCCAAAGAGGAGACATCTCTTGGGCCCCCTGGTTACCATAGCAGAGACCTAGTGAGGTCAGCTGCACTCTTGTTTTGCAGTGAGACCCTCAGGGTGGGGCTTAGAAGGGTCTTAAGTCTTTAGCCAGAATCAGCTAGAGCAATAACCTTCCTGGCAGGCAGCCGTGGATGGGCTAGAGGGAAAGGACCTTTTCTTTTCTGGGTGTGGTTGACTTGTTTGCATGTTCATATCAGCCTCCATTTCTCCTCATGACCCTGTCTGGCAGCCACCCACCTGACAGCCCTTTTATCATGGTTCCTGTGTCCAGAACCCCTCTCAAAAGTGAGAACTCTGACAAGCCACTTCAACTGTGTTCCGTGGACATCCCATTTACAAGTCAGAACCCCAGACTTCCATGTGGTACTAGCAAAAGGCCGTGGGCTGATTCTGCTGAAAGTGAAAATAATAAGCACCAGGCACAGTGGCACACGCCTATAATCCCAGCAGCTCGGGAGGTGGAGGCAGGAGGATCACAAGTTCAAGACCAGAGGCAGTCAGCGTAATTTAGTTACACCCTATCTCAAAAAGTAAAAGAAAAAGGGCTGAGGGCACAGCCCAGTGGTCCAGCACTTGCAAAGCATGCAAGCACGAGGCCCTGGGTTCAACCCCCAGTGCCACAAAAAAAAAGTGAAAATAATAGAAGACAATACTGTTGACCTTCCAAATGGCTGTTTGTGGGAGGAAGTCATCCCTCTTCCTTCTCACCTGTAAATGGTGGTCCCAGCTCCTCCCTGGCCAGGACTTTCATTTCTCTGTTCCCTTTCACCTGGAGCAGGTCATTTGCACCCTCGACCTTTGTGTCTTTGGCCGCTCCCCTGCGGTTGGCGATAAGATCATACATGGCTGCTGCAGCCTCTACCAGGTCTGTGCGGTGCCCACACTGTGCTATCCTGTGATTTAGATTTTTTGCATCACATTTTACATCACCCTACTCTATTTGACCATTTCAGATGTCCTGACCATGGGCCAGGACTGGGGTTTAGCTCAGCTGGTAGAGTGCTGCTCTGTACTCTCTGAGGCCATGGGTTCAATCCCCAACACCACACAATGGAAGAAGGATGTGGCCGTCCCCTCCCCAAGCAATCCAGAAACAATCAGCCATTTAAAACCCTATGAATAGCAGAGAAGCACTGACATAGTGCTGTGGATGGCACAGTGATGGAGAGTGTTTTGTTCTGTTGTACATTGGCTTGCTATGAGTCAGACCTGTTCCTGGGCACCTAACAACAACAACAACAAGTGTGGGCCAGACTTTCTGCTCAGTCCTTAATCTGAAAACAGGAAGGGCTGTTGCTGTCAACCCCAGGCTCCTCAGCCACCACTCCAAGCCCAGCCTAGCCCCTGAGACATCAGAGAAGAGTCTTCACAAACCCCACTATGACCAATACCCACTTGCCTCCAGATCCGTGCTCCTTCCTTCTAGATTGTTCTAGGCTAGGGAACAATGGCATAATGAACTAGTGTCTTCTTTTACCTCATCTGTATCTTTTACAGATGGCCGTAGTGAGGGGTCAATAAGCTGGCCAGGGGGCTCTGGGAGACAGACTAAGTGCATTTTGCATTATGATATGGACCTGAGCCTTTTGGGGTGACAGGGACAGAATGTTATAGTTTGGATCTTAAGTGACCCCTCCCCAGAAGCTCACACATTTAAGGCCCAATGCATTGGGGAGCAGTGGTCAGAGGTGGGATCTTTGGGAGGTGACAGGATCATGATGGCTCTAACCTCATCGATGCACTGACCCATTGATGGATTCATGGCTTAACGGGCTATTGGGAGGTGGTGAAAACTTTAGAAGGGGACCTAGTTGGAAGGAGTGGGTCCTTGGGATGTGCCCTTGAAGAGTCTTGTCTTTTCTCTGTCCCCTTTCTGCTGCTCTGTTTTCACTTCCTGGCCACCAGGAGTTGACCACCCTCGCTCTGCCACATGCTCCCCATCACAATGTCCCACCACTCCATAGTCCCAGGAACAGTGGAACCAAGTGGCCATGGATTAAACGTCTGGAACTGTGAACCCACATTAACACTTCCTCCTCTTCTGTTACTTTTGTCACAGTGACAGAAAGCTGACTACCATTAGGGGTCAGCAAACATTTTCCATAAAGGACGGAAAGTAAATATTTTGAGTTTTCCAGGACAAAACATCTCTGATGAATCTATTCACCACCACTGTTGTGATGAAAGCTGCCACGTCATACACCCATCCGAGCAGGTGTGACTGTGTGCCAATATTTACAAACACTAAGATTTGAATTTCATATAACTTTCACGTGTCAGGAGATATCCTTGATATCCATATATGTCCTTTTGATTAAAAAAAAAACATTTAAAGCTGTAAAAACCATTCTTGGCTTGCAGGCCACATAAGGGATGGTGGAGCAGGTTCATCCCATGGGCCAAGGTTTGCCAACTCCAGCTCTGGAAGAATGAGCTCCCAGTGGGATTCCAGTGTTTGTGGCAACAGGCACAAGGGGCTTGTCCACCAGCCAAGCCTGGCCTTCTGTTTCTGAAGGGAGGGTAAGGACAGTGAGGTACTGGAAAGGAGAAGGGTGCAAATGTTGGCAGGGTGTGTGGCCTTAACTGTCTTACTGCTAAGCTCTACTTCCTGATGTTCTTTGCAATAAAAATCCTGCATCAGAAGCCAGAGTCCCGGGGCAGCACTGCCTCAAGGTTGTACTGGCGCTGGATGCTTAGTGTGCCAGACTCTTGGACTCTTAAAATAACCCCTCCTATTTTTAACACCCTTGCATACCCGGAGGGTTTCCAGTTTCGTCCCAAACCATCCTAGGACCCAGAGATACCAGTTGGAATTCAGAATCTCTGAAGCCATCCCCACCGCTGGTCCCAAATGTCCTTAATACCCCCAAGGGGCATGCCATCCTTTCTCCTCCAGGGTCCAGGCCCTGGACGAAGGCCAGGAATTCTAGCAATTGCTATGCAAGGCAAAAGGAAAAGGAAGCTTTCTGATGGTTTTTATTTCAAACCACAGTCAGATTCTACCCAGTTGACCCACCCCCACCAGCAGTTAAAACCACTTCTCAGGGGTCACTATGAGGGATGTACCTTGTCATCAAGAAGGAGAGAAGGGCTGGCTTTTTGCACAGGTGACTCCCAGAGCTGGTAAATGAGCACAGGGTGTCCTCGGAAGGTTTCTAAAGATACTGGAGCCAGCTTATCAATGATAACTGGCACCACGGGGACACCCTTGCGCTTGGGTGGGTGGAAGCCGAAGGTCAGGCCCCTCCAAAGACCTGCACACACGCTGGCCCTGCCTCCCTCCAATGCTGGGCAGGTCTGGGCTCCCAAGCATGTGCCCTAGCTTGTTACAGCCCAGAAAGGAGCTCAGAGAGGAGGGGAAACAGCCTGTAGCTGGAGTGGGTTGGGCAGAGGGGAACAGGCCAGATGTAAAACTCCCGCCTGCTCTCTGGAAGGTTCTGGGCTGGGGCTCTGCTTCCCGAGGGCTAGTGCTCAGGCTCGGCATCCATGCAGGACTCCCAGGGGTTCTGGGGCATTCGAGGCAGGGAGAAGAGCAGGAGGGTCAGCCCGCCGAGGAAGAGCAGGACGAAAGCGGCGCAGGCGCAGGCGAACGACCAGGAGTAGTGATACTCCACCCACACGGTGTCCTCGCTGTCGATCATGCGCTTCACCGACTGCCTCATGACCTCCACCGACACCAAGATGCAGAGCCCTGAGGACGGAGCAAGCCCGGGGCTCTCAGGGACCCAGGCCCCTCCTGCTGCGGCCGGGCCCTGCCCCAACCTGTGGCCACTGCTCTTGACTGAGGAAGCTGCCTCCAGATAGTTCTAACTGGGGACCTGCAGAAGAGGCCCATTGCCCTCCCCACACACAGCGACCCCTCCTGCAAGAGGGTGGTGAGAGACCGCAGCTCCCCTTCTCTGGTTAATGGCTCCCTGGGGGGGATGCCTTGATGTCCTGAAGATCGTGTACTTGTGAAAAGTGGACAGAGCAGCAGGATTTCTTCCCTGCAGCCCTCTAGCGTAGCCCAGTTGGCTGCAGCAGGGAGCCTGGAAGTGCCCCCCCCAGGTCCTGTGGCGGGCACCAGCACAGACAGCCTGGCCCAGCCTGTGGAGCCCCTGCTACCTGCAAATGCGTAGAACATGGAGGCCGGCCTCAGCATGTAATCCCGCTTCTTCCCGAAGGCCAGCAGTGCACAGATGGAGCCCACGATGACAAAGCCCAGGCTGAAGATGGCGATGGCCGCCGCCGAGATGCTATACTCTGCAAGACACAGGGTGCCTCACCCCTGGGCCATGGCCTAGGGGCTTTGTCACTGCTGCTTTACCTTTAGCCTGACCAGTGCTTGGCCACTCCCTCCAAGTCACCCTTGGGCCAGGTGAGGCCAGATGTTAAGAGGACGTAGTTCACCCAACATCTTTCTGGCAGGAAACAGCAAGGACCCCTGAGGGGCAGAGCCTTGGCAGGCCAGGAGGCTGTGGCCAGAGACCTTTCTACAGCAGAAGCCATCCTCTGAGTGAGGGCAGAAGCGGTGCTGGGCTGTGGCTGTCTATGTTAGATGATGCAGGGCCTCCGAAAGGATGACAGTGTGGGTTACCAGCCTGCAGTGCACGAGCGTGTGTGGTGTTCCTGAGAGGAGCCAGTGATGATCCAGCGGTGTGTGCGCATGGGAGTGAGTGCCAGGCACGGAGCTGTCATGCTGTCAGTGTCCCACATGCGAGCCTCTGTCCGTGTGCAGATGTGCACACTCCACACGTGAGGACCTATGTGTGTGCACCCCATAGAGGAGGGTCTGTGTGCACCCCATGTGTGAGGATCCATCATGTGTATGCCACACGTGTGAGGACCTGTGTGCACACCCCATGTCGAAGACCTGTCAGAGTATGTGTGCCTCACGATTGCGGATCTGTCAATGTGTGTGCCCCACGTGTAAGGGTCTGTTTATGTCCCATGTGTGACGACCTGTGTGTGCACCCTGCTGTTGAGTATCCATCAGTGTGTGCCCATGATTGAGGATCTATTATTGTGTGTGCCCCACGTGTGACAACCTGTGTGTGCACCCCGCGAGTGAGGAGCTGTGTGTACATACTGTGTGCAAGGATCTGTGTGTGAGTGTGTGTGCGCCCTGTGTGTGAGCGTCTGCCAGAGTGTGTGTGCCTAACCTGTGAGTATCAGTCAGAGTGTGTTATTTGTGCCTTGTGTGAGGAACTGTCAGTGGGCATGAGCGTGCATAAGCTGTATGTGAGCATCTGTCTGTGCGTGTGTGTCCTGCATGAGAACCTGTCTGTGTGAGCGCATGCCCCGTGTGAGGATCTGTCAGTATGAGTGCATGTGCCCCGCCTGTGAGCGTCTGTCCGCGTGTACATGAGCTTGACTCTGTGGGCACACATCGTGCGCAGCCGGACTGCACACACGGGCTGTGCTGTACCCCGTGGGGACTGTGCCCTTGGACTCATCCACCTGAAGATTTCTCGCAGGTCTTGAGGAGTGATCTGTAAGTGAGGCAGGGTCTCTGGCTGTCCCCCAGGGAACTCTGACCCGTCCACCTCAGGACTTTCCTCAGGACTTCGAGCACTTGTCTGGTTTCTTAGCTCAGGTTACAGCAGCCTCTCCTGCCACAACTTAGAATCTGGCAGGGAGTGTCCTTCACCTGCTGTCCCCCACCCTGGGAACGTGCACTGGGGACCTGGAGCAGGACATTGCTTGTGCCCTACAGCAAGGAGGGAACAAGGCCCGGGGCCAGGGCTGCTTTTCACAGGCAGCAGGGAGTCAGCGCTTTTCTGCAAGTGACTCCCTGGCTCAGCAGTGTGTGACAGAAGTCAATCCCCCAGCCCCACCCAACTGCCTTCCCAGCCTCACCTTTCTGAGTGGTGAACTCAAAGATCTCTGAGCTCTCGCCTGGGTTGAAATGCCTGAAGTAGGAGCAGTTCTTCTCTGCAAAAGAGGGAGACAGCCCGTGAGCTGGAGAAAGCACCTGGAGTGGGGCACAGGTTCTACCCTGGGAGGCTCAGAGGGGCGCTGGCTGGGTCATTCCCCAGATCCTGAATCTGACTCTTAGAGGGGCGTTTCAGCAGAAGAAAAGGGTTGCATAGGAAGACAAGAGATCTTCAGGGAACAAAAGCTGGAGGGTCAGCAGGGCAGACAGCAGTAACTGAGGCCCAGGCTCAGTACCTGAGGCTCAGGCTCAAGTCATTCCTCAAGGGTCCTTGGTATGTGGTCAAGAAAAAGCCAAACAGTGATTCTCAGCAGAGCCAGTGCTTCTCCCCAGGGCACACTGGGCAGTGTGGAGGTGTTTGGGTGCAGAGAAGGGCACTCCTGGCATGTCTTGGAGGGAGAGGCCAGAGATGCTGCTAAACGTCCTACAGTGCACAGGACACCCCCGCCACTGGGGATTATCCAGCCTGAAATGTCCGTAGTGCTGAGGCTGAGAAACTTGGAGTCAACCCAAAATCTAGGTGGGGGTTTCTTATTAGAACCCAGGCCCAATATGATTTGCTGGGGGACCTAGGAAGCAGCACTTTTCAGAAGTTTTCCAGGAGGTTCTGATGCTCGGCCAAGTTGGGTACCCCTGCTCCAGACCCCTTAAAATGTCCTGCAAAGGACTCTCCTGAGTGGCCATGTGGATGACTTGGTGACAGGTCAAGAACCTCCATGTAAGGGCTGCCCGTGCACAACATGTCATTTTACTGGACACTCAGGACCAATGTGTGGCAGCCTAGGCAAGACCTCCCCTGGCAAGCCACTTGGTCCACCTGATCACTGTCATGAACACCATAGAAGGTATGTGGACAGCAGAACCCCAAATCGGTACTTGATGAGGAAGAAGGAGAGGGGTTCAGCACAAAGCAGTTCATGCTGACTTTAAATACAATTTCACTTCCATTTTTCTTTTACTCTCTCATAACTAGATATACCATAGCATCAAAGTCTAGTTTTGTTGCTTGTTGAATATATTTAGTGCCCTTTACTCTTGATTTAGGAAGTAGATGAATAGGTTATTCTATATTATCTTACACTTTTTTTAAAAAGTTAAATTAGCTGGGCACCTTTAATCCCCAGCAACTCAGGAAGCTAAAGCAGGAGGATCGTGAGTTCAAGGCCAAAGGCAGCTTGTGTAATTTAGAGAGACCTTGACTCAAAATAAAAAATAAAAATTGGTCTGGGAATACAGTCCAGTGGTAGAGCACTTGCAAAGTATGTGTGCGGCCCTGGGTTCAACCCCCTCAATACTGGAAAACAAAAACAAAAACAAAAACCCCGACCCTAAATTCAATTGCTTTTTATTTGTATGAGGCCCCTTCACTCATTTCTTTTCCTTGCAAATTTGTGATCCCCAGTATAAAAATAAAACTGCATTTAGTTTAAATGTCAAGTTTGTGGGTTCGTTATTTTACCTCCAGGCTACCTTTGAATAACCACAAGGAGGCAGATGACCACTTTCTGCTGAAAATGTGTCCCAGAGGCTGCCGAGGCCATGGCCTCTGTTGGGATGAGGCTTCCCTCTCTCTGCCTGCCGCTTATTCCTGTGCTCTCCTGCCATTTCTCTCTCCTGAAAAGTCAGGCTGCTACCTCTCCCAAGGTTGAGGAGTGGGGTGATGTGTGGTGATGGTCTGATTTAGTGGCAGCGAACACCCTGGCAGTCAACAGCCTTGGCTGCGAGCTTCCATATTTAAACCACTTTCCTTTTGAACTGCGTTACCTGGGGTGCCTGACAGCCAGTGATGATGTCAAGATCGAGGCTGCTCTCTCTTGCTCACAGCATTGCTGCTATTTTAAAGCATCACGCACACCTCTTCCATTTGTTAGACTCTTAGCTGTAGATTCTCTCAATCACCACTTCAAAATGGCTCGCACTATGTCATAAGTCTTCCTCTGGACAAAGGAACCTTTCTGTTTCATTCTTGAAGGGCCAATTTCAGTTCATTGAAAGCCTTCCAAGAAGAATGGACTGAATTCAAGGGTATTTCGTGGCCAGCTGCCTCTCTGACTACTCACTGCCTGTGAGTTAAAAGCCTTCTGAGCTGGGATCGTCAGGGACTGGCCACCTGGAGAGCCCAGTAGCCATAACTGCTTGGCCCTTCTGAGTTGCTGAGGTGATGCTTCTACAGGGAGTGTTTGGGAGTCACTCCCCAGCCTATAAACAGCAGGCTCCCCTCTTAATGCTTGGTGTCAGGAAAAAATGGAGCTGAAGCCCACTGGGCAGGCCGTGTGTTGGCAGGGGTCAGGCTGGGCCCTTTGGGAGGAGGGCGAGGTTCTTCCTTGGGTGGTTGTGGGACAATGTTTCCCTACCTTTTCTCTTCTATTAAATGCCCTCAAACAGAGAAGAGGAGGCTAGGGTCTGCAAATGGTTTGGGTTCCTTCTCAGAGCTTCTGGAAGCCCCAGGTGCCCTCCAGTGTGGCTGAACTTGGGGCCTGAGGACAGATGGGCCAACTCATCTCTTCTCTTGGACTTCGCACATGAAAGGAGCCAGGATCCTCCACCCTGATTTTGGGAGGAGCCTCCACTCCAGTCCCACATGGTTACCTGTGGGAGACCACCTCCCTCTTCACAGTCTCTCATGGCCCCCAAAGGTGGAGTGGGGAGGTCAGACCTGGATCTCCCTCAGGGCACATCAAGCCAGTGTTGCTGCAGGCGGGCACAGGGTCCTGTCAAATGGGCAGTCCCCTCTGGGGCCTTGCCTTCATCACCCTTGCCCCCTTGTGGGTGGTATTCAGGAAACTGAGCGTCAAGGACAGGTTAAAAAGGATGGACATCCAACGTGGGCCCAAAGTAGGCTGCTGAGTCCCAGGTAAGGCTTCGGAGCAGAGGAACAGGGACAGCCTTGTGCAGACTGCAGATTCTGAGCCATGGTATCTGCCTCTGTCTTTGTGACACCCCTCCCGCCCCTACCGCAGCCCCATCTCCCTTGCACAGAGCTTGGGGCTCATGGCTCTGCCTCAGTGGGCTTCAACTCCTTCACTGGGCAGAAGCAGCAAGTCAGCAAGCTTTGGACCAAGTCAGCAGGTGTCAATACCAAGAGCATGGTCTGGGCCGGCAGTTAGGAGCTCTGAGATTTCTCCAGTCTCCTTTGTCTTTGCAAAGGGCTTATGTTGTTGTTGTTGTTAGGTGCCGTCAACTCGGTATCCGACTCATAGCGACCCTCATAGGGTTTTCAATGGCTGACTGTTTTGGGATTGCCTTGGGAGTGGATTGCCAGGCCCTTCTCCCATTTTTGCGGTGCTGGGAATTGAACTTGGGTCCTCAGAGACTGCAGCGCAGCGCTCTACCAACTGAGCTAAATCCCAGCCCCAAAGGGCTTATAAAGAAATAGAAATATTAGAATCACCCAAAGGGCTTATGGGTGATTCTAATATTTCTATTTCTCTAGGACTCAGCAGTCTAAAAATATGAAATGTGTTGTTGTTGTTAGGTGCTGTCGAGTCAGGTCTGACTCACAGCAACCCTAAGTACAACAGAACGAAACACTTCCTGACACTGTGCCATGCCGGGCACTATTGTCAGGGCTTCTCTGCTCTTCATAGGGTTTTCAGTGGAGGATTGTTTCAGGAGTGGATTGCCAGTTCCTTCTTCCTAGTCTGCAGCACCTGATATTCCCAGGCAGTCTCCCATCCAAGCACTAACCAGGTTGACCCTGCTTAGCTTCAAGATCAGTTGGGATTGGATGCCAGGGTGCTATGGCCTTAGACTGAAATGGGTTATTCCTTATAAAATCAGGCTTGCCTTAGCGTTGGTGTGCTCTGGCTAACCTCATATCCTGGTTAAGGGTGTTCCTGGCTGTGCAGAACCATGTCTAATGTGCCAATTTCAAAGAAGCAGAGCAGAGGGCACATCGATCTCCATGGTAAAAGTGAGTTTACTTTGAGGTATGGCTGAGAATACACCAGGGTAACAAGTGCCTGTTAATGTTAGACTTTACTGTCTATCTATATCTATCTATCTACCTACCTATCTATCTATCTATCTATCTATCTATCTATCTATCTATCTATCTATCTATCTATCTACCTACCATCTATCTATACTTGTTGATTTGTCCAAACCCCAGGGAGCTAGTGTTTCAGGGATGGGGAGAAAATTCTTACACGTGGGGATGCCATTGTTGTCTTCAGCTTTCACACAAGAGGTGTTCTGTCAGCTGCAGACAGTGGTTTCTATGAGCCCACCAAAGAATTTTTTTTTTTTTTTTCGGTACTGGAGGCCTCACACTTGCATGCTTTGCCAGTGCTAGACCACTGAGCTGCATCCCTAGCCCACTTTTTTAGTTTTTGAGACAAGGCCACACTAAATTACACAGTCTGCCTATGGTCTTAAATTTGCGATCCTCCTGCCTCAGCCTCCCGAGTCACTGGGATTACAGGTGTGTGCCACCATGCCTGGCTTCCCACCAAAGAATTTTATAAAACAAGATGAAGAAATTCCAAGCCTTAAGCTAGAGCTTCAGAGCACTGCTTTTCTATGGGGGGAAATCTAGGTAAATCCTTGGCCTCCAGCGTGGGCTCAGGCACGTGGTGAAGGGAGCTCTGGAAATTCCTGGGGCCAGTAGCATTGTGCTCTCTCATGAAGCACTAGGTCTGAGGAAGAAGACAGGCCACTGGGGATCTGTGGCACTGGGGCAGCCCCCTTTCCTGCCCTAAAGAGGCAGAGCCTGGAAGAAGCCATGCTGGGCAGGACCCCACTGGGGACTCGGCTCTTGATCACAAACTCTCTCCTGATACCTAGGGAAGCCCCTCCTGTCCCACAGGAAGCCCTGGGATTGACCTTATCTGCTGGGCTTGTATATGGCAGTCCTCCTAAAACTCTTGGGGAGTAATGGAGAAGTCAGTTTAGAGAGCTCCTGTCCTGGATCCTCCAGGACAGTTCATGGCTGAACAGGGCTTAGAGATGTCTTCTCTTTGCACCAATTCTTAAAGATCAGCTGCCACCAAGCCAAGCCACATCAAACACTGGGCTCCTTGTGGTCTCTTGGACCAGCAGGTTTTAGTACTTGTGTTAGTATATACAGTGGGGGTTATGGGGAAGATCTGAAGAAGAAAGAGGCTCTGGATTTGAGCCTTGAGCATTGAGCCTCTACTTGTTAGAGGATTACCATGGCTGAGGATATGCCCAGCCTCAGTGTTCTTCCATGGAGAGAGAAAACCACCTGTGGAATGGGAACCTACTCATTGAGTTGTTGTACAGTAGGATAATGTAGCAACTAAGAGGTGGATGTTAGGGGCAATTGCATAGGTATGCGTGCCTGCTGCTTTGCACATTAACTGTGTGACCTTGGTCAAATTATCCAAGCCCTATGAGCTTTTTTCTTTCCCTCCTGCAGTGATGGGGGGCTATTTTTGAGACAGAATCTCACTAAATTGCACAGGCTGCCTTTGGCCTTTAATTGGCAATTCTTCTGCTTCAGCCTCCCAAGTCACTGGAATTACAGGTGCGCACCAGGGTGCCTGGCTCTGAGCTTCATTTTCTTTATCTGTAACATGGAATGATTACAATAGTATGGGCCTCATAGAGTTTTCTTGTGTGTGTGAGAGAGATTAGATGAGCTAAAATAGTCATATGCTGCTTAACGATGCAGATTGATGTTGTTAGGTGCTGTCAAGTTGGGTCTGATTCATAGTGACCCTCATAGGATTTTCAATAGCTGATTGTTTCAGGATTGTTTTCAAGAGTGGATTGCCATATCCTTCTCCCAGTTTTTGCAGTGCTTGGGATTGAACCTGGGTCTTCAAAGAGTGCAGAACAGATACTCTACCAACTGGGCTAAACAAGAAATGTGTCAATAGGCAATTTTGTCATCATACAAGCCTTGTAGTGTTCTTACACAAATGAAGATGGCTGTCATGTCACTAGGTGATATAATTTTATGGGATCATTGTCTTATATGTAGTCCATTGTTGGCCAAAACATTGCTGTGTGGTACATGGCTACATATGTAAGTCATCCCACTGCATTTTGGCCCCCACAGCATCTAAGAAAAATCAGCTGTTTATCTTACTTAGGATCCCATGTATGTGATAAGTTGCTTCTTGCTTTCTGTTTGGGGGATTCTCTGTTTTTATCTTTCAGTAGTTTGATTATGATATGTCTGTGTGTGGATCTCTCAGGTTTATCCTGTCCAGAGTTCATTGGGCTTCATAGAGTTGTAGCTTAATGTTTTTCATCCAATTTGGGAAGCTTTCATCCCTTATTTTTCCACACATCCTTTCTCCTTTTCTCCTTGTCCTTCTGAGACTCCCATTAAGCAGATGTGGGCATCCTACAAGTCTCTGAGACTCTGCTCATTTTCTTCATTCTTTTTTTCTGTCTGTTACTCAAACTGACTAATGTCAGTTAATCTACCTTCAAGTTCATGGAGTTTTTCTTTTGCCTGCTCAGACCTGCTATTAAGCTCCTTTATTGAAACTTCCATTTCAAGTACTGTCTTTTTCAACAGAATTTGTATTTGATCCTCTAAAATAATTTTTCTTTATTGATATTATCTGCTTCATGAGACATCACTCTTATTTTAGTTCTTTACATATAGTTTCTTTTCATTCTTTCATTATATTTAAAATAGCTAAGTCTTTGTTTAGAAAGTCAAGTGTCTGGACTTCCTTAGGGTTTACTCTATTGACTGCTTTCCCTCCCTTATATATTGGCCATACCATTTTATTTCTTTGCATGGCTTCCCCCATCCCAGTACTGCGGGGATTTGATCCCATAGCCTCATACATGCTAGACAAGTTCTCTGCCACTGAGCTGCACCCTAGCTCCTTATTTATTTTTTTATTCTGAGACAGGGTCTTACTAAATTGCTCAGGCTGATTCTGGCCTTAAACTTGTGACCCTCCTGTCTCAGCCTCTTGAGTCACCACCACATCCAGCATGGCTTTATTGTTTAAAAATATAAAATGGCAACTCTGTTGTTGTTGGGTGTCATTGAGTTGTGTCTGATTCATAGTGACCCTATAGACAACAGAACAAAACACTACCCAACTCTGTGCCAGCACTATGTCCATGCTTCTCCACTATTCCATAGGGTTTTCAATGGCTGATTGTTTCGGGAGTAGGCTTTTGGGTCTTTCTCCCAAGCGTACAGCACCTGGTATTCCAAGGTGGTCTCCCATTGAAGGCCTAACCAAGCCCAATCCTGCTTGGTTTCTGAGATCAGTGGGATTGGATTTCAGTTTGGTATGGCTACTCTTGAAGTCAGATTCTCCTCATTCTTTTTTTTTTTTTTTTCTTTTTTCTTTTTTCTTTTTTGTGGTACTGGGGATTGAACCCAGGGCCTTGAGCTTGCATGCTCTGCAAGTGCTGGACCACTGAGCTGTACCCCCAGCCCATTTTTTTATCTTTTTGAGACAGGGTCTCACTAAGTTTTGCAGACTGCCTCTGGTCTCAAACTTGCGATCCTCTTGCCTCTGCCTCCTGAGCTGCTGGGATTACAGGCATGCACCACTGCTCCAGGCAGATTCTCCTCATTCTTGAGGTTTGCTCCTCAAGAGCAAACTATTACTAAATAGAATTACTATTTCTGAACTAAGTCTGTGTTCTTTGCTGAGTGAGACCTCTGAAATCTCTGTTCTATTAGCTTAGTGGTCAGTTAACATAAATTTCCTAAAATGCTTGGAACTAACAAGTCTCCCAGTTACGTTGCACACATATTGCTTTTTAGGTCCTCGGGAATATGTTGGAGCTTTTCAAGGCCATGTATGGACACCTCATTCTCTTGCTTTTTAGTTAACCTATTGTTTTCCCCAACTGCTATCTCCTGCTGCGGGCAGCCATGATGTTAAACGAATGTCTGCAACTGGTGTTAACAAATTCCCCCGGGAGGCTGTTCGCACTGGATGAGCTCAGAGTTAGGTCAAACCGAGACAGCTTTGACCAGATAGGTCAGATAATGACGGTCTTCTGGGAATGGGGATATGAAAGCCATCCAATTCTACTCTATCCCCTCTAGTGGCTACCAGGCCACTGTTCCTCACTAAATGTGGGATGCTGCTTTTCAGGGATGCAACAGAGTTGAGGAAGAGGGAATGGGAAAAGGGAAAGTTAAAACAATATAAAATTCACTGTTTCTCCTGAGACTCACCCGTGTTTTTTAAATAAGCATTCACTGGATTACTACAAGATTTTGGTTAATTTCTAGAGTTCTGAAGATGTTGAATCTGACAATTTCTGCTGGCATTCTCACTGCTTTTATGGAGAAGATTCTCTGTTCTTACTCTGTCATTTTTTTTCCCGATATCACCTAAAAGTTAATATATGTTAAGCACTCACAAGAATGTTTGGCACAGAGTTCTGCATTTGTGTGCTGTTATAACTGTTGTTAATAATAAATGAGAGGACAGGTATGATCCTCTTCCAAAAAAAGGAGGTGCAGGAAGGGTGGATGGAACAGGGGCAAGAGGTCCAGAGAACAAAGACAAGAAAAGGCAGGAGCAAGTTTCAGAGGATTACTGGGGGCAAGGTAGCACTCAGTGTCACGAGTGTGGGAATCTGATTCACAGCTGGACCTTGGCGAGAAGGCAAGGAGACAGACTCTGCTCAAGCTCAAGGCCAAGCCATGCCTGCTGGTCCCTTGAGGCCGGTCCTCTCGCCAGCCTGTCTCTTCCCGGCATGGGCTCTGCTCATCTGCTCTGACTTTAAAAAGCAGGTGCTCCAACAACAGGTGGACAGGACCATAATGGGTGTCCCCATGTGTGGTCCCTGGTGAAGTTGCCTTGCTCTGCCCCACCCTGCTCCACCAGGGAGTTGGCTGGATGATGCGTCTGTTTACAAGTGCATGGCAGAGGCCAAGGGTGTGGGCACCGGGCTACGTGATACCCTCTGAGCACATGCCTATGCCTGTCAAAGCCCTCCGCCCTAGGACTGGGTGTTTCCACGACAGCTGAGTATTTAGGAGTGTCTGGGTACCCAGCAGTGGGTAGGGAGTGAGGTAGGGGTGAAGAAGAGGAAAGACAGGAGTGAGAGGGTAGGATCTCAGAGCCCACAGGCAGACTACAAGATTTTGGGGGGAGCCAGGCACTGTGGTGCACACCTGTAATCCCAGCAGCTCAGGAGGCGAAGGCAGGAGGATCACAAGTTCGAGACTAGAGGCAGTCTGTGTAACTTAGTGAGACCCTGTCTCAAAAAGCAACAAAATAGGCTAGGGGCACAGCTTAGTGGTCCAGCACTTGCAGGGCATGCAAGCATGCCCTGGGTTCACCCCCAGTACTGATAAAAAAAAAGATTTTGGGGGAACTCAGCACCGACTCCCTTGATGGGGAGATTTCAAGGAATAAGGAATAGTTCTGAACATCAGGAGGGACATCCCACATGCTGTGGTCCCCTGCCACCTTGGAGACACATTTGTAAGCACTGGAAAGGATCTTATGTTGCTGACCCCACGTCTCATATTTTGCAGAGGAGGAGGTGGAGGCTGAAATGGGCCTTCACTCCCCAAATAGTCCTTTAAGGGAATGGAGGCCATGGGGGCCAGAACCCCAGTCTCTGATGCTCCATGGAGCACTCCTTCCTCAAACATGAGCTCTGTTCATGCTGAGGGCTCCACCTTTGCAGAATAGAGACCAGCCACATAAAAACCAGCTCTCCAGACAAGCAGCTTCTCTGCAATGTGTGGCTTGGCCTCATGGTAGAGAATGGAGGAGTAAAATTAAATTACAGTGTAAAGCAGTGTGTCAGGTACAGGGGTGCCTGCCTATAATCCCAGTAACTTGGGAGGCTGAGGCAGGAGGACAGCAAGTTTGAGGTCAGAGGCAGCTTGTACAACTAGATAAGACCCTGATTCAAAATTTAAGAAAAAAAAGGTGGAGGGCACAGCTTGTTTATCACAACGCCCTAGAATCCTCAGTATCACAAAAAAAAAAAAGGAAAGAAAGAAAAGAAAAAGAAAAAAGAAGAAAGAGAAAAAAAAAGAAGAAAGAAAAGAAGGAAGAGAAAGGAAAAGAAAAGAAAAGAAAAACAGAAATGCTGTGGAACACTGGGGGGCCTGACTCACAGAAGGACTGCAGGCGCCCACAGGCATGCGGCTCATCCATATCACATCCTGCTCCCCAGCCCTGCACCTGCAGGTCACTCCGGGTCCCGCCCCCGAAGGGCCCCACACTCAGTGTCACTCTGATGTCACTAGCTTGAAATTCCCAGTACATAGAAACCCTGTGTGTTCCTTTTGCCTGGGACCCCGCAAACTCTGTAGCACCCTTGTCCACCCTCCTGCCTGGAGGCTCAGGAAGGAACCTGCCCCATCCAGGGGTCCCTCCAAGCCTGAGAGCGCAGAGCCACCTAGCCTGTCTGCGGGGAGGGAATGGAGCCAGGACAGCAATGAGTGACCATAAAGGAGCCGGAAGTCCCCAGACCTGTAGAGCTGTCATTTCAGGAGCAGCCTGTGCACTGCTCCACCATCTGCTCTGGGTGAAGAGCCCAGGCCTCAGCTAGGCAAAGCACTCATTTCCCACGCCAGCCTGGCCAGTTCAAGATCTGGGGGGAACTCAGTACCGACTCCCTTGATGGGGAGATTTCAAGGAATAAGGAATAGTTCTGAACATCAGGAGGGACATCCCACATGCTGTGGTCCCCTGCCACCTTGGGGACACATTTGTAAGCACTGGAAGGGATCTTATGTTGCTGACCCCACGTCTCATATTTTGCAGAGGAGGAGGTGGAGGCTGAAATGGGCCTTCACTCCCCAAATAGTCCTGCAAGGGAATGGAGGCCATGGGGGCCAGAACCCCAGTCTCTGATGCTCCATGGAGCACTCCTTCCTCAGGTGGCCACTGAAGTGTGGGGACTCCCCCAGGGAGGGCAGGGTGGCTGCTCTGTTCTCAGGATGAGAAATTGCCTCCTTCCCCCGGGGCAACTTCTCTGGGGGGCAGGGAAGGGCAGGAGACGAGGAGGGGTGGGGAGTGGGTACCTTACCCCCTGACAGGGTGACGTGGTCACAGCTCTTGCCCTTCCTGCCGTGCGCAGCAGCCCGTGCGGTGCAGATCCTCCAGAGCCCGAAGTGGGCCGCCTCGCAGGTGACGTTGTGCGGCTCCAGGTGGGGGCTCAGCACGGCCCAGTGGTCGGTCACCACAGCCGCCATGGCCAGCACGATGCCCACCAGGATGCAGAAGAGGGTCACGCGCACCTTCAGGGCTTTGGTCTGGGACATGGTGGCCACCGAGGTGCGGGAACTCTGTGCAGGGGGTGGCAGCGTCTCCCGGGGTGGTGGCGGTGGTTGTGCAGTGGGAGTGGAAGCTAAGTTTAGTGTGCCCTGCAGAGCCAGAGGGGGCTGGCCTTGGGGCCGAGGGACACTGCATGGGCTGAGCAGCTGCCCAGACGTGTCAGGGGCCTGAGGGAGGCTTCTATTAATGCTCCGCAGCAGGCGTGTCACCAGCGATGCCTTCTGCTCGGGTTTCCGGGCTTTCTTCCCATCTTGGGGCCAGAAATACCCCAGGGAGAGGCCATAAGAGAAGGCTGGAGAGGTGACTTGAAACCTCTACGAGTGCAGCTGGGACAGGGGCGAGGGGCAGGCGCTGAGCTCTCCGGCTGTGGGAATTGGCCTGCTCTGGGCTGAAAGATGCTGCGGGATGAGGGCAGGAGACTCCAGGCTTTACACACTGCATGCCCTTCCTGTGTCACATAGTAAGGCAGCCACCGAGGCGGTGAGTGGGTCCTCATCCCCGGGGGTCTGGAGAACAGGAGACCTCCCTGGGGCATCATTAGTACCTCACCTGGGGCCCATCTTCCAGCCCAGCACAATAGCCATAAGCCCCATCCTGTCCCCCAAACCCCAGGAAGATTCTGTTTGTTTGCCTGTCCTGGCCTGGCCTTACCCATTCTGACTCTGGCATGGTAATGTTACTTCTGTTTTCATTCTCTTTCCATCTCTGCTATTGGGGCCAGGGGAACAGCTCCAGGTGGGATTGGTAAATCCTTAAGACCTTTCTTTTTTTTTTTTTTTTTTTTTTCCGTACTAGGGGTTGAACCCAAGGTCTTGTGCTTGCACGCTTTGCAAGTGCTGGACCACTGAGCTGCCACCTCCAGCCCATTTTTTTACTTTTTGAGACAGGGTCTTGCTAAATTATGCAGACTGCATCTGGTCTCAAACTTGCAATCCTCCTGCCTCTACCTCCCACGCCGCTGGGATTACAGGCATGCGCCACCGCATCCTGCTTCAAGACCCTCCTGATGTTTGCAAATTGCCCTTTAAAATGGAACCAGCAGCCTGAAGAGGCCGGGCGGACTCTCCTGCTGTTTCGGTTCTTTGCAGTTCTCAGCTTTGCCTTCCATTAGAGGCAGGTAACATTTTCCAGGTATGTTTTCTTTTATGAAACAAGAACAGAAGCAGGTGGGTTCACGGGTGACAATTAGGAAGCCAATGGGTACACAGAGCAGACACCTATGAAGATTTGGGACCCCAGTCTGAGGGTCCCGCCTGCCACATGGCCCCCAGGCTGGGTCTTGAGGTTCTAGCTCTTCCATCCTCCTGAGTTCTGCCACCTCTTCTGTCTCAGCTCAGTAGTGGCCCTTTTCGGGTGTATCCAAGAGTCTGACAAGTGACTGGGAATAGACCCTTGAGCTGGCTGGAACCTTAAGCCTCAAAATCCTGGCCTCAGCTTGACACGTTTTACAGAAACACATTGTCCAGGTGTAGAGAAACATTCAGGCATCCAGCCTGGGAATCACAGGCTGCTAATAATAATGATAAAACGGATCACAGCTCATCTTCAAGCATCCAGCAGGCACTCTGCCAGGTGCATGCTTTACATGTTATCAAAGTTCATACTTAGTCAGGCGCCCACGCCTGTAATCCCAGCGGCTTTGGAGGCAGAGGCAGGAGGATCGCAAGTTCGAGACCAGAGGCAGTCTGCGTAACTTAGTGAGACCCTGTCTCAAAGCAAGTGAAAAAAAGGGCTGGGGTGCAGCTCAGTGGTCCAGCACTTGCAAAGCATGCAAGCGTGAGGCCCTGGGTTCAACCCTCAGGACCACAAGAAAAAACAAAACAAAACCCAAAGTTCACATTTACACTAATCTGTAGGATAGGTACAACTACCATCCTAACTTTACAGATAAGGACACACAAGCTCAGTGAAATGATATTGTCCAAGGTCATACAGCAGAGAAATAGTGAAATCCAAGCATCAAAATCCACAGCCCAAACACTGAATCTGTGATCAGAGCTGGGAGAAACTGTCAAGGTCTATTGTAACAGAGGAGGAATCTGCAGTGCATAAAGAAGATGTAATAAACCAGGATGAGCTGGTGAGTAGCCACCAGGGGTGAGCTCAGACCTCCTGCCTGACGCCTCGGGTTTGCCTTTTATCAAAGCAGCTTTCCTTGCCAGATTATCTTCCAAGAGCTTCTTTCTAAATCTTCCTCATCTTGGCTCCCCTTCCTCCCTGCTCCTCTTCCCTGGGGTTCCCAGTGGGGCCGACCCTTTACAGCTGTCTGAGGGCTCGCTGACTTGCTGACACCTGCCACTGTCCTCACTCCACTTAGAGAGGGTCTGTCCACCTCCATCTCCTTGGAGAATTCCTGGGAGCAGGGACACAGCCCAGCCTTTGAGCCCCTCAAGCTTCCCATGTAATTCCAGCTTCAGAAGCCAGGCAACCAGAGTGCCTCAGGCAGACCTACTCTGTGCCAGGTACCCAGCAAAGCAGGAGCCAGATGTTTCCAGAACATCCAGCAAGTAGCTACTTAATTTTTTGCATTACAAGTTAATGTGGGGTCTTTTGAAGACATGTGAATATATTTTGAATTACCTAATGTTGGGGGCACCCTCTGCCTTCTGGTGCTGCCTATGGAGGGCTTGGAAAATGTCCCAAACCGGGTATGGTATGTGGGGTACACTCAGCATCATCCACAATGACACTGTGGGACCATCAAAGAAGCCAGGCCTCCGCGAGGGCAGCCATAGAGCCACTCCTTGCTGTGCTCTCCCTCGGTGGGGGGCAGGTCTGTGCCAAGTCCTCTGCCTCAGTGTGAGTGCAGGCATTAAAGATTGATGGGCTCTTCCTTTTGAACCTGTCTCTGTGTGAGCCGCACCACTTGGCTGGCAGCTCCCGAGATGGGAGGCGAGTCTCCTTTCTCTTCCCTGTTTGCTAATCTCTTCCAACAGGGCTTTGCTGCTCACAGATGCTATTGGAGGAGCCAATTCCAGGACCCTGCATGGCCAGGAACCTGGTCAGCCGCCAGCGCCATGGGCATTTGCTGGGAGCCAGGGCGAGCCGTGAGCTCCTCTCTGATGCTACCTTCCTAAGGCAGCCAGCAGGACACCGTCTCAGGGAGGCAGTGAGAGAGTGAGCAGGAGCTTCCTGGCGTGAAGTCAGGGGCCTCAGGGTTACACCCTGCTCAGCTGGTCTCCAATGGTGTGGGTTTGGCTTCCATCAGGTCCTCAGCCTCTCTAAATTCTGCTTTCCTCCTCCTTAAAATGAGAGTGAGCGAAAGGATTAAGATGATAGGTTTTTACCAGTTTATCCGCTGCAGATTCTATGCACTGAATTGTGTTCCCAACATTCACATGTGGAAGCCCCAGCGCCCCCACCGTGTGATGATTTGGAGATGAGACCCTCAGAGGGTAATTAGACTTAGATGAGGTCATGAGGTGGGGTCCTCACGATGGGATTATGGGCAGAGATCCTGGAGCTGCCTCCGTGTCTCTCCCAGCCATGACAGGACTCCGTGAGAAGACAGCTATCTACAAGCCAGGGAGGAGACACCGCACCAGAATCTGGCCATGCTGACACCTTGATCTTGGACTCTGAGCCCCCAGGAGTGTGGGAGGATACATTTCTGCTACTTATACCACCCAGTCTATGGTGTTTGGTTATGGCTTTCCAAGCTGACTAATCCAGAAGCAATTGATCCAGGACGGCTGTTATTATTAGTAGTAGTAGACTGTATGGTCTACAGAAGGACCAGTTTTCCTTGATGAGCTTCCAGAAGGCAATGACATTAAGAATATTAGGAAATCATTGTAGGTCTCCTCCAAGGGCCCAATCCAAGTCTGAGCCCAGAGTAGAATCTTCATGATGGGTCACAGAGATGGAGGGATGGCTCCATGATGGGCAGATGAACAGAAAGTTCAAAGGGCATTTCTATGTGGTTTAAGGTCACAGGGACCCAGGAAATGTCAGCAGAGACAGGTCTAGGACCTCCTGGACTGATGGCTGGTTTGCCTTTAGGTGCTCAAGGATGTCTTGTTGTTGTTGGGTGCCGTCAAGTTAGATCTGACTCATAGCAACCCTATGCACAAGAGAACAAAGCACTACCCAGCACTGTGCCATGCACATGATCTTTTTATGTTGGAGCCCAATGTTACAGCCACTGTGCTGCTTCTCATTTTGAGTTGTGTCACATCAGGAAAAGGAAGTCCTAGGGGTTTTGCTCCATTTGCATCATTAAGGTTGACTCTTTGAGGAGGCAACTCTTCCCCAGTTGTTTCTTGAATGCCTTCCAGCCTGGGGAGCTCATTTTCCGCACTGTATTGGATAGTGCTTCTCTGCTATTCACAGAGTTTTCAGTGGCTAATTATTTCAGGAGTGAGCTGCTGGGTCCTTCTCCTTAGTCTGTCTTAGTCGGGAAGCTCAGCTGAATCCCATCCATGGCCCTGCTGGTATCTGGAATGCCAGTGGCATCGCTTTCAGCATCACAGCCACACGCAAGCCCCCTCCACACAAGCTGACAGACATGTGGGGAGGGATGTCTTAGGAGGCTACAATTTTCGTTTGTGAGGTCAGGTTTGAAAATAAGCTACATCCTGAGACCCAACATTTCCACAGACAATCTTCAAAGTGGATAGACCACACTAAGCTTGTCCAAAATGACTCGGTTTTCATTTATCCCAACAGACCACTTGTCTGTCAAGGACACAAACGTAAGTAGAAGAATAAAAACATCATCTCCCAGGAGCGGGCTTTATTCTGAAACCCAGGGTCCCAGACCAAGTGAACATTCTTTGGTAATATACTGATCTGATTTTGAGCTCAGGCTTATTTAGGCTGAGGAACAGCATTGAGTGTTTAGTCTTAAGACATTATATAAAAGTAAGGCCCTACCTAATCTGTCCCATCATCTCAATGCCACTTCCTCTCCCTCGCTGCACTGCTCAGATCAGACCCTCTGTTGCCTGTTGCTCAAAGCCCTTAATTTCATCCTGGGAACTTCTGTCCAGGGGGACCCAGATCTGCATGTCACCTGTCCCTTCCCCAACCCCCTCCCTGGAGCTCCTAGGGAAGCAGGCAGCTGTCAGGCAGCAAAGGTGCATTTAAGAAGCACTGGACCAAGAGTGACATAATAGTTGCATAATGGAAAAAGCCAATGCTGTATTACTCTGTACCCCACCAACATTTACCAATAAAGAAGAGGGAAAAAGAAAATAGAAGCACAGGGCACTTCATTTGGCAAAGCACCAAATGATATGAACTCTGTTGCCTGTTGGATGGCACCTGGCATCAGTGTCCTGTGCAATATGGGGAGGGCCCCTTCCAGCTCCCTGCCAACCCTGAGATGTCCTCATCCTGGCCATGTGGCCCCAATGGCAACTTCCCTTCCCCTCTCCCTCCCTGCCTTCCTCCTTTCCCTTCCCTTCCCCTCCCCTCCTTTCTCTCTCTTTCCCTTCCAAGCCCCTCTTTTTCCCTCTTCCCTCCCCTCCTTTTCCCTCTCCCTCCTCGCCCAGCCTCCCTTTCCCTGGAAGCCTTTTCTGACTGCAGGCATCTCCCTCCAGGGGTGCCCAGGGCCCTCCTGCAGCTCTCCAGCACACATAGGGTGGCTAGGGCTCGGCCTTGCCAGGCTGAGGCAGGTAAGGCCCTTGCCAGGACTCCTGCCCCATGCTCTTCTGGCCATTGAAAAGCCCCAGACTATTGAGGCGGACAAGAGGAACTGAGGGCACTGACAGGACCCTCCTTGAGTGACAGGCCCTAGGGCCCCAGGGCTGGGTGGCATCACTTTTGTTCTATGCCTGCCTCTAAGAAGGCCTGGGCCTGAGGGCAGAGTTCACCAGTGGGTCCTGTGCACCCTGTGGGAGGACAGCAGGCAGCCCAGGCACAAGGACCCTTGTCAGGGACCAGAGGAATCCAGCTCATGCTTTCTTCAAGAGCTTTTCCTCAGGGCAAGGCCAAAATAAAAAGTGTCAACTTTAAGAAAAAGATGGAGTGAGCAATTGTGCTGGTGGCATCTAGGAGGCAGTGAAACGCAAGCCTGTGTACCAAGTGGCAGATGTTTGGAGCGCAGGGCTGCTAGGGGAAGGGGCACATTGTTGTTAGGTGCCATTGAGTGGTGTGCAACTCATATTGACCCTCAAAGGATTTTCAATGTTTCGGGATTGCCTCAGGAGTGGATTGCCATGTCCTTTTCCAATTTTTGCAGTGCTGGGAATAGAACCTGGGACCTCAGAGACTGCAGAGCAGCACTCTACCAAGTGAGCTCAGGCTCTCCAGAGAGCCTGCCAGAGTCCTGGAGCCCAGCTTTGCTGTTCACTGTCTGTGCTGCTTGTGAGACATGGGTCACCCTCCTGGGCCTGTGCCCTTGCTCCCAGGAGGAGGAGAGCATCTACCTTGTGGGTGATAGAGAGAACTGAATGTAATGATGTGTGTGTGCATGGAACGTGTTCACAGAGATGGTGACGGGCATGACTTTATAAGAAGCCCCGTGGGGCTTTCAAGGGCAATGTGTCCTCAGTGTTGGTGTCTCTAGCCTGGGTGGCCATGGAAGGCCCTTTGCCACTGAGCAGGCTAGAACACGAAGATAACGATGATTATCCGTCAGCCAAGAGAGTTAACGATTTGGTGAACATATGGAAATCATTGTCGCCTGTCCACATTTCTGTGTCTCTGGAAATGATTTTGGAGAATCCAACAGTGACAGTGGTTTCTGAGAAGTGGGCAGTGATGGAGCTAGGGAAATATTGCTTCATACCTTTTATTGTCATTCATTGATTGATTGAGTCATCCAGACATCATTTATTGGTCTTAGGGCTAACAACGTGGGTAAGGCACAGGTTCTGCCCTTGAGGAAGCCACAGTCTGGTGGGAGAACTGGATGTGGACCATCTGTGAGAGTCTACTATGATGGCAGCCCAGAGAGAGGAAAGCAGAAGGCATGCTGGGAGCACAGGTATTCAGGGAAGGGTTAAGTCAGCAGGCCTGGGTTAGCCAAACCCTGCACACACCAAAGAAAGAACTGGCTCGAGGTGAGAACTTCTAAGCCCTTGGATATCCTTCCTGAAAAGAGTGTTTTGACATACCTGGAGTTGTAGGCAGTTTATGTGGACAATGGGATTTCTGATGAGGGTTTCTGACCATGCCAGGTAGTTTAACTTCAGGGATGGGAGCCTGGACACTGAGTAGCTAAGGCAGTCACGCCTGCAGCCGTAGCCCTGTTGCATCCGATCCCACCTGATTTCAGAAGCTAAGCAGGGTCGGGCCCGGTTAGTACTTGGATGGGAGTCTGCCTGGGAGCACCAGGTTCTGTAGGCTTGGGAGAAGGACCCAGCAACCCACTCCCAAAAATCAATCCGCTATTGAAAACCCTATAAACAGCAGAGAAGTACTAACAACAGTGTTTCCCCTGCTGTATGTAGGGTTGCTATGAGTCAGATACTGACTTGATGGCACCTAACAACATAACAACAAGGTAGTCACATGGGCAGTCTATTCCTGTGTGATTGACCCCCAATAAAAAATCTTAAACTGAAAAGTCTCGTCTCAGGTCAGCTCCCCAGGTTGGCACACAGCACTGCAGGGAGAATTAAGCTCTGGTCATGTGATTCCACCCAGCAAGGACAACTGGAAGCTCACACCTGAACTTTAATCTCTATCTCTTCACAGTGATGAAGGGTAACTGTGAGTGTAACAGCTGTTCTGTAAGTCCTAGTGAATCATTAAGACCCCTTGAGGGTGATCTTAGGTACCCCCAACACTCTAGGACAGGGGCAGCAATGCTGCAGGCGTAGGTCAGGAGAGAGCTCACGGGTGAACTGGAACAGGAGTAGTGGTTGGGGCAAAGGATGGAGGGATGTGGCTGGCAAGGGAAGCAATAGATGTGGAGGCTACAAGGAAGGATGGAGTCCAGACTACTTCTAAATTGCATGTGTTAGGTTTGGGCAGGTGCAAGGAGGAAGGGAAGGGAAAGGCACGGCTGGAGAGGAAGGCAGGGATCAAATCTTGCAGGGCCCATAAACCATGTCTGAAAATAGAATGTGCCCATGTCCTACCAGTGCTGGAAATATTAAAGGGTTTTAAACAAGGTATCCAGGTATCTACATCTATCTGTTGTTGTTGTTAGGTGCCATCGAGTCAGGGCTAACTCATAGCACCCTGTATACAACAGAACAAAACACTACCCAACACTGTGCCATGCCCAGCTCTATGTCAGTGCTACGATGCTGTTCAGAGGGGGTTTTTCAATGGTTGATTATTTTGGAAGAGGGCTGCCAAGTCCTTCTCCCACTTTTGTGGTGCTGGGTATTGAAGCCAGAGTCTTAGAGTGTGCAGAGAAAGCACTCTACTAGCTGAGCTAAACCCTAACCCTCATCTATCTGGGTCAGCAGTAAAGCGGGTGATGAAAGAGGGCAATGCTGAAATAACAAGAGGCTGTTTCAGTCACCAAGGGCCTGAACCTTGCCACTGAGCATGAAGGAGTCTATTTGGAGGACTCACAGGTGGTAAAGGCTAAAAGGAGAATAACGGCTACCTCATTGGTGAACTGTCTTGGGAGGCTCCAGATCACCAGAAGGGGCAGAGAGTAGGAGCTGAAGTCACATGATTTCTTAACAAGCAGTGGAGACATGAATCTCACCAAGCTCTTGCCTTGGCAAGAATTTATACCCATGTCACCAGCTGGCTGAGGGGTCTTTTGCTCTATTCAGAAGGAAATCACGAATAAGCAAAGTGTGGCTCACTTAGTGTCAGCAACTCTGTGCCTAGAACATCAAGACCCTCCACTCTCAGTGCTATGGTGCCTATGTAGCTAGTAATTTTTGGTGGTTTTCTGAAACTGTCCTGGTGGCTTGGGCTTGCAGTTCTGGAACTCTTCTTTAACTTTTCTTAGAATTAGGAAAGCAGGGGTATATTACTATTGTTTAAAATGGACCTAGCTACCGCCATTTAATTTGTGGGTTCTGGGTGTCCCAGAGGGATTACTGTGCCCCTAGAATGCTTGTCAGGGGACACATGTCAAGATGAGGGAGGTTCTTCCCTGCAGGTGCCAGCACAGAGGGGTGAGCTGCTAACCTCCTCTGATGGCAGACTTTGCTTCTTTTTGTTGTTCCAGGAGTTCTGTTGAAAGCTGTAAATTTCACACTGTCTGTATCATGAATCTCTATTCCTTCTCCCCTCTGGAGTCTAAGGTCCCTGAGGGGCCCCTCCGCCTCTCTCCCCTGCCTCATCTCTGGGGCTGGGCAGCAGGGTGCCGTATCAGGTACCAGCGCAGGGAGCTGAAGTCACGTGGCTGGCTCTGAGCTCCCCTCCTTCCCTTGGCACCATCTCTGAGGGCTCCACATTAGAGAGCCGGGACAGGTCCTCTCCCAGTTGCAGCCAGACTCCCAGGGCACTTGAGGGCTGGTCAGGCATGGGGTCTTCCAGTCCTTAACAGCTTTGTGAAGCTGGGAATACCCCAGAGGGGTGTAGGGGTTGCTAGGTGAGGCCCACAAAAAAAGCAGTAGCCATGAAGTCCCTGAGCTTCCACTACCCACCAGCCTGGGGGACGTGGAAGGTTGAAATGAAAGGACATCTGCAGGAGAAAGAACAGAAGGGCAGAAGGGCTTTGCAGGTGCAGCGGTGGTGGGGGGTGAGTTTTCCCCAAACCCAGAGCCTGACTCTCTGGGGGTTTCAGCTCTCCGGGCAGGGCTGTCCTAAACAATCCATCATAGTGACCTCCTTGAATGCTATCAGCATACACCCTAGAACACTCAAATGCCAGTCAGTGAGTTGGGTGTTTATGACGATTTCCTCATTGAAAGTGAAGTTTAATATACCCTCCCAAAGCCCCTGGTGGGGAGGTGCTACCTTCCCCCCTTGTCGGAGGGAACTGGACTCTGACAAGCTGGTGACTTGCCCATTGCTGCCTTGGTGGAAGGCTGGAGGAGCTGGGGTTTGATCTTGATCTTTCTGGCCCCAGGCAACCTCACTGCAGCCACAGAGCATACCCGAGTGGCTAGTCCCTGTGTCATGCTGGGCTTCTGGGCTTGTTGAGTTCCACCAGCATTTTCTTCCCAAACCCAGGAACAAAGGCTTCAGGGAGTATCCTGGCACTTCACCTCCCAACAGGGGCCATTTTCCTGTTCTTTTCCTCAGCCCCCCACTTGTATTCCTGAAGCTGGTGGCTCAGCAGTGAAGAGGAAAAAGGCAGAAATCTAAACACACTGTGAGAATAGGGATGCTGGGAATAAATAAATGTGTTTCCCTAATGAGCCCATAGCCTGGAGGCAAAAACCTGCTGTGAGATCTTGCACAGGTGATCACCTGCTTCCAGCACCTTGGTTTCCCTCCCTGTAGAATCGGGTTGGGATGGGGCTCCCTGCCTTGGCATTACTGCCCTCTGGGACAGACCATTCTGAGAGGGAGTTGGAGGCTGTTCTAGGTATTGCAGGGCATTGGCAGCAGCCTCAGCCTCCACCCGGTAGATCCATTCCAGTTAGGACAACCAAAAATGTCTCTAGACATTGGCAAATTTTCCCTGAGGTACAAAATCACCCCTGCTTGAGAACCATGAGGCTGGAAGTGTCTCCCTTCTCATGATTGTTATGAAAATTTTCATAAAGTATTGCCTGCCTTTCTTTTATTCTTCCTCCCTTCTCCTCTCCCACCTGCCTCCCTCTTTCAGCTTGCTTCTTCTATGATGAGCAGATGGAATGAGATGATTCCTAAGGACTTGCCAGCCCTGATGGTCATAATGCTTGATGATGCTGTGTTTTTGTTTGGTCAAGGGATGCGCTCAAACCTGTTCCTTACCTGAGAAGAAGGGTGTTGTTGTTACGTGCCGTTGAGTCAGGTCCAACTCATAGTGACCCTACGTACAACAGAACAAAACACTCTCTGACACTGTGCCATGCCCGGCACTAGGTAAGTTCTTCTCTGCTATTCATAGGGTTTTCAATGGTGGATTGTTTCAGGAGTGTGTTACCAGGTCCTTCTTTTTAGCCTGTAGCACTTGGGGTTCCCTGGTGGTTTCCCATCCAAGGAATAACCAGGTCAACCCTGCTTAGCTTCTGAGATCAGTCGGGATCAGATGCCAGGGTGCTGTGGTTGCCTCACCATGAATTGGATGGCTTGGTCTAGTAATATGACAAGGATGCCCATTTGACCTTCCACCTGAGCCACTTTCTCTTGTCAAGCTTTGGCGACCATAAAGCTCACATTTTGGTACTTGGGCTCCTCTCTCTATTTCTTTATCGCTTTAGAATTTGGAGGAGAAAGGAGGCCAGTTAGTGGATTTCTTCTAAACCTCACCATGGCCGGGCACCATGGCACATTCCTTCAATCCCAGTGACTTGGGAGGCAGAGGCAGGAGGATCGCAGGTTTGAGGCCAGAGGCAACTTGTGTAACTTGGCAAGACCCTGTCTCAAGATAAAAACTAAAAATGGGGCTGAGGGTGCAGCTCAGTGGTAGAGCGCTTGCAAAGTACACACAAGGCCCGGGGTTCAGCCCCCCATTGTTCCCCACCCAAATAAATGAATAAATAAAAATTAAAAAGAGGCTGGGGATATGGCCCAGTGGCAGAGCACTTGCCTAGCATATGTGAGTCCCTGAGTTCATCTCCCAAGTACTGCCCCCCAAGAGAAATAAATAAACCCTAACAGGTAATGTGGGGTCTCTGTGGCAGTGGCTGTCTGTCTGGCCCCGGCCTGCGGGTTTTGAGGACAGGACAGGCTTGCTCTGCTGCCTAGATGCCCACATCCCACCCTGGGGTGGACTGTCCATCTGGCTCATCCATGAAAAAGCGCCTCAACACCCCAGCCACAAGTCCAAGAACAGCCTCTGCGCTGGGGAAGTGGCCAGCGACCTGGATTCAAGTCTGAGAAAGCTACCATGACCGGCCAGTGTCTTCCCTCCCCATAACCTGCCGCTTCTCTTGGTGAGTCCATGGCATCTCTGAGAGCTGGGACACTTAAATGTCCACAAAGACTTGAGGGGAATTCTTCTCCCACCTCCCCACATCAAGAAGAGAACATTTTAAAAACATTTTTATTTAATAAAAAAAAAAAGACAAAACTAACAACCCCAAACCAGGGGTGGGGGAGGGGAGATCACAGGAGATCACAGGTGCTTAACCAGTGAAACACACAGGGGGAGGGTTGGGACCAGGTGAGGGTGGGACGGCAGGCCGGGGCTGCACGTGCCCCAGGGAGGGGCCAGGTCTGAGACTGGCCACAGTAGGGAGCCAGCTCCACTCCCTCTGCCCTGCAGGATGGGCGCGTGGGAGACCAGGGTCCCCAGCGCAGAGCAGGGCGCCAGTGGGGAGAGAGGCTGTGAAGGCCGGAGCATCTGAGGTTGCTTTGCTCCCTGCCCTCTGTCAAGCTCTGTCAAGCCCTCTGTCAAAGAGTCCAGCCTCTTTGTCGCTTCTTCCCTTCTTTCTACTCCATCTCAGTCCCTAGAGTGGACCCTGCGTTCTCTGCCTGGGACTGGGCAAGAGGTAGGATTCATTGGAACACAGCCTTCTCTATGGAATCACAGCAACTTCCTGGGTAGCGGTCGGGGAAGGGGCTTGTGTGGAAGGAACAGCAAGGCCGTGCTGCTTTTGGAAGAGGCAGAAACAAATTCTCGGCCTCGCTGGGGGCTGGGGCTTCTTTCAGCTCCATGAGACAGTGGCATGGGGATGGAGGTGGAGGAGGAGGAGGAGGAGTTGGGGGGGAAGCAGGATGGGGGGCCTGTGGCAGGGACCGGCCACAAGCCCTGACACCGTGGCACTCACTGCTGTGCATGCTGGACACATCGCCATCAAGCCAATCTCACTGGGAGGGAAGGGTTTTGAGCAAGCACTAAGGGCCCTGGCACCTGTCACGTCTCAGCTCCCCGGTGCACAGGGCAGTAGGCCAGAGCTTCGACATAGCATGTCCTCTCCTGGTGGTGAGCAGCGGGCAGGGAAGGATGGAGATCATCACCAGGCTGAATGGACTCGGGTCTCAACTCCCAGGGCTGAGTCTGCCCAGGGCCTCCACGAGCGGGTGGCTGAGGTAAGAATTTGCTTGTCATTTCTAAGTGAGACAGCTACTGGGATTGCAGGCGATTGCTCGAGATTAGATTAAGAAGTCTCAAAAAGTAAGAAACAATGAATCCTTAGAAAGCACACGTTTTATAGAAAAGAGGGTAGGTTCCATGTTCCAGAGAGTTCTGCCAAGTCTGGACACACTCTTGCGTGCTTTGCTCACTTCAGGAGGAGAAAAAATGGCTGGAAAATCTGCAAAACACAGCCCGGTTCTACAGTTCTAAAGTGTTGAGGTTTCTCCCTCTCCTAAGGAGGAAGAAAAACCCACCTCGATCCCATTAGTTAAACTCCCTCTATCACGTCCTTTCTGGGGGTGGCAGAATAAATCACAATAGTAGGAGTTGTGGGATGTGTTGCTGTGACTTTTTAAGATAAGGACATGTAACTGGCTCTCCTGGCATTGGTTTAGAATAGATCATAATTCATAACCACTTGGAAATGGATGCTTGTACTCTTTTCTTTTTTTCTTTTTGGTCGCTGCTTACCCTGGGGTCCCTCATTCTTGCACCAAAGTCCAGGTTTCTGTTGCCAAATGCTGGTTGTGGGGGTGGGGATCTGCCTCCTCCTCTTTGCGGGGTCCCCTGCTACTCGGGAAACAGAGCTGCTTCTCAGGCCAGAGGGGAGGGACACAGAAAGAGGCCATGTCCTCTGGTCCAAGGCATCCTCTAGAGACTCAAGTTCAGTCAGTGCATCTCGCATACTCTGAGGGCAGAGGAAACTTCCAGAAGGAGACAGGCAAGCCAGCAACAGTCCCCAGACTCCTCCACAGGCTGCAGTCTCCTCAGGGGGAGGAAAGCCCGCCCAGGGCAGCAGGAGGCCGAAGCACCAGGTGGCCATTGAGCTTTTTCTTCAGGGTGACTTTTCCAACAGCGGGCCTCTGCCAGGGTGCCAGAGAGAGGCTGAGAGAGGGACAGAGACAGTGGGGAAGGCAGTGAGCTTCTGCGTCCTGGCTTCTGGCTCAAGGACGCAGAACTTATGGTTTGACAGCAGCTGACCAGACAGTCCAGAAGCCCCCCTGTGCCTGGAAAAGCCTTCCGATGGCCTGGGGCCCAGACGGGGGGGCCCAGGCCTTAAATCCCCCTTTGGCATGATTGAATTCCCTAGAGGAGATAATGGCTCAATGTTGTGTTCCCGGGCAGCCTCAGGAAAGCTCTTGGGCCTCCTGGGAGATTTTGGAAACCCTGGGGCAGCAGGACACCCTATCTATCTGGGGGTAAAGTCAACCGTTTGCTTCCACCGCAGCCCTGATTCCAGTCTCCCGGCTTCCTTTGCTCCAAGCCAGTTCCTGACACCTTCCCGGGGACCAGGGAGGGTTGCATTTGGCTTCAGTTCATTGTCCATCTTCTGAAGGGTAGCGTGCCCTCCTATGTGCTGCCCGGACCCTTGGGGGAGGCCAGCCAGCGCTGAGAGGCGTGGGCAGGGCCGGTCACACTGGGGTGGTCCGCCGGTTGAGCATGCTGACGTGGAAGCCCTCCTTCAGATCCGGCTGGAAGAAGTCATGCACCTGCAGGAAGCCGGCATCCTGGTCGGGGCTGTAGCTGGCGGCCGTGGTCACCTTGAGAGGCTCCCTAGACAGTGTGTACATGGCCAGCTCGCCCATCGGGATGGCCCCGGCGATCTTCAGACCCATGGGGGACGTGTCCCTGGAGGGTGAGGCCTCAGTGGACCTCGAGCTGGACCTGGAACGCCGGCGCCGGTACCTGTAGCTGGGCATCCTGGCGTAAGGAGACGAGGAAGAGGCTTTAAGGAACTCCCGTTTGGTCTTAAACCTCAACTCTTTGTTTTTCTCAATGTAAATGTTCACAGCCAGGACGCCCACGGTCTCCGCCACAATGAACGACAGGGCTCCGAAGTAAAAAGACCAGCCATAGTTGTAATGGCTCTTTCTGTCCTCATCACGCTTGTCACTGGGGTCCCCTGTGTTGCTGGAAATGTAGACAATGATGCCTATGATGTTGCTTAGACCTGAAAGGGAAGCAGGGAGGGGCCGGGGAGGGAGAGTACAGGTTAGACCAGCAGCGAAAGTGACAAAACAGGGAATAGAGGGGCCGGGGGCAGGAGCTGGTGGAGGTTTCTTTATCCTGATAGCTCACTGTACAGGCATCCCTCGGTATTCACAGGAGTGTGCTTCCAATACCTCCATAAGACCTCACATCCGTAGATGCTCAAGTCCCTCATACAGAATAGCATAAGCAGGGTACCAGGGAGTAAGTTGAGCACCAGTAATTGCAGCAATGAGGGAGGCCGAGGCAAAGGATCATGAATTCGAGGCCAGAGGCAGCCTGTGCAACTTAGACTCTGTCTCTAAAGAATAAAAACGGGGCTAGGGGTGCAGCTCAGTGGGCACTTGCCTAGCATAGCATGTGTGAGGCCCTGGGTTCAACCACCAAGTACTGAAAAAAATGAAAAAAGAAAAAAGAAAAAAAAAAGAAAAGAAAAGAAAAAGAAAGGTATTGTATTTGCATAGGACCTACGCACATTTTCCTGTGTACTTTAAGTCATTTCTACATTACTTTTACTTATTGCAATGTAAATGCTATATAAATAGCTGTTATACTCTCTCTGCTCTTCTGCCTGATGGTCACTTACATCTATCCTGTCTTACCTGGTTAACTCCTTCAGGTCTTGGCTCCCCATGAGTTCCCTAGACACCTCCCTGGCCCCCTTTATGGGCTTGTGAAACACTGAGCTCCCTATCTTGGTGGTACTTTGTGACCCTGACTTTTTTCAGTCGAGATGAATTTCACACAACACAAAATGAACCTTTATGTAAAGTGCATAACCCAGTAGCATTTAGTACATCCACAGTGTGTGCAATCACCACCTCTACCTAGTTCCAAAATGTCTGTCACCCCAAAAGGAAACTTTGTTAAGCAGTTGCTCCCCATCTTCTGTCCCCAGCCCTGCACACCTGGACTTTGAAAGATGATTGCACAGCACAGTGATTTTACAGTCTGTCCTCCTGCCAGGATGCATGCCCCCTGGCAAGAGAGACCAAATGTCCATATGCTAGGCCACATCTCCCACTCCTGTCCCAGCACTGCCACCTGCGCAGTGGTGGTGGCTCACCTGCAGCCACAAACAGGATGCCAGCACTGAGGACGATGTTGTTCTTCTGGCTATAGATCCTGCCGGCACCGATGCAGAGCCCGCCCAGCAGCAGCAGGATGGTGCTGAGGATGGGAAAGACGCTGGAGGCGCGCACGATGCCTGGGCGGGAGGGGACAAAGCAGAGAGGGCAGTGACACAGGCCACCTACCTGGCCACGGCCACTGATGTCTTCAAGGAACGTGCAGCTGGCCCAGATGCCAAGTGGCCACGAGTCACACCTGCCTACCTGTCCCTCAGCCTCTCCCTGGGCGGGGAGGGAGCATAGCCCCTCAATGGCACAGGAGAGGCCACAATAGCAGCCACTGAAATCTGTACTGAATCACACTCATGTGACACCTCATGGTGCACTAAGCCCCTCAATGCCACAGTCTCTGTGGAGCCTCTCGTGACCCGCGGTGTGGTGACTGCCATCTGCAGTTGGAGGCATAGGCTTTGGCACACTAGGTGTTGGCCCTGCTCTGTGACATGCTGGTGGTATGCTTGGCCAAGTCACTTCACCTCTCTAAAACTCCGTTTCCCCACCTGTGAAACATGGTTCATAATACTGCCACCCCCTCTTAGCCACAGCGGGCACATTCCAATACCTGTGGTGCATGCCTGAAGCTATATAGTAGCAAACCCTGTATATTGTTTTCATATATGTGCATACCTGTGATAAGGTTTAATTTACAAATAAGGTATAGTAAGAGATTGATAATAGCTAATAATAAAATAGAACAATTTTAACAATATGCTGTAATGGAAAACCATTTAAAACTTCTGAATTATTTCTGGAATTTTCCATTCCATATTTTTTGGCCTGCAGTTGACTAAAATCTAAGAAACTGAAACCATGAATAAGGAGGACCACTGCAATGCCAATGTCCTGTGGTTGGTTTAGAACATGTGAGGTACTTAGCACAGGGCCTCTATCTTTGGTGACAGCAGCAGCAGCAGCATCCCTGGCAACAGAGGAGGACATGGAAGCTCATGACATTCATGAGATCAGAGGAAGCAGCCGGGCACAGTGAGACAATTGTGGACCTCACTGTCCAGCAGAACCACATTTGGACCCTTGGGCTGACACTGCAGGGAACTTTAGTGACAACCTGAGTCCACTCTTTCATGACCTGGAGATGGTAGGAATACCAACCCATAGGAGTTGAATTGTGTCCCCCAAATATATCCACATCCTGGCCCCTAGGACCTGTGAATGGGATCTTGTTTGGAAAAGAGTCTTTGTAGATGTGTTTCAGGATCATAAATGAGCTCATCCTGGGGGGACCATGTGGTCTCTCAGTCCAATAACAAGGGTCCTTCTAAGAAGACGAGACAGGTAGGAGAGAAGGCTGCGTGAAGATGGAGGAAGAGAGTGGAGCCTCTCAGCCAAAGAGCACTGATCTCCCCGCAAAGCTGCAAGAGGCATAGAAAGAGATCCCTGAATCTGCAGAGGGCAGGGTCCTCCCAATGCCCTCCTTTTGGCGTTCTGGCCACTACACCATGAGAGCAAGCATTTCCATTGTTATGTTGTTGTTGGTTTGGTTTGGTTTGTTTTTTTTGAGACAAGGTTTCTCTGTATAGCCCAGCCTGGCCTCAATCGTGCCATCCTCCTGCCTCAGACTCCTGAGTGCTGGGATTACAAGTGTGCACCACCACACCTGGCCAGATTTCTATTATTTTAGTCAGTGTTCATGATCATTTGTACGGCAGGGCTAGGAAATGGGAAGTGAAAGCCCCCCATGGGATAATTGGGAGAGAACAGGAAGCACGTGGTAGGGGCTTAGGGGCCCTCCTTTTCTACATGGGGTGGGAGGGAAGGCAGAATAAGTGTGAGGTGGAGCACGGGGAGATCCTTAGAACTTGGCCTTCCCCACGCACCCCAGGTCTCCCAGCCCAGCAGAAATCTGGTGTCATGGGCCTCAGTGGGCCCAGCAGGGGACAGGGAGGCAGGAAGTGCGGGCAGATGCCCCTCCTGAGCCAGCTGACTGGCTTGGGGCCTTTCAGCCTCTGAAGGCAGCCTTTGTCTCTGTCCAAGTATTCCCACCGTGTGTGTCCTCGCTTCACAGAGGAGGGATTGTCCGGGGACGCTAAATGAAGCTCTTCTCTCCGGCACCCCTTCCTCTGAGTCTTCTTTGCCTTCCTGCTGCTAACAGCTCTGGGAGGACGCTCCTGTGCGCTGTTGGAGCGTGCTCTGAGCGGGGCTGGCCCGAGCCGGGTCAGGACCTGGCCCTGCTCCTGCAGCAGGTCAGGTGCCTGGAGAGAAGGGAGCCCAGCTCCTCGGAGGTCACGTCAGGCCCACGCCTGGCTCAGAGCCATCCATCCTGCCCTGGAAAGTCACGCAAGCACCTGTCCCTGCCCCGTGGACTCAGGCGGCGGCCACGCTGCAGGGCCAGTGGTACAGGCCAAGTGTCTCACAGCACACGTGGCTGAGGTGCAAGCGAGGCTGAGGTCCAGCCATGCTCCACTGGCCAATTGAAGCCCTGGTCAAGATGTGTGGGTCTGCAGGGTGGACACCATCTTATAACCGACCCTCAGGCATATGGTGGACTCGTGGCAACCCTGCCACCAGCACTGGGTGGCGTGGCATAGAAATGATCCACCTAACTGGAGATGCTGAAGCTAGAAGGGCACCAGGCCCATGGCAAAGTGAGCAGGATCCCCGCGCACCATGGAAGACACAGCAGGCAGGGTGCGGGATGGTGACTCCCTCAAATTCCCAGCTGTGGATGTTATGCCATCAGGGGTGTTGCAAGAGCTCAGGGGCCTTCAGGCATCGGGATGACAATAGATCTCAGAATGCAAGCGTGGCTTCCTTGGGAGGCTTCGGTCTGCACAGCTCAGGGTGGGCTTCCTTCCAGAGTCGCCCAAGACAGGGTGTGAGCGGTGCAGCCTTGGACATGCCTGGCTGGTGCTCCACACCTGGACAGCTGAGCTGCCCCTGCAACAGGCTGCCTACCACAGAACTTTCTGCCACCTTCCCCCACAACGGGAGGGCAGAGCTCCAGTTTTCCTTTCTGCTTAATACAGTGCCTGGCCCCCAGTAACTTTTTGTTGCATGAGTGAATAAAATGAACTCACATGAACCTCCACCTCCTGCGAATATCTGCCCCTGCCTCTAGGCGGCGCTCCTGGGCTTCTCCATATTTTGGAGACCAGTAGTCTGTATAAAGGGCAGAAGGCTGAATACCGGGAATCAGGGTGGCCACAGTGACCACAACTGTGGCCTGTCTTAGAAAGCTGCCCACTTCTCAGGCTTCCACCTCACCTGCATCCTGGAGGAAACAGATGATTGGATTTCAAGGCCCAATGTCCCTGTCTCTGCAGCCACCAAGAGGAAACATACTTTCTCTTCCACGATCATCCCTGGGCCCGGTAATGAACCTGGCGGGTCCCCCTTGGTGATCTCTCAAGGAGGGCACATCCTCCCCAGGAGAACTTGACTGCTGTCAGGCTGCCACCATCACTTTACTTGGGAAGCCACTCTGTGGCACTTCTAGTCCTCCTGCCCTTTCCAGGCACACTGCCAGTAGAGTCTGAGGACCTGCATCAGCAGGGCAGGGGCTAGCCAGGCCATGCTTTCTTTGCCCCTCGAGACCCTCACTCAGTCCTTCTCCAACCTGCGCCAGGCCCCAGGAGGCTGATGGTGTAGCCCAAGCCATCAGGCTCCCGGACTGTGACTTTTGGAGGAGTGTTGGTGATGGAGTGATTCCCCCCAGCTTCCTTCTGCCAGGCTGCATTCTTTACTAAGGGCCACAGCTCCTGCCAGGCCACCATGCCCTTCCACCTCCCCTCCACAAGGCCCTGCACTGCAGAACCCTAAAGGATGTCATTCACACCATTAACTATACAAGTGACATTTCTCAAGTTGCACAGTGTGCGAGCTCCACAACGATCTGTGGAGGCCCCATGGGAATCTCAATCGCCTGGTCCAGAATGGGCTTCTGGGAAGTAGAATCAGAGGGCAGACAAGAGGAACAGGAGACGATGAGGGAGAAGGGATGGGGCAGAGCTTTGGCCAAATTATTTCAGGTTCTGGGCCTGGCGGGAGCAGCCTGACATGGCCTCGGCTCTATGGGAAGCACATGCTGTTCTATTTCATGAGATGACTCAGAAACCAAATCATTCTCTTAGAGAAAAAAAAAAAAAAACAAACAAAACAGATCCATAAGCAGGTGCGGAGTGAACAGTGTTCCCTCGGAGGCCACTGGTATCAATTCTTCATAAATGAAGCTGGGCCTGAACCCCAGGGGTGCTGCTGTGAGCAACTCTTTGTGTCTTTTGGCTCACGGGGGAAAGGGGAAAATGACATGGAAATGTTCACACCTCTTCCACCTCAGGCTCCGTCCCTCCTCACAGGGAGGTATTTACAGGCTCCGGGTGTCCTGTGGATATAGCAGGTGGGGCTCCGTTTGTCCTTTGGAGTTCAGTGGGTGCTGTGAGAACTGGGCTCCAGTCTGGGCCCCCCTCCTCAACCACAGGACCCACGTGGGGCGCAAAGGCTCCAGGGCAGCCCTTGAGTGGAGGTAAGGGCTTCCTAGGGAGTGAAGGGACTTAAGGACACTAGCAGAGGCTGTCCTGCCATCTCCCTGGGGTTGCCGAGTGCCTCACAAAACTGTCCTGCCTTGTGCCCTAATCTGATTTTCCAAGAACAGAACTCTGCAGTCAGAGCAGGGAAAGATAGGGCAGATAGGACGACAGGTACCACGTGCTGCCCTCCACCCTGGGAAGCTGCACCCGTCTGCTCAGGCCTGTTGTTCCCTCCATCCCTACTCCAGCCAGACAACTCCATTGGGTACCCAGTGTGGCAGGGCGGTGCCTACAAAACTCTACCCTTTGGGCAGCGATTTCTGAATGGGAGTGAGTGGACACAGAAGCCAGAGGGAAGCACCCTGCGCCTGCCCATGGGGTGCACCTCTCCAGCATCCTCTCCACCCCCTGCTTCCCCCCACACAAAAGAAGCCAAGGATTCTTGACACTCACGGAGGAGATACTCCGAGCTGTCGTGGTCATAGTCATTGTCCTCTGGGAAGTGATTGATCCGGAAGCAGTGCCCTTTATAGATCCCTGGAGGAAACAAAAGTAAACGCACACTGTCAATATTCTGTGTGTTCACGTGTCCATTCATTCCAGACGCGGGGACTGCATGTGTGGGAAGCTCCGAGCTTTGTAGGGCCCTGGGGACAGAGGAGAAAGGCCAGCCCCAGTGGCTCTGGTCTTGGGCGTATAGGAGCTCACAGGCAGAGAACCCCTGCAGAGCAAGAGACTGGCCCTAAAAGTGGCCCTATCCTTTATGGACTCCCTTGAGTGAAAGGGTGAGAAGTGGCCTTCACAGAATGGAAGGTTGGACCCCTGGGTTGTTTAGTAACAGCAAGAGGACAGGGCAGTCTTCCCTTCCAGAATATTCCATCCAGCAATCCCCATTCCTGCTGTCCTGCAGCCTGAGATGCCCACCACAGAATTGGACACCAGTAGAGAGAAGGGCGCAGAGGGCACCACTATCATGCCCTGCCTATTCCTGCCAACCCCTTATGCCTGGTCAGCCTCCCAATTCCTGTGGCGGGGGAGGAAAACGGTCTTCCTGACACCCCCACTGGCCTGTGCTGGGCCACTTCCACGTGGGGCCAATGTTTTTCCCATAGCTGCTGCCAAGTGTCCGCGGGCCTCCGGCAGCCCAGCCTGACCTCACTGTCAGTGGAAGTGGGGTATGTGCCAGACACACATCTGTGTCTAGGGCGTCCCTCAGAGAAGGGACCTTGCCAAGCTGGGAGCACGCTGCTCTCCCACCTGGCCACCAAATGAGCTGCCCACCAGCTGCCCCTTCCCAAGCTCTCCCTCCACCAGACCCTTCAGCTGCTGCTTCCAAAGAGCCCTGCTTCCTGAGGCCCCCAAGGAGGGATGATGGAGGCAGACTGAGGGGCTTAGAGGTGGGGTATCTGGCATGAACAGAGACAACTCCTCAGTCTCCTCTTCTGTACAATGGGTATAAGCACGGCCCTCACCTCCTAGGGACTTCAGGAGGGCCATGTGAAATGATACTGGAGAAGTACTCAGGATGACACTTGGCCTGTGGGGCAGCTCAGGGGAGGTTCATGGCCCCTGGACCTAGCGTCACCCCTCCTCTGCTCTTACATGAGCTGCTGAGTCAGTGCACAATCATGCGTGATTCTGAATGAGAGGAAAGAGCGTCAGGACAGGCTGGTCTCAGGGATGGCCAAGGTGAGTGGCTCATAGGGGCTAGAGCCCACAACCATACCTCCCTGCGCTCCAGGATCCCCTACCATAAATTTGAAATATTTTTTAAAAACCTGTCACTACATGGGTCTAAACAAAATCATCAAGTCACACCTGTTTGTTGGAACAAGTGAAATAATAGGTTGAAAAAGAAGCAATCTCTCTTTTCAGATTTGCTTTTTTGCAGAACACTTGTTAGGTTTGCAGTATATCTTCCTACCCTCCTTTATGAGTCAGCCCCCACACGAGCATAGACACAGGGTTGTCCTCCATTTTGCGGGGGTCGGTTCTGGGATTGAACCCAAGATCTTGCTCATGCTAAGCACATACTGTACCCCAGCCCTTATTTTTAAAAATTAAACTATACTTTGGGATCTTTGTAGATTTACACGCACTTGTAAGAAATACAATGGAGAAATCAAGTACCCTTTACTCAATTTCCCCCAATGGGAAGTTACAAAACTATATCACAAGGTCACATCTGGGACGGCAACATTGACACAGTCACGGTACAGAATGCAAGGATCCCTAGTGTCGCCCTTTTCAGGTCACAACCACCTCTCTCTGGCCTCAAACCCTCCCTCACCCAAGGCAGCCACCGATATGTTCTTCATTTCGGTAATTTTGTCCTTTCAAGAATGTTCTACAAATGGAATCATCCAGCATTGTAACCTTGGGGGATTGGCTGTTTGTACTCAGTGTAATTCTCTGGAGATTCACCCAAGCTGTTCTGAGGGCCCATAGTTTGTTGCTTTTACTGCTGAGCAGTCCTCCAAGGCACGGATGTTCCCTTGTTTGTTTAATGGGTTCCTCACCAAAGGACACCTGTTTTTCTAGCTATGCATAATTCTGCTGCTGTGAACATCCCTGTACAGGTTTTGGGTTGAATGAAGTTTTTCACTGCTCTGGGATAAACGTCCCAGGAGTACAACGGTTGGGTCCTCTGACAGCAGCATGTTTAGTTTTATGAGAGATTCCCCAACTGGTGTCTAGAATGGCTGTATTTCCCTATTGTAAAGATGGATTAATGCTGTACATTTCAACCTACAACCTGCTGTTTTCATATGAATTTCTTGAAAATTTTTATTTTCTAATTAAACAATAATGAGTTGATATTGATCCAAAAGTTGCTGAAAATCCTAAAAGAAAATAGCTCAGGATTTAGCTCAGTTGGTAGAGCACTGTTCTGCAGTCTCTGAGGTCCTGGATTCAATTTCCAGTACTGCAAAAATGGGAGAAGGATTTGGTAATCCACTCCTGAGGTAATCCCAAAACAATCAGCCATTGAAAACCCTAACAGACACGACTCAATGGCACATAACAACAACAACAACAACAACAACAACAACAACAACAAAACTTTCTCCAATACTGAGAATACCAAAGAAAAATGTGGTTTGGTAGAAATAAGGATATCATATATTTATATACTCAACATGAAAACAGAACTCAGTTTTTGGAACACTAGCCTGCACATAGAAATTAATTTGCTCCAAATATCCCTCCACTATGCTTTGCTACCTTCCACTCTACATTTAGGATGTTATTTTATTATTTCAATGTTGTTGTAGTTGTTAGGTAATGTTGAGTCAGGTCCAACTCATAGAGACCCTCATAGGGTTTTCAATGGCTGAATGTTTCAGGAGTGGACTGCCATATCCTCCCATTTTTTTGGTGCTGGGGATTGAATCTGGGTCCTTGGGAACTAAGGAGCAGTGCTCTACCGACTGAGCTAAACCCCAGTCCATTACTATTTGATTGTTGTTGTTGTTAGGTGCCATAGAGTCGGTATCCGACTAATAGCGACCCTCTGTACAATAGGGGAAACACTATTATCAGTGCTTCTCTGCCGTTCATAGGGTTTTCAATGGCAGATTGATTTTTGGGAGGGGGTTGCCAGGTCCTTCTCCCATACTATTTGATAGGCATTGTAAATAGAAATCACATGGTCCAACATATTAGCTTGTTTGTTTGTTTGTTTGCCATGCCAGGGATGGAACCTAGGGCCTTGTGCATGTTAGGTAAGTGCTCTGCCACTGAGCTAAATTGTCAATCTTTTTCACTCATGTTTAAACACATTCTTTTTAGTGGCTGCAGAACTCTTGCTGTTGTTAGGTGCTGTCAAATTGGGTCTAACTCACAGCAACCCTCATAGGGTTTTCAATGGCTGATTGTTTCGCGCTTGCCTCGGGAGTGGATTTCCACATCCTTCTCCTGTTTTTGTGGTGCTGAGGATCGAACTTGTGTCCTCAGGGAATGCAGAGCACCACTCTACCAACTGAACTATAGCAATTGAACTGTGCCATAAAAAGGGTCATTTCCATTTCTTGGGGCTCTTTCCTCACAGAGTAGACCCCATCATATGATATTAATGCTCAGAGGCTGACTGATCACTTGTCCTGTGCAGTTCTTCCAGTCACAGCTTCCTTTTGTTCGTTCCTTCTTTTCTCCCCTTCTTACAAACCAAAGTCTTCCATGTGGACTAAACAAATGGGCATTGGTATGGGTTGAACTGTGTCCCCCCAAAACATATGCTGCAGTCCTACCCCCCAGTACCTGTGAAGGTACCCGTGTTAGTCAGCTTTCTATGGCTGGGACAAAATACCTGAGGTCAACATGGTACAAGGAGGGAAGGTTTATTTTTGCTCCTGGTTTCAGAGTTTCAGTCTGTGGTCCTTTGGCCCTCTTGCTTTGGGCCTGTGGCAGCTCAGTGTGCTATGACAGCAATGTGGAGTGGGGGAGCCCTGCTCACCCCTTGCAGCATGAAGACAAAGGAGAGAAGAAGGGAAGCCCTACTCCCTCCAGCTATGCCCCACCTCTTCAAATTTCCACCACCTCCCAATAGTGCCGGCTGGCTGGGGACCTTTCAGTACATGACCCTTGGTGAACATTCCAGATCCACACTATTGTTAGGTGCCTTTGAGTTGGATCCAATTCATAGTAACCCTCATAGTGTTTTCAGTGGCTGATTGTTTCAGGATTGCTTCAGGAATGGATTGCCACATCCTTCTCCCATTTGTGCGGTGCTGGGGATTGAACTGAGGGCCTCAGAGAGCACAGAGCAGTGTTATACCCACTGAGCTAAAGTCCAAACTCCAGTATGTGTTTATTTGGAAATAGGGTCTGGCACTCAAAATTACAAGAAGGAAAAATCCTACTCAAAGGTCAGATCATAATAAAAGGGGGGGAGGGAAGATAAGAATGAGGTCAATATAAATGGACTAGAAATCGCATGTAATTGTTCTAACAAGATAAAAACAAAGACCACCACAGGAAAAGTTTCTATCTTAAACAGAAATGGAACCCAAGGACATATAGAAAAATACTACTAAGTAAAAGATAGAGAAGACTTGGATGGGAAACTTAGATGGGAAGGGGGGGAGGGAGGGAAACATAGGGGAGGGTAAGGGGTAACCTATATGAATAATGTTTATCAAATTGCATATATGAAAATTGTCACAATGAAAAGCATGTCAAAATGAATCACATTATGATGTACATTAAAAATTTCTAATAAAAAAAAAGAAAGAAATAGGGTCTGGCAGATATAATCAAGTTTAGATGAGGCCATGCTGGGTTAGGGTGGGTCTTCTTCCCTTAATAGGCAGGAAGCCTGGCCACCACCATCAACCTTACCCCACTCTAGTGTAAAGAAGGAGCAGGGCTGTGGAGCTGAAGGGTCAGGTGGAGAGTAAAAGAGATTATTCCCTGCCCAGGAGCCAGGAATTTCAGGTATTTCCCCTACATGTCCTCTGCGGTCAAACATATCCAGTTATTTTTTTCCTAATGGTTCTAAGAAACTTCTGTATTCTTGCTCCTTCCTCTAAGTCTGCTGGGAAACTCTTGGGGCCCCAAAGCACTTTGTTGTTAGGTGCTGTCAAGTCAGTCTCTGACTCGTAGTGACCCTGTATACAACAGGTGAAACAGTATTGTTACTGCTTCTCTGCTATTCACAGGGTTTTCAATGGCTGATTGTTTTTTAGGAGTGGGCTACTAAGCCTACAGCACCTGGTATTCTCAGGTGGTCTCCCGTCCAAGTACTAACCAGGCCCGCCCCTGCTTAGCTTCTGAGATCTAACGGGATCAGACGTCACAGTGGTACGGCTGCAGGCATATTACCTACCAGCAAGCCCAACATTCAGGCTGCCCCTTGCTCTTCTCTGAACCCTGTGCTCCTATTAATGGGAACTAGCATGACTGCTGACTCAGTTTCCTGGGAGTTTTCAGAAGTTATTTTACCTCTTCCAACCTGTCTTTGTGGAGTGCAGTGTTTAGTCCTGAGGAATTCACATTTATCCTCGTCAAATTTAATTTTGTTGGCGCTGGCTTCAGGCATTTAATAGAGAGAAACTGAATGTTGAGAAGTGAGAGAAAACCATTTCCAATCCACTTCGCCTGTGTTCTCTCTCGGTGAATGGGCCATTTGCTGTGTTATCTGTGAAGTGATATTTAGGGTGGTTAATTCTGAGATCCTGGCTTGACCACATGGCAAGAATCCTAAGGCACACTAGGGACTGGCTTGTGTTCCCAGAGACATGGTGGCCCTCACCTCCCATAAAACCCAGGAAGTGGCCCAGAGGAGGCTGTTCCTGATCTAAGAGTCTAGGGCTTTCTGTGGAAGAGAGGCGCGGGAGTAAGTGCGTATGTGCATCTGTGCGTCCATCACGAGCAGCCTTCGTCAAAAGCTTGTCGATGGGCAGAGGAAACATCTAGAAAGAAATTCCCCCAAATGTGTCCAGCGTTTTATTTCTGGGAGATAGGGTCATGAGTGAAGTACATTTTTTCTCTATCATCTTCTGTGTTTTCTGAATTTTCTACAATGTCTACATATGAAGTAATAAGGCTTATTAAAAGAAAGCAAAAAGAAACTGGATTCTTGAATTCTAGGTGAAAATGTGGGGGTAGGTGAGGCATGAACTGTGGTGGCGGAAGGGTGTGGTGGGGGAGCGTTTTAGCCTTTCGTGGGTGAGGCTCTGTCGCCTTTCCTTCCATGACCTCTGTGAAGGTCATGCTCTGGGGTGATGCCCCCATGTATAACTGTCTTCTGTGTCCCATTTCACTGAGGAGGAGAGTGAGGCTCAGGGACCAGTCCCAGGGACTCAAGGTGTCCCGTGGACCTAAGACTTTCAATATTAAAACTGGGGTAAGTTAGTCACTTTGGGAGTCAGTCAAGGGTGCTGGCATCTGACATCAGCTTCCATAATAGGGACCTCAGAGACCTGTTGTCTTAGGGGAACCCTGGAGGAAAGAGCATCTTCCAGGGACTTAAGAATGTTAGTGGTAAAGTCAACTTACCAGAGAAGGGACAATTTAGGGAGCAGAAAGAAGGAGGGAGGGCTCTAGCAAAAGGAAGAAATGAAGGGAGAAGAAAGAAGGGAGAGGAGGAACAAGGAAGAGTGAGGAATGAGAGAGAGGGTGACCTGAAAGTAAACAGCCCAATTTTAATTGTTTGGGAAATAATTAACACCAATAATACCAAAATATGGTAATAATACTAATGGACTAGAAAATTCATATAATATCACGGACAATGTAAAAAGAGAGATCACTACAGAAAAAGGCTCGACCTTAAACATAATTGGGATCCAAGGATATGTAGAAAAATATTCCCACAAAAAGACATGCAAGTGGAAGGGAGGCCTTTGGTGCGGGTAGGGGGGGATGAGATGGGGGGAGGAGGTGCACAAGAGGGTAAAGGGGAACTTATCTGTGCAATGTCCAATGAAACACATATATGGAAATGTCACAATGAAATGCATGTCAGAATGAAACACATTAAGTTGTCCATTAAAAATTTCCAACTTAAAGAAAAAAAGAATGTTCGCGGTGATCGCTCATGCAATCCTTCGTCATCCGCACACTGTTTCCATAAGCCTCGCCTCACCGGAGCCATCTCAGCATTGCTAGCAGCGATGAAGCCCTCCCCTATCGAGAGGGTGCAGAGACCCTCTGGCTCACCTCCCACCTCTCAACCGCCTTTCACAGCAGCCATTCACCATGGCAGCCCCCACCTCTGTGGGTGTCACCTGTGGATCTCCCAGTTCAGCCGCACCAATTATTTCTCTTTTTGCTTATGGCAATGGGTGGGTCACTGGAGAGAACTGCTCTGCAGACACCCACATGGGGAATTCGGGGCATTAATACCTGGTGTCCTCTGAGCAGTGGAGGCCAGGACAGAGCTGCTGGATAAACGTTCCCAGACTCCAGCTCTTGGGTGGACGGTTCTGAAGTCTATCATCATACATCATACATACGGGAGAGTCCCGGCAGATCAGACCAAGTGCTAATCCAAGACACCCTGGGTGAGGCTTCCCCCTGCCCTGTACCTAGTCGCTAGAATGGCCGGCCAAGATATGCCACCTGCATACCAGCCTGGGGCACCCGCTGAGCCGACAGGTGGTGTGCCGAGTGCAGTGGGTGCGGCAGCCCACTTCATCTTAGAGCAAGGATCCTCTGAGGGTGGAGGAAGGAGGCTCAGGGAGGCCAGAAAACTGCTTTCCCGAGCCCCCCACAGAGGCCCCCCTCAGAACCATCAGGTCTTTTGTCCCACTTCACCCAGCAGGAGGGTGTGGCTCAGGCATGCCCACTGGGTGCGTGGCTAAGTGGCAGCCCCTGGAATGCAATGTCCAGGCTCCTTGTCCAGTGCTCTCCCCACCACCAGGACACTGACTCTCCATGCAGAAAAGGGGGCTCTACAGGCAGTGGGGCCTGCTGTCTTCCTCCCTGAGATGGGCAAAATGGCTTCCTGACAGAGAAGTGGGAGGCAACAGCAGAACGCAGGCCATGGGAAGAAGGCAGCTCAGGGTGGGCCAGGGACGTAGAGGGCTCTGCAAGGGGAGGACGGGGACAGAAAACAGAAGGGGCAAGTAGAAGAGGGTGTTCTGGGGGCCTCTTCCATTCACTCACACTCCATCCACCCAGTCACCCTGAAAGTATCTCTGCTGCTTACTCACCACTCATTCATTCATTCAAGGCATTTCTACTGCTTATTCACCTCTTACTCACTCACACACTCACTCCTTCACTCCTGGCAGAGCAGGGCACGATCACTGAGCACTGTTCCAGGCCTTGGGTCTGAGGAGGGAACCCTTGCCCTCACAGGAGGAGCTGAGACACAAGAAGGTGGAATAAATGGGTCCCTGCATCATTTCAGGTGGTGACACGGACCAGGAGGCAGAGAAGGGACGGTTGTCCTAAAATTGAGGCTGAGCTTAGAGCTGTGTTGGGGTAAAAGGGGAGAGCCTATGTCTGGGGATAGGCTCCCCAGCGGGGCTCCAGACCATCCCCATCAACCCTTATCACCTGGAAGAGAGGGAAAGAGTCCCAGACGTCACTACAAAGAAATGGGAAGTGTCTGAGGTAATGGATATTCTGATTTTACCCATCGTATGCACGCATCCAAACATTCCACTGTGCCCCATACATTTTACAATTGCATGTCAGTTAAAAGGTGGCTCATGCCTCTAGTCCCAGCAACTACGGAAGTGGAGGCAGGAGGGTGGTGAGTTCAAGGCCAGAAGCAGCCTGTGTAACAGTGAGACCCTGACTCAATATCATTCCAGCCATGACCTAAGAGCGTGGTGCCTGCCTGTGGTGTCCATTCCTGTCAGATCTCGGAAGCTAAGCAGGGTCAGGCCTGGTTAGTAGATGGGAGACAGCCTGGGAAAACCAGATGCTGTAGGCTTAGGAGAAGGACCCGGCAACCCACTCCCAAAAATCAATTCACCGTTGAAAACCCTATGAGCAGCAGTGAAGCACTTAATAGTATTTCATCTGTTGTACATAAGGTTGTTATGAGTTGGACACTGACTTGACAGCACCTAACAACAACAACAACAACAAGAGCGTGGCAGGGCTCCTGCAGGACTGAGTAGGAGGTGACAGCAGAATGTCTCCTTAGCACTTACGATGTGTCAGGCACTGTTGTAGGTACCTGACAGTTGTTAACTCACTCAATCTTCACACTAACCCTAGGAAGTACACAGGATTACTTACATCCTTTGCTGCTGAGTACCCTAACTGGGATTTGACCCCAGGCCACCTGGCCACCTGGCCCTTGTAACTCACATACATGGGAGGTAGGAGGACCCAGTGTGTTCTCAAAGCTGTAGTTCTGTCTGGCTGGAACATCATGGGGAAGCGCAGGTCCAGACCTTCTTTACTGTTAGATTCTTGGGCTGAGGGTATTAGCAGTGCTTCTGGCTGGATGAACCTCTCACTGCTAGGGATGTTCCAGTGGGAGGGATGGCAAAGCAGGGCCTGCACCAGCTAAGATGTGTGCAGGGGAGGTGCTAGGGTGCATGGTGCAACCAAGGGACAGTGGGGGCAAAGGTATGGAGGTCCCACAAACACAGATGGCCTTATGCGGCTGGAAGGTAGCAATGGGGTAAGTAGAGGCAGAAGGCACTGGGATGGGGTGGGGGGTCTTGCACAATAGGCTTGGGAAATGGGACCTCATTGTACAGTCTCCATCAGGGTGCTATGGTCTGAAAGCTTATGTCTCCCCAAAATTCATGTACTGAAATCCTAACCCCAAGGTGATGCCAGGAGATGGAAGTCTTTGGGGAGTGATTAACTCGTAAGAACAGAACTCTCATGACTGGAATGAATGTCCTTATAAAAGAGATCTCGGAAACCTCACTGGTCCCCTCTACCTTGCCAGGATGCTGCGAGAAGGGACCATCTTGGAACTAGAAAACAGGCCCTCACCTGACACTGAATCTGCCAATGCCTTGATCTTGATCTTTCCAGCCTCCAGAATTGTGAGAAAGAAATTTCTATGGTTTGCTAAGCCACCTGGTTTATGCTGATTTGTTACAGCAGCCCAAATGGACTGAGATGAGGGTACCTAGAGGCTGGAAGGCCAAGGGGTGCCCCTCCTGAAGGGAGCTATGTGCGGTATGGGTGGCAAGGACGTGCTGAACACAGGGAAGCAGAGACCACAGGGAAAGCAGGGCCAGGGCCAGCAATGCCCTTGTGTGGAAGACTCTGACCCTTGTCCTTATGTGTCACAGACCAGAGATGGAAGTGGGATGCAAGTGCCCTGGCCAAGACCATTGTAACATGTGGGCAGGTGCATTTGTCTCCCAGAGCTGCCGGAACTACAGTACCACAGACTGGGCAGCTTAAACAACAGAAACGGACCATCTCCCAGTTCTGGGAGCTGGAAGTCCAAGGCCGAGGTGTCGGCAGGCCTGGGTCCTTCTGAGGGCTGGGAGGGAGAGTCCGCTCTGTGCCTCTGTCTAGCTCCCGTGGTTGCTGGCAATCCTCTGCATCCCTTGGCTTACAGAAGCGTCACCTGAATCTCTGCTGTCTCTTTACATGTCGCTGTCCCTACATTGGATGTCTGGGCCCACATTTCCCCTGTTCCTAAGGTCATGAGTCATACTAGACTAGGCCCACCCTAATGACCTCATTTTAACTCCATAACCTCTGTAAAGACCTTGCCTCCAAATACGGTCACATTCTGACATACAGGGGTGAGGATTTCAACCCAAGATTTTTTGGGTTTGGGGCAATTTAGCTCCTAACACAGGGTAAAGACCGGGTGCACTGGCCGGGCACACAGGCCACCAAACCCAAGGTTCCATGCTGCTCCCATCTCAGGCTCCTTGCCCTGGCCTGGCCCTTGGTCCCCATAATTTCCCTTCAGAGATCCTCTTCCTAATCCCTCCACTTCCACGCCTATCTCCAAAGAACCTTCCTAATAACTATGATTTCCCAATTGGCACACTCTGCTCTCCTGCGTGCTGGCTTCTCCCCAGCTGCAGCGAGGCAGGCTGTTGGGAAACCTCTCCATGGGTTCCTACACAGAAACTCCAGGCTGGGAGAGGAAGCTTGGGCTGGGCTGCACTTTCTAAGGGAGCCCTAGCTTCTTGGCCTATTAGTGACTTTCTGAGAGACCCTGTTAAGCCACTAGTGCCTTTATCTAACTTGCATCTGCTATTTTCTAGATCATCTGCTATTTTCTAGATCCTGAGGTCTTGGATATGTAGCAGAGCACTGCTCTTTTTTATTGGGCACATGGCTACAATGTATTTCCCGATTTCCTTGTAGTTAGATGTGGCTGTGGGATATGTGACCTCACTGTCCAATGGAATATGGACTGAAGTGACATGTGTCATTTCTGGGACAGGATCTGCAGCCACAAGTGCAAGCCTCTATTTCTACTCCCTCCTTACCCCATCCCTAGGGAACTGTGGAGCTACAAGATGGAAGGGGCCTGGGTCCCTGAGTCACACTGTGGAGGGCAGTGTGCATTAAGAGGATCACGCACTTTGGACTGTTCTGTGAACAGGAAATCAGATCTATGTTGAGGGCATTCCACATTCTGGTGTGTTTCTAGTATAGCAATAATTAATAATACAAGAGGAGAACAAGGCAGACATGGTCTCTACCCTTCTGGAGCTTTCTAGTTACATAGTCATACAATGATCTGTTAAGCCACTGAGGGCTGTAAAAGGAAAGTCAAGTGTTTCAAGGAGTGTGTTATGGAGGAATCCAGCCACAGGTGCAGAACTGAGGTCCAGAGAGCTGCTCTTCATCTGGACAGTGAGATAGTAGGGAAATATCTTTACAGACTTTCAGAGCTGAAGTGAGACCCACATGGGTCAATGCACCCTGAGAATCAGAGCCCGAGAAGTCCCACCTACCACAGGTGCCTTTGGAAAGTTTTGTACATGGTCTTTCTTCCTTTGATCAGCTTAGCTTACTTTCCCTGAGGTGCCTCATTCCTCTATGATCTTTGGGGATTTTCTCTTGTCATAGACACACTTCATCCATTTAACTCTTTGCCCACTCTGTCCTTTAGTTTGGTACTCAGGTGTCAATATCAGGCTCTGTGGGAGTCCAAAGAGATGGAGCCTGCCAGAGAGGGTGGACACCCCTGATGGGTAGGTAAGTGGACACCTTACCTGAGACTCCAAGGGAGGAAGCAGTACATGTGGTCCCAAAGAAGAACAGTGAGTGCTGGACTGGGTGCCTGGGCGAGGTGTGGAGGGCTGAATTCCCACAGAGTTCAGAGAGGCCTGTTCTGGAAGAGAACTGGAGGTCCTTGGAAAGGGACTGGATTTAATGCCACCTGCTCCAAGGTGCCACCATAAGGAGAAAGTACATGGTAAGACAGGAAGCCTGAGAGACTGGGGTCCCCTGAGAACTATGCCGATCCCTTTGGAGCACCCCAGGTCTCCCACTGGGAATTGAAAAATCTCCTCTCGGCTCCTGCAGAGTGCTCTCCCTGCTCCAGGCTCCCAGCCCAGCTGGGGGTCACCTGGTCTGTTGGGGTTTGAGGGCTCCACCCTGGAGCCCTGGGGCATCTGCCTCAATTCCCGCAGGAGCTCAGTTGCCTGGGAAACTACAGGCTCTGCTTGCCCAGGAGTAACAAGCTTTCTCTTCATGGCTCCCCGTACCCTGGAGTCCCCTGAAAGGAGGACACGTGAAACTCTGGCTCGGAGTTGGCAATTTCCTGCAGCTGCCAGAGGGCCCTGGGCAGCCTTCCGCCTGCTGCTAACAGAGGAGGGGTGTGGGCAAGATGGCACCAGCTCCCTGGACTCAGCCTGCCCACCCCTCAGGAGCTGTCGGTCACATAGAAGGGCTACCTTGACGGCCACTGGGCCCTAAACTGCTCTTTTCCAGACCCAACTGAAAAGAGGAGGATCTACAGTGATCTGGGCCTGGGAAGAAGGCACTGGCTGCAGTTTGGATATGCTTTGTCTGTCACAAGTTCATGCAATGGAAACTTGCTCCCCAATGTGCTGCTTTTAAGAAGTCATGGTACCTTTAAGAGGTGGGACCTAGTGGGAGGTCCTTAGGTCACTGAGGGTGTGCCCTTAGAAGGGATTAAGAGAGTTCTCTAGAACCCCAGCTGCTCTCTGGCTTCCTGTCTTGCCAGGTGCTCTCTCCCTCATGCGTGTGCTCCCATCCATCCATGGCAACACCATGCCACCCATCATGGTGGGATGTAGCCAAGGGGACAGTTGCTAGAGTTGGTACTATGCTGTTTGGACTTTCAGCCTCCAAATCTGTAAGCTACATAAGCCTCTTTTCTTTATAAAGTACCCAGCATCAGGCATTTTGTTTTAGCAATGGAAATGGAGTGATACTGTACCTGTTTCAATGGGGCTGGACTCAGATACAAAGTCCAGTGAAGGAATGAGGTCCATCGGGAACCCATTGTGGCTCTAGCTCCTTTCCTCAGGAGGTGGAGCCCATAGAATCAATTTTTTGCCTACAAATTCTGTCTTATAAACCTGGAACATGGTCATCAAAGTTTGGTAAACTGAGGCATCTTTATAGGTCCAGAACTCAAAGGACCTTAGGTGTGGACCACTGGGCAGTGATTTGAAGGGGCATGAAACAAGGGGAGGGGGTCAACCATCTGATTGATATTAAGCCCCTCTTGAAGGCATGCTGTCCCTTTGGGGTATACTGATAAGAAGCCCCTTTCTCTAAGAATGAATCCCTCACACAGAACTACCCACAGTAGCTGCATTACATGGCCTCACCTCCAGTTAGGGATCCAGGCGGACCTCTGGCCCATGGTAGGCCAATCAGATATTCCTTCAGGAGTTTGGATTTTTATTAGACACAGAGGAGACCCAGGGGCCCAGGGATGTTGGAGAGTATGCAAATGGGAGTTCTCAAGTAGCCCATGATGCCAGCTCTCAGGTCCCTGGCTCTTCTTCTCCTTGGTTTTGGCTTCTAAACTCCTCTCATTCTTTGGCATCATGCCACATCCTTCCCCTAATGTCCTCTGTAGGATCAAGACAGAAGCTGCTTTCTGTACATACAACCAAGAGAACCCTCACCCCAGCCAGCTGCGCCTTCGCAGGGGGAGGACATTCTAGCCCAGTCCTCACTGGCTGGAAAGCTGGGCTCTACTTCACTCCCTACGGCAGGTAAGCAACACTTGGATGAGACTTGAAAATGAGCACAGGTTCCCAAGGGTCCACAGAGCGCAGGGGACAGGAGGCACGGTACATCAGGGGATGGCAATACTGAATGCCAGCCCCATGCCACCAAGGAGAAGCCAGGTGACCTTGTCTCCCAGCCTCTTGAGGTCTCAGTCACCTAAGGGGTGACAGTCACGAGCCCAGTCAGCTAACCTCACATGAGCATTTCTTTCTTTCTTTCTTTTTTTTTTTTTTGTGGTACTGGGGGTTGAACCCAGGGCCTCGCACCTGCATGCTTTGCAAGTGCTGGACCACCGAGCTGCACCCCCAGCCCATATTTTTACTTTTTGAGACAGGGTCTCGCTAAGTTACACAGACTGCCTCTGGTCTTGAACTTGCGATCCTCCTGCCTCCGCCTCCCGCTGGGATCACAGGTGTGCGCCACCATGCTCGGCACATGAGCATTTCTGAAGCGGGGATATCCAGGACCTCACAAAGTTGCCACGAGGAGGCAGGAAATGAGACCAGGTGTGGCTGAGAGGGAGCGGCTTCCTTCTAATGGTGGCTTCTCTTCCACCCTGAGAAAAACGTCCTTGTACTTGAGGCAAGCCCTTGGCAGTCTCCTCCTGCCTCAGAGCTGCAATTTGGGAAACTCCTGCCTGCCGTGAGGATCCCAGAGCCCTCTCACAGTCAGGCTCCTGCCCCTTGGCCTCTGTCTCTTGCCATCTCTCCTCTGGCTCAGTGAGTCCTTCATGCCAGCCTCATGCCTCCTCCAACACTGTGCTTTGCTCCAGAGCAGCCGGGATTTTTCCAGGCTTCCTGCGGAGATTCATAATTGAACAGAGCCGGGGAGATTTCCCCAACCAATAGCTTGTCTTCTCCCCTAACACAGGGACATGGGTGTTCGGTTATTGTTTCTGATTTTTCTACTTGTATGGGCTAGATAACTGCTGCTCGGATGAAACCTCGGTACCAAGGGTGAGTTTTTCTTTCTTTTTTCTTTCTCTCTCTCTTTCTTTTAATGAGGAGTAAAGATGGAGCTCTGAGAGGCGAAACGGCTCTCTGCAGATTCCAGGCTTTTCTGTTCATTTGCCTCTGCAGATCTCTGGAAAGTTATGCTCCAATAACCTGAGAGTTTTAATTGAAGGTCCTGGGTGGGGGAGAGAGAATCATAGTGGAGAATCATACATTTCTGGAAGGCGCCCTTGGGACCATCTACTTCATCTCCTTCACTTCACACATTAGGAACCTGATGCCTGGAGAGGTGAAGGGCTGTCGCCATGGTGACAGGCTGGTTAATGGCACCACCAAGCCTGGAGTGCTGGTCTCTGGACTCCCAAGTTCAGTGCTCTTTTGCCCACCCACCACTGCCTGCTCTGGGCAGGGGTTCTCAACTAGGGGTGATTCTATCTCCCAGGTGCTCCCAGCAAGTAGTGGGCAGAGGCCAGCAATGCTGCTAAACATCCTGCAATGCACATCCTGCCCTTCGGCCCCAACAAAGAATGATTTAGCCCCAATTGTCAAGAGTGACCTGACTGATGAGTAAGTGGCCAGCAGAGAGCTGAGTCCTCCCTCCCCATGTCCATGGCAGACATTACTAATTGATCACAGTACTGTTCTCCCCTGATCACAGCCTAAATTCTCAACATGGTACTCCATTCAGGGGCTGTACTACAGAATCATTCTCTCTCTCTCTCTCTCTCTCTCTCTCTCTCTCTCTCTCTCTCTCCCTCTCCCTCTCTCTCTCTCTCTCTCTCTCTCTCTCTCACTAGGGGGTTGTACCTGCAGCTGTAGCCCTGTGGCATCCAATTCCATCAGACCTTGGAAGCTAAGCAGGGTCGGGTCTGGTTAGTACTTGGATGGGAGGTTGCCTGGGAATACCAGATGCTGTAGGCTTGGGAGATGGACCTGGCAACCCACTCCCAAATATCAATCTGCCATTCAAAACCCTATGAACAGCAAAGAAGCACTGACAACAGTGTTTCATCTGTTGTACATAGGGTCGCTATGAGTCGGATACCAACTCAATGGCACCTAACAACAATAACAGGGGGTTAAACCCAGGGCCTCACACATTCTTTGCAAGTGCTCTACCACTGGGCTGCACCCCTAACTTTTTTTTTGTTTTTTTACCTTGAGGCAGCATCTTGCTAAGTTACTCAGGATACCTCTGGCCAAGAACCTGCAATCTTCCTGCCTCCGCCTCCTGAGTTGGTGGGATTATCAGAGTGAGCACTGCGCCCAGCTTGGAAATCATTGTCAGGGTTTGAGTCTCAGCTCTGTTGCTTAACGAGCTGTGAGACTTGGGATCCTAATTAATTTCCCTGTGCTTCATTTTTCCCACCATTGACATGGGGATCATAAATGGGGTCAACCTCAGAGGGTTGTTTGCAGGTGGAACAAGTTAACCTAATCTTTAACAGTTCTCATGCGTGGCACATGGTAAATGCATCAAACATGTCAGCTGTTATAATCGGCCCTCCTCGGTGACAAAGCAGCAGCTGGTCCTACTAACAGAAGGGAGAAGGCCACATTTGTCTCCCTATCAGGATTGACATGGACTCTTCTTTGTCCTCATATGCCCATGCTATTGTGACTTTTGAAAGGAGAGGTTTTCCTGACTCGTAGAAGGCCCAACAAAATGATCTTATTTTTTCCCTTAGCCCTATTATTACTGGACGAATAAGAGCTGGCTTCAGCTGAGCACTGAACTCCAAAGCCCTGTGCTAAGCTCTTTCCATTTTTTCATTTAAGTCTCACAAATAACAAATGAAGTAGGAACTCTTATAAAGCCATTGTACAGATGGAGAAGCCAAGGCTCAGGGAGGGCAAGTAACTTCAGAGACCTAAGTGGCCAAGCCAGGATTCTCCAGAACCAGAGCTCTCATTCTCCCGCTGCCCTGCCTCCCTGTTCTATTGGAGAAGGGAGGAGGGAGGGAGGGAGGGAGGGAGGGAGAGAGAGGGAGAGGGAGGGAGAGGGAGAGGGAGAGGGAGAGGGGGAGGGGGAGAGGGAGAGAGAGAGAGAGAGAGAGAGAGAGAGAGAATGAATGAGACAAAGGGAGGGAGAGAGAAGGAGGATGGGACATAGAGGGTAGAGAGGGCCAGCATCTGGGAGGGCATGCACCTGCCAGGCCACTAGCACTTTCTGACAGCCAGGCAGGGCTGAGGCAGTGCACATCTATTCCCTGAATACCCCTGGGGCTGGGGCTGGCTCTTCTCATGCAGCCAGATACCGAATTCAAACTCAGTTTTCAAGATCCTTTTCCCTCCTCCTGAACCTGTGGTCCAGAGTGCCAGGTTAAAATACTCCATCACCTGCTGGAGTCCTGGTGCTGCCAGGTCCCTTGGTGAGGAGGCAACAGATTATAGGCTTGGACAAGGTCTCAGAGCTCCTGGGCTCACGAGCCATATCTGATGCCCATGTCCTTTGTCCCAACCCCCCATCACTCAACGTCCTACCTGCACACAGTCCCCTAGCAGCTTTCCAGGAAGAGTTCCACTACTTTGGGACCTTGTACTGTTCATTCCCTATGGGACTATAAAGAAACGTCCATTCATCCCACTCATGGGCGCCCCTTAAGTGCTGAAGAGTAGCTGCCTACCCAGTTATCCAGGCCCTGCTGTGGGCCAGGCCCTGGGCTGGACACCAGGCTGGGAAAGGGGGAACCAGGGCTGTCCCATCCCTGCCTCTGGGTTGGCACTGATGGGTCTTGAGGTGAAGGAGGCCACCAGGAGGAACTGGCACTTGAGCTGAGCCTGAAGGAGGACACTTAGCAAGGGAAAGGCGGGGGCAGATGTTCCAGACACAGGGAGCAGCACCGTTGACTGTAGAGGTCAGACCTTGGCACATCTGAGGAGGTAAAGGAGACCGATGGGGACAAGGGTGGAAAGCTGGGGAGAGGAGACGGAGGTGGCAGTGCCTCAAGAGTCTGAGAGATGGAGGGGTTTATGGAGGGTGTCAATCCAGCAATGTGATAGGATCAGACTGCTCTGTCCCCTAGGGTGGGAGACAGAGTGGAGGCAGGGAGGCCAGTCAGAATCAGGCTCTGGGACAAGGGTTTCACTCAAGGTCACCTGCTGATTTGGGACAGAGAAAGAGGATTCCCCAAGCCTAAGGTGTCTCCCAACACTGTCCATCTTTGGACTAACTGCCCATCCCCCATTCCCAAAGAAATCTTAGCTTAAGGCTGAGGCAACAAAGGGCTCTGTCCCTTCCCCTAAGCTTCAGGGTGCTGAGAGGGCTCCCTCCCTCCCCTCACAGAGATCCAAGGTCACTAGCCCCTCCAAAGGCCAAGAGTTCCAGGGATTTCAAACTTCCCACCTCACTTCCTCCTTCCTTTCTCCCTGCAGGAAAACTTTTCCAGAAGCCTCAGACAAAGAGCCTGCCTGCAAGATACAAGGGGCGCAGCATACCTGGGCACTGGGGCCGGCTGCATTTGCAACCCTATTCTGGCTCCATTCCCCTTTCTGATCTCTCTCCCTCTCTCTCCTCGCCTTCCTTAAATAAACCTGATCTTCAGCTACTCACTGCTCTTCCTCTAGTGCCTGTGGACTCTCACTCTGTGAGATTTTTTCTATCAAAGGCCACTAGTACCTTCCCAGAATGGCCTTCTGGGCCACTTCCTCCTGGCTGTGCACACCCTCAGGGCCTGGGGGCCTTGGCCACTAGCCCTCCCTAGTCTCTCCCTCCCCTAGCCTGTCCCCAAAGCCACACCATTCCAGGCTCCTGTTGATGGTTTCCAGAGCAGGTGCACTGTACCCATGGCCCTTCTCTGGCCTCTTTCATCCCTAGCCATAGCGAGCCTCAGCCTCAGCTTCCTCTAGGAGGTTGGAGCGAATGCCTGGGACTTCTGCTTGCCTCAAAAAGAAAAGGGGCAAATTGAGTGTAAAAGCCAGCTTCCTCCCTCAGCGGGCCAGCAGCTCTAGGAGCACCGGGCTTTGGTGGGCTGGGAGGCAAAGACTGGCTGGCTGTAAGCCAGGCAATGGAGAAGCCCCCGGGATCAGAGCGGAACGATTGTCACCGTGAGTTAAGCAGGCTGTTTATGGGGAGGATAAAAGTTAATGAGAAGCTGCACTCGACCCCCACCATTAAGCAAGAGAAATGCTGGGGGACAAAGGGCACAAAGAGAGGCGGTCCACGTGCGGCCAGTGCAGCTCCTAGACAGCTCCGCAGTGCCAGCCAGGGGGAGGAGAGGGTGGAGAGCCGCGTTCATCACCTGGGTATGAAGGAGATGGACCCTTGGACATCACCAGTTTCATCTAACTTCTCCAGGTGGCTTCTTAATCTATTCCCTACTGTCCCCTTCCCAGGGCTGCTGAAAGCCAGCTGTGGGGGGAGACATCAGCTCTTTGATAATTCATCTAAATAAAGGCCTTCTCTCTGGAGGCTCTGGCCAGCCCAAACGTAGAGCCTCTGCTTATCCTAACAGCACACAGGATGCCTGGTGTCTTGTCAGGGTTCAGAGCTGTGGAAGAGTCATGGGATGGAAGTCTGTGGGGGTTGAGCACAGCTCCCATGCCAAATGTCACCACCAGCAGCAGCAGCACTAATGTTGTTAGATGCCAATGAGTCAGTGTCTGACTCATAGCGACCCTAAGTACAACAGACAAAACTCTATTGTCGTGCTTCCTTGCTATTCATAGGGTTTTCAATGGCTGATTATTTTTTGGGAGTGGGTTGCTGGGTCCTTCTCCCAAGCCTACAGGGCAGACCCTGCCTAGCTTCTGAGAGCTGAAGGGATCGGACACCACAGTGGTACAGCTGCAGGCACATCACTGATAGTAATAAAAATAACCGCAGCTAACACCTCCTGTGGACATGGGTGTTCTAAGAGCACTATTGCCCTCTCATGTTACTGGTGCAGAAATTGAGACCCTGTGAGGTTAAGTGACTTGCTCCAGTATTAAGTACAGAACTGGGACTAAGACCTTGAGTGCTTAAACCGCTCTGCCCTATCACCTCTTGAAACAAATATAGATACATATATACAGGTACCGGCTGACAATTGGGGCCTGATAGAAGCCCAACCCATGTGATGGAATGTTCTGTGAGCCCCCCAGACCATCTCAGGAACACACCCTGTTTCACTGGCTTCTGAACCACACCAGGCACCCAGGTTCGAAAGAGGAGACCCCAGTGTCTCTTGGTAATGTTCTCAGAAGGACTGGGTGGGGAAGGGACAAGGAAGTGCAAGGGCCTAGCAAGAGGCAGATGCAGGACTAGATGAATAACCTAGGAACAAGCCCCAGGCCTGAGGCCCTGCCCTGGCGGGACGCAGCTGCACACACCTGCCGAGGAGCTGCTGCCTGGGGGACTCAGGGCAGCGGCAGGCCTCCAGAAGGGCGGAGAGCTGGCTTTAGGCCAGCTCTCTCCACCAGCACCTTTCCATGTGAGGCTCAGAAATTCTCGGACACAGTAAGTATCCTGTGGTCTGCAGGGCCCCTGAGATCTCTGCCTCAGCTTGGATTGGTCTGAATTTGTAGCAGGGACAAATGTCTGCCCCAAATCCCAACACACATTTAAAGAGATGGAAATGCAAATACCATGATCTGATCATGACACATTGCACCCCATACACACATGCGATTATTATGCGTTGATAAAAAAAAGAAAGTGCTGGCACGTCCTGAATGCTGATATCTCAGGGGAAACCATCCAGCAGCCCCAATCTTCGCAGTTCTTCTCACTTGTGGGTTAGCTGCCTGGCTCCCACACCTCTCCCCCTCCTAAGCCCTCCCTCCCTGACTATTCCTTTTCAGTCTTTCACAGGGTGGCCAGCATTTCCCCTCTGCTCTCCCTTCCCATCCTTATGCTCTTGCTGGCGACCTCTGTACCTTGTGGTTTGAACCAGGCATCTGTGGGCTGGGATCCCCTGGCCCATAGCTTCCTCCCAGACCCAGGCACCAACCTGTCTGGGGACATCTCTGTCTGGAAGCCCAACAGGGACCTCACAATATCCTGCCCCTTGGTCACCTCCCGCCTCCTCCCATGAGGGACTTGGGCATCTTGGACTTGGGTATCTGCCAGCAGTGGGGGCAGGGAGCTCACCCCAGTGGATTCTGAGGGACCCCTGGACTCATACTGCACACTCTGCCCCTACAGCCTCCTGGCTTTTATTTAATTTGTGTCTCCCTCCCTAAGCCAGAGGGCCAGGCCTGACACACGTTTATCTTTGAATCTGCTCGACTCCTGCTGGTGGTCGAGTTGCACTGATGTCCTCTTTCCAGAGGGCTTCTGTGGGGCTGACAAGGGGGCACTGCTCTCCCTTGGCCCCAAGTCTGTGCCCATGTGCAAAAAGCAGGAAGAACAGCCACCTCTCCCTTCTATCAGAGAGTGAAACAGCCCAGAACACCACCGGAATGCCCAGCACAGGCAGAGAAAGCAAAGCCATGCGCGGATGTCAACGCCCCTGTCCACAAGATGCCAGTGGGATGAGCTGCCTGTCACCACCACTCCTGAGCCAGCAAATCACTCCTGGAAGCCTGAGTTGATTGTAATATGATAAATATTGATGTTCCAGAGGTGACTCCATGGGTCCCACCCTGAGACCCAGAGTGCGGGATCCAAGGTGACCGGATGTCAAACAAGTTCCATTTTAACCAATTTTAAAGCCAAAGTGAAACCGTCACCCTGCAAATGGGTTGGACAGATAGCTGTAAGAACAAAACACAGAAAGGAGAACCCAGAAGTGGGTATACAGCACCCCATTTCAACACCACACATACTGTCTTTGAGCCCTAACTTCTGGAGGTTTCAGGAGAAATGCTGGCCGACACAGAGAAAATGCTGAAAAATCAGCAGGTGGACTCTGAGACCCGCCCTGCCAGGTCCCACTCTGCCCTCCCCACGCCTCCCCTTTGCTTGGCAGCCACTGAAGAAGCAGAGGTTCCTCAGGCACCCTGAGAAGCCACCACGTGATGGCAAAGCTTTCATTATTCATTAAACCACCCCCCACCCTGTTGAGATCTGGATCCAGACGTGTGAATGTCGCATCTTCAGTTCTCCAGCAGAACCCCTTCTTGTCACAGACAGAGGCTGGCGCTTCCAGTATCAGCTGGAAAATGCAGCTTGTCAAGGTGCCACGACCTAGGTCAATAGCACGAGTGTTGTGGCCAGGAGCCACGGCCACTTCCATGGAGGTCTGAAGATTTTACACCTAATGACTCTGAATTATGGGCTTTATGCCTTTAGACACCGGATTAAACCTGATTTGAAACTGGCCTTGAGGGACATTTGTTAACAAAAATAAAGATGTTAGATGAAGTTTAAGGGCCACTGCATGGTATCTTTCTCCACCTATATTGCAAGGCTGTGGATTTCTGGATAAGCCAGAGGCAGGTAAATAGTTTCCAATGCCATGGCTCCACTATGCCTGTCCCTACCACCAGCCTCCACGTATGTCCAGAGAAGAAGGTGCGTGCCAATTTTGCATAGGCATAATGACCTGCTGTTATACCACCGACTCCTTCTGAAAGTCAAGGAGGTGGCTACCACTGTTCCCATTTCCCAAAGGAGGAAACTGAGGCTCTGGGAAGTGACAGAAAGAGCACATGGAGAGATTGGGTTTTAAACTCGATTGTACCTGGCTCCAAAGTGCATGCTGATTACGCCCAGAGCACCCAGCTCCTATGGTCAGTGGTGGCCAGGACAGCCACTTAGAGGCTGATTTTCAGTCCAGCTGAGACCGTTACATGCTGTTCCCACCCCACTTCCCTGTTCAGAGTGTCCAGGATGATGAGAAGACCTCCCACCTCTCCCTCAGGCCAAAGGTCAGGGGAAGGACACGTGGTTCTGACACACACAGGGCCTGTGTCGGCCAGCGGAGGAGTTTTAGCCCTATTGCTGAGGCACCTTTGTCCCTGGGTGACAGAATGGGCCGCCTTGTCTAGGCGTGGATGGCTGGGTGGGTGAGCTGGTGCCCCGTGAGCTTTGTGTGGCACTGAGGTTGGGGAGAAGGTGGATGGATGGCCCTGGACACCAGCCTGGCAGGGTGAGGAGCTGTTCTCCCTCCCAAACGCACCAGCTGTGCTTTGGGAAGAGGAAGCTCTTTGGGGTGCGGCCCAGAGGCCACAGCCCCATGGTCGTGTGGAGTCAAGCATCTTGCAGTGCCGGGGCTGACAAGCCTCGCAGAGCCCTGGGCTCCAACTGGGCCCTAATTCGCAGGGCGGCTGCCAGCGCTCATTCATAAATGATGAAAAACCTCTCAGCAACTGCTGAGCTCTGCGTCAGGCCTCAGGGCCCCACTGTGAACCTCAGGCCCCACAACCGACAGCCAGGCAGACTCGGAGTCGGAGGCCCAGGGGGACTGGAGTTGGTGAGCGGGCCCCTCTTGGCCACAACCTGCTGGGGCCACCATGGGGTCCTCTCCAGCCAGCACCCACCTGAGCAGGTGACCCAGGTGGCCTGCTGACATGGCGCCCACTGGAGGCAGGGGTGGGCATTCCCTCCAGGGCCTCTTAGGTTTGGAAGATTCTGTTTGCTGCCAGGGATTATAACAGCTGAGCCTGAAAGGTCAGCCTGTGAGTGTGCTTTCCAGACATCTAGGGCGCTGGGGGACACAGAGAGGGAAGGAAACCCAGTCATGAGAGACAGTGGAGTTCAGGGCCAGAAGGCCAACCCCATCTGGGAGGGGCCCTGACTTTGTCCCTGAAGACCCACCCTGCTTAGTCCCAGATGCTCACCGTCATTGTCCTTGCCTCGCTTGACTGAGGGAGACCCAATGGTGGGCATTTCCACTCTGGACCCCACAGGTGATGTTTTTCTCAATGGTCTAGTCAAAAACAGGTTCAGATTCTGCTGGGCCCTGAAGTTTGTGTAACTAGACAGGCCCTCTCAAGACATATGTGAAACTAAACTCAGAGCCCAGGCAGCACGTGGTAAGTCCACTTTCATGCTAACCTGGCCAGGACTCCTGGGCCCCAGAGTGGATATTGTCAGAGAACACCCCACAGATGCAACAGCCCCCCTACAACTGTTACCTGCTCACGGGGCTCAGAATCAGACTCTGGGGAGCCTGGATGCCCCACAGGGGCCCACAGAGACAGCTCCCCGCCAGACCCCCCACCTAATCCAACTATGCCAGGGCAGCTACGAGCTGTCTGCATCCAGTCTCCTCTGGAACATGGGAGTGGTGCCGGGTGGCATGGGACCCCTGTAGTGCCTCGTATTCATGCATGCCGCGTGCCTGGGAGAACCAGGCCAGGTGGCATGAACGGACTAGGTAAGGGCCTTTCCCCAACAGGCTCTTCCAGTTTCAAACTTCACGACTTCCCACTCAGATTCTTGGACTGACCCAGCGTGGGGTTCCTGACAGAGAAGCATAGAAGTCAGCCCTGTCTGTCTGAGGGCTTCACATCTGTGGATTAACCCAGTGCAGATTGAAAAAAAACAAAAACAAAACCACATATGTTCATAAAAAACAATTGTGTCTGTACTGAATCAGTACAGATTTTTTCATGTTATTATTCTCTAAACAATACAGAATTGCAACTATTTCCACAGCGTTTATATTGTATTAGGTATTGTAAGTCATCTAAAGATGATTTAAAGTACATGGGAGGATGTGCGTGGGCTGTGTGCAAACATTGAGCCATTTTACATAAGGGACTTGCACATTGTTGGAGTTCGGTATCTGGGCAGGGGGTGGTGGTCCCGGAACCCATCTCCTATGTACTCTGAGGGACCACTGTACAGTGGAGGAGAGTAGGCCAGGGGAGCTATTGGGTTGCGTTGGGTTGTTGGGTTACAACCCTCCCCAGTTGACAGGGCATATTCATTCCTCCAGCAAACATTTACTCAGGCTACTAACTTGGGCACTTTGAGGGCCCAAGAGGTGGCAACTGTCCCTGCCCTCCAGGAGCTTGGTGGGGACCTATCAGCTACTTCATGTTGTTGTTGGGTGTTGTCAGGTCAGATTCTACCTATCTTATCTACCTACTTTATCTATGTCCACCCCAACACTTGGCCATGCCATGATCTTTTATGTTTGAGCCCATTGTTGTAGTTACTATGTTTCTGGCTGTTGGCCAGAGAGACACATTGGTTGCTCCCATATCCAAGAATCCCAAGCATGTGGCTGGGAGTTGGCAGGTCATATTCAGGGTAAATATGTGGGGGCTGAACAGGGAGATCAAGCCCTGTCTGGATAGGGCTCCCAGGCAGGCAGGCGTGCCAACCCCGGCAGGCTGGCATGCTTACTTATGAGAGCAGGGAGTGATGAGGGTCTGTACAGAGCTCTCTTGAGAGTCACAGCCAAGAGAGCACACTAGTGATACTAAATGGACCAGCACAGCGACCACACGGGAGCAAGGACATGCCACTGGCCTGCACGACACCCCCTTCCTGGCTCAGTGCCTCATCTGGGCTCTGGCTTCTGGGAAGGGGGTGCTGGGCCTCCCATTGTGCAGGACCGAGAGTCCTTCCCAAGTGTTTTTGGTTTAGAGATCACAATCCATCTTCATCTTTCACCAGCAAAACTGCTGTTATTGTAGCCACTGGGGAGGGGAGACAGGGAGGGCTGGTGGTCTGGCTCTAGCACCCAGGGCCTTGTGTTTTGTGAGATCAGCCCTGCAGAGGAGAGGGAAGGAGCTGTCATTTACTGAGCATCTAGCAACTGCCAGTGTCCTATGACTGAACGAATCTAATCCTTACAATAGCCCTTTAACTCTGGTGTTATCATCCCTCTTTTATCAATAAGGATACTCAGATTTACCGACTTTGGAAGGAAATTCTCCAAGATCACCCGCCTCATCAGGGACAAAGCCAGAACTCAAAGTCAAGTTCATCTGCCTTGAAATCATCTTTGCACTAAAGCCCCTTCCTTCTGTGGTAGGTAGAATCCTGACATGGCCCCAAGATACCCATCCCTGGAGTGCACACTCTATAATGCCCTCCCCTGGAGTGTGGGTGGAATTTGGGATTGTGCTGATGAGATTACGTAAGAGAAGACTCCCTTGTGGCAGACTAGAGAGGGAGAAGTCAGAGGTGCGTTGCCACCAGCCCAGACACAAGGAGCCTTGCTGTGAGGTGCCAATGGGGCCACGTGGCAAGGAACCACATGCGGCTTGGAGGCCCCTGGCTGGTATCTAGCAGGAAACCCGGCCTCAGACACACAGCCATGCCGCTGCTTTCTGCCAACAGCCAGTGAGCTCACGAGAGGACCCCAAACTCCAGAAAGGAACACAGCTGGCCAACACCTTGACCACAGCCTTGGGACACCCAAGAGGAGGATGCATTGGAGTGTGTCCCAACGCCTGAGCCACAGAACTGTGAGACAACTAATCTGTGCTGTCTCAAGTCACCAAGATTTGGGTAATGTGCTAAGCGGCCTAGAAAACAAATACGCCTCATCCAAACAAGTTCATTTTGCCTTTGGGAGCCCAGTCCAGCCTTGAAAAGAGTCACTGGGAAAAAAAAAAAGAAAGAAGGAAGGACAGAAGGAAGGAAGGAATTCATACTGCCTTGGGAAAATTATTTTACCTTTCTGAGCCTATTTCCTTAAGTGTAAATGGGGCTGTGGATGGTGCTAATGTTGTGGGGTTGGTGGAAGGGTTAAATGAGACATGTATACATTCTTAGTCTCCACAGAGCGTCCCAACACATAGCAATTAACAAAATCGCACATATTTTATCTGAGGCTTCGTACTCTCAGAGACTGACGTGGGAGTTTTCAGGAGGCTGGTTAATGTGGTAGTTATCGGTAAGGGTGAATCAATCTCCTTGTATTAGTTTCCTGGTGCTGCCACGGCAAAGTACCACCAGCTGGGGGGCTTCAAACAATAGAACTTTATTTGCTCAGGGATCAGGAGAACTCGAGGTGTTGACAGAGCCAGGATCTCTCTGAGGGCTCTTGGAAAGAACCTGTTCTGTCCTTTCTTCCAGCTTCTAGTAGCTGCCAGCCCCCTTGGCATCCCTGGCCTGCTGTCTCTGCCTTGCCCTCACATGTCCCTCCCCTCTGTGCATCTCTCCTCTTCTAAACAGCACCCAGGACATTGGATTAGGGCATTCCTCAATAGAGTACGATCTCAACTTGATGATATCTTCTTGTTGTTAGGTGCTGTTGAGTTGGGTCCGACTCATAGCAGACAGAATGAAACACTACCCAATGCTGTGCCAAGCACGTCATCTTTTTATATTGGAGCCCAATGTTGCAGCCACTATGTTTCTTCTCATTTTGGGTTGTGCCACACCAGCAAAAGGAGGTTCCAGGGGTCTTACCCCATTACCAACATTAAGGTCAACTCTTTGAGGAAACAACTCTTCCCGAGTCATTTCTTGAATGCCTTCCAGCCTGGGGTGCTCATTTTCTAGCACTATATTTGACAGTGCTTCTCTGCTATTCATAGGGTTTTCAATGGCTAATTGTTTTGGGAGTGGGCTTCTGGGTCCTTCTCCCTAGTCTGTCTTAGTTTGGAAGCTCAGCTGAAACCTATCCATGGGTGCCTGCTGGTATCTGAAATACTGGTGGCATAGCTTTCAGCATCACAGCAACACGCAAGCCGCCACAGCACGACAAGCAGACAGGCGTGTGGGGGTGATTATAACTGGAAGACCCTATTTCTAAATAAGGTTGCATTCAAACCAATACCAGGCGTTAGGACTCCAGTAGATCTTTCTGAGGGACACAATTCAATTCACAACACTTCCCAGTGCTAAAGATGATGGGACTAAAAAGCCCCTGGCAGCTCCTCTTCCCAACTCATCTGCCTCCCCTGCTCTTTCAATGCCTTTCATGTGCTACAACCAGAAATGGGGAGCTCCACCAAGAAACGTCTGGAACGATCTGGCCTAAGAGGCCCCCTGCTGTCCCATACCCTCCAAGAGCCTCGGGAACAAAGTGGGACCCCAGGCTGCCTGGTGCTGCTGGAGTGATGAGGGACACAGGGGACAAACAGGTTACTGAAGAAGGGAACAGATGATGGGGGAGAGGTCCGCAGGGGGCCAGGGTGACCGCAAAGCCAAGAGCCAGATGCTCAGCACCCTGAATGCTAGCACTGGATTTCTAAGGAAAGCAGGAACGTTGCCTCCTAGCTTCAAAAAAAGCTGGTACTACAATTCCAGGACCCCCGCCTTGCCCATGGCACCTCCGCCCTCTCTGCTTCTGGGGGGCAGCATGGAGAAGGAGGAGTCATGGGTGCAAAGGCTCCAGACTGGGGGTGGTCACATGGCACCCAGGGGAGAGAGTGTTGAGCCTCGATGCACCTGCTCCAGCCTCAGTCTCTCCACCACCATGACAGAAAGTGCTGGGCTACGGGCAGATGCAGCTCCAGACACGTAGGATGGTCTCATACAGTCCTAGGAGGTCATGCGGCCAGCCTTGGTGCTATCAGATGGGCGGCTCTGTGGCCACACTGTGGGCAGGTGCATGTGACATATGCACACCTAAAGGATGTGCAGCCATGGGTGCACACACCCCCAGAAGCTCCGCTTCCCTCCTGCAGTGTGGCCCGGGGCACACAGAGAACAACAGGAAACACTGTTCACCAACCAAATAAATGCATGGCTGAGGCTCCTATGCCCCAGGGAACTGCACTTCCCAGGCTCCCCTGCCCTGGGTCATGATGGACCAGATCTGGGAGAGATCCAGACCTGTGCCTCCCCTGTGGACAGCACTTCTGGCCCTGGCTGTGTTTCCTCTGGAGTTCAGTTCCTCCTATCCAGCCCTTGCCTCTCTGGTCCCAGTGTCCTCCATGATCAAGGGCCTCCAGTTGGCCGGCCCTCTGGCCTTGACAAAACCCCTTCACTTTCTCTCCTGTAGTTGCTCACATTCAGGTGCCTGATGACTCCTTATCTGGCTTCTCAGTTCTTCTGTCACCTCAGTAATCAACCCCTCTACTAAATTCCTCCATCTGAAAGTCATACAGTGGCTTCTCTTTCCCTGGATGGAAAGAGACCCTGATGGACAGAGTCATGATTGTTGTTAGGTGCCATCGAGTTGTGTCGACTCATGGAGATCCTTATAGGGTTTGCAATGGATGATTGTTTCAGGATTGCCACGTCCTTCTCCCATTTTTGTGGTGCTGGGAATCGAACCTGGGACCTCAGATACTGCAGAGTGGTGTTCTACCAATTGAAGCTAAATCCCAGCCACTGGACAGAGTCATAGTGGCCTTTTATTAAACATTTAGAGTGTTCCAGTGACTCTCACCTATATCACCTCCCCAAATCCTCATGTGTTTAGAGAGGAAAGTCGATATATTGACTCCATTTTGTAGGTGAGGAAAATGAGGCTCAGAAAACCCAAATAACTTGTCCAAGGAGAAACTTCCACTTGGACTCCATTGTAATGGAAAAAACACAAACTTTGCAACAAATTCTGTTTTAACCACTTGGATAGGTGACCTCAGGCAAGCTCATCTTTCTAAGCCTCTTTCCCAGCTCCAGAATATTTTCATCATCTCCAATAGTAAACCCTGTATCCATAAGCAGCTGCTTCCCTCCGCCACCCCTTCCAACTCCTGGTAACCACGAATCCGCTTTCTCTTTCTATGAATGTGTTGCAGATATCACATAAATGGAAATATACATTAGGTAGCTGTTAGAGACAAATTGTGTTCCCCTTCCCCTACCAAATTTCCCAGCCCCCAGGACATCAGAATGTGACAATATCTGGAAATAAGGCCATTGGCGATGTAGTTAAAATGAGATCATTAGGGTGAGCTTGAATCCAGTATGCGTGGTGTTCTCACCAAAGGGGGAAGTTTGGGTACAAATAGGTACATACAGGGAAAGGCCACATGAAGATGGAGGCAGAGATCCAGGTGTCACTTCTGTGAACGAAGGAATGCCAAGGATTGCCAATAAACCACCAGGGGCTAGGATCTCTCTCACAAGCTTCAGAAGGAGCCAGTTCTGCTGCTACCTTGACCTTGAACTTCTACCCCAGAAATGAGACAGGAAGTTTCTGCCCGTGAAGCCGCCCAGTCTGTGGTTCTTTGTTACAGCAGCGCTAGCTAGAGAACCGGGTGGAGTCTGGGTCTGTCATCTTTCCCTTGCGTCATGTTCTCGAGGTTCATCCTCATAGCAGCGTGACAGTCTCCTGGGCTCTGGGTCCTGCAGGGCTCAGTCCCAGGGTACCAGCGGCTACCAGTCTTTAGCCAGCATGCGGGGACAGCACTGGGGAAGGCGATGTGACCAAGGTGGGGAGGTGCCAGCTGGCACAGCCCTTCCAGGAACCAGAGCTGAGTGGCCTCTGTGAGGTGCTCTGCACCTTTCCACACCACATTTGTGGGACCCTGGGGTGAAGCGTGACCTACCCCAGGTCCTACGGAAGAACAGCTGTGGGCCCTCACCCTGCATCCAGGAGCTGCGTGGCCCCCGCAGGCTACCTGACACCAGGGGCAGTATGGTGTAGCGGTTAGGGACATGGCTTTGGGAGTCAGACTTCTTGGGTTCAAATCCCAGCCCCAGCTATGCCCTTCAAATGCTTTGTCACTCAGAGTGCCTCAGTTTCCCTCTTTGTAGAATGTGGATCATTAAAGAGTGAAGAAATCAGTTAAATCACAAGAATCTTGTACAGTCGGGTGGTCAGGCCTGCCACCCCTGCACACAGCCGCACGTCGGCCTGCAGCACAGTCCCTTGGCCTCTCTCCTCTCATGTCCCTTGCCTTGCTTAATGACACACTGGCCAAGCTCTCATCTGTTGGGGAGTCTCCTCCAGCCTCCCCCCACTCTAGTCTGCAACCAGGACGGGTCTCGAGCCCCCTCTCTCCTCTATTCTGCTGTCCTCAGCTGGGGCTCGCTGCCCCTGCTCTGGCCTCTGCTCGCACATCTCCTGAAGGCCTCCCTGCCTCCAGCCTCACTCCCGATACCTCGTCCTGCAGCCCGCACGCACGCAGGGAGCAGCACGCAGCAGGCTGCGGGCAGTAGGGCCGGCGTGGGCTCCTGCTTCCTCCTGCCCCAGCTCCTGCACCCTTTCTCCTCCCAAGCTTCCCCAGCCATCCAGGACACAGCCTGTGTCCCACATCTCCCCCGAGACTGGCCCAGGGCTGGGGACTGGGCGGGCACTGGATGCGGTGGAGGCCTGAGAGCAAGCGCCACGCCTCCTCACCCATGTCTTCTTTCTCTGTTCCCCAACAAACTCGTGCTCATCCTCCTAGACTGGCTCACGTGCCTGCCATCTAAACAACTTCTGTGACACACCCTGCGCCTCCCAGGGTCTTTCTCTCCCCACTCTGTGACTGCAGCTCGCAGGGGCACTGGCTACACTTGTGCGTGGAACTGTGACAGCTGGCTGTCCCTCTGTCTCCTCTGCGTTAGACACTGGAATTCTTCCCAGGGACAGGACAGCATTCTGTGTGTCACTGGGGTGCTCGCTGAAATGCTGAAGGAATGAAGGATGAACAGTGAGTCCATGAACATGTGAACGAATGAAGACACCTGCCCCTGCGTGGCCCATCCTCTGCCTGGGGAACTTTTACAAGGTCTGCAAGATACCCAGCAGATGTCACCTCCTCTGGGAAGCCTTCTCTGATTTCTCCAGGCTGATAGAGGCCAAGTCTTTCTGGTATTGAGACACCCTGAGGAATGTCTCCTAACCAAGGATTCCCGCAGATCCTCTCCCACTTACGAGGCACCAGGAGCAGACTCCCACCCCTTGTCAGGCCTTTGCTCCAAGCTCTCCGGCAGCTGCTCCCTCTGACTGACAGGCCGAGAGCTTACCAGGGGCTGTGGCCCCCTCTCTGACCCACTATTCTACCTCCCTTTTCATCTTTCTTGCTCCTGCCACACTCGGCTCCTGCCAGGTCCCGAACACGAAGGCCTGGCACAGGGTCATGGTGCTTGTTCCGTGAGCGGAAATGATCGCCCCATGAGGCTTCCCCAAAGCCCCCTTGGCCACCTTTGGGTCAACTTAAATTCCACCTTCCCAGCGAGGCCACCCCCGGCCACGTGTACAGCCAGGCCTCACCCCTGCTCCTCACTTCACACACCCGTCGCTGGTCTCCTTGGGTGACAGACTCATTGCCTGAGCTGTGAAGAGAACTTTCTCCTCCACCAAGGCATTCAACATGTATTTGCCGAAGGAAGGAAGGAACGAACCGATCTTTGGGTGCCCAGGGCTCAGTCTGGGCTCTGGCTTTTAAATTCTCAATGAGAATTTGCTAGGTTTGAGTATACTCGGGAGCTGGGGACAGAGGGACAGGAGGAGGGCTGCCGCCACGCACCTCTCCAAATCACAGTGGCCCAAGTTGAGAGAGCAGTAACAGAGAAGCAAGGTGTCTCTTTCTCTTTCTCTCACTGCTTTGTACCAAGGGTTGAACCCAGGGCCTCGTGCATGTTGGGCAACAGCTCCACCACTGAGCCGCACCCCCAGGCCCTTTCTAATTTTTCATTTTGAAACACGGTCTTCCTAAGTTGCACAGGCTGTCTCTGGCCTCGAACTTGTGATCCTTCTGCCTCAGCCTCCCGAGTGGCAAGCAAGGACATCCTTTGCTCTTGAGATAGATCCTCTTCACCCACAGTATGTCAAGCCTCTGCCGCCCCTGGACAGGCCTCCACGCCGCAGGGTGCTTGGGTCAGGGGGGCCTTTCCCGAAGAATGAGGCTGGTGTGAAGCTGGCTTCTTGCCAGCCCCAATGCCAGGCCAAGTAACCGGAGGCAGCCCTGGCAGGGGCTCAGCCCAGAAGGTGACTTCAAGTCAAACTCTGCCTCTGCTCTTTTACCTTCTGAGGCCAACAGAGCCCACCTTCCTACAGGGTCATAAGAATTCCATGGGAGATGACATATCTTCAGATATGCACAAGGGGGGGAGGGCATGTCATTCTAAACAGCTCTGGTCACAGAACTTGCCATTCCTAAGAGAGAGGTACAAACACAATTGCAAAAGGAATGAACGAACAAGTCCTTGAGCGCCCAGAGCTCAGCACAGTTAGGTGTACACATTCCTGAGGACTATTTGCTGGATTGACTGGGACTCCCTCTACCTGCCCCCCCCAAAAAAAACCCAAACCAATAAACACAGGCCAGCAACTGGGAATCCAAGGTAGTATGTGAGGGCTGGTGGCAGGCCACCACGTCGGGGTCTTTGTCACCCCAGGCTTTTATTTGCTTGTTGATAATTTTTATTCAGGATAACACAGAGCAATCCCAAGAGTGCAGCTTGAAGAACATGCGTCTACACCCGCGTAACGACCACCCAGGTGGCGACAGCATATTCATAACCTCGCAGGCTCCCTCTGCCGTCAATACCCCATGAGGTGAGCCACCTTGCTGACGTCCACTGTCCTGCATCTGTCCTGCCTGCGCGTGAATCTGATGGGAATGAAAACACGCAGTGCAGTCGGGTTCTTTTCACAGTGGCTTTGTGCAAGCCGGAGGCAGCACGTGAATCCCAGCAACCAGGGTGTGGAAGCTGCTGGTGGGTGGCGTCCCCTGCAGAACGCGGTTCACGGGGGTTTGAAGTGCGTGGTGACTACCTTCTGAAAGAGCTGTCTCGAGCACAGTGATTGCCCCCCCCTTGGTGAGAGCTCCCCATTCTGAGAGCCGCCCTCGGTCTGACAATAGCCTCCTTCCTCTCTAGGCTGCGTGAGTCAGATCCGGACCCGGCATCGTGCACTGTGCTGGTCACGACGCTCTGCCCACTTCCTCCGAGAAGCCTGCCGTGCCAGCCTGGCCCACAGCCAGCATCTGGCAACTCCTGGGACATCCCTGTGGGATGGGCCCTGCTCTCTGGTCACATCCAGCCTTCCCCTCCAGCACTGACGCTCTGCACTGTGGCCCCTGGGCTCCCAGCATCAATGTGGGCCGTTTGGGATATTTACTCCCCAGTCCTCTCCCCTTTCCTGGTGTGCAGCAGGCACATGACAATTTTTAGCAGGGGCTGACAAAGAACTCGGGTTGGGCTTTAGAGGTAGAGACCTGGGTGTGCATGCTGAATTGTGTCATAGCTACTGTGGCCATTGACTGGGAGGTGGGATGGCTGAGGCAGAGGGGAAGAATTTAGAGCTATGTAGCCTGGGTTAAAATTTTGAGTTTACCACCTCTTGGCTCTGGGGCCTTGGGCAAGTGACTTATCCTCTCTGTGCCTCAGTTTCTTCATCTATACAACAGATGAAGTGACAGTTCCTACCTCCGCAGGAGGCTGAGATTAACCATATTAACATGTGTACAATGTTCAGGGTAGTTCCTGGTACATGGTAAGGAGAGCAGTACATACTAGCCCTCTTTCTTGTGGCGCTGGGGATGGAACAGAGGCCTGTGGCACACTAGGCAAGCGGTCTACCATTGGGTTATATCCCCAGCCCTTATAGCTCTCTTTCAGTCTATAATGTACCTGATTTACTTCTAGTTGCTGCAATAGCTAATGAGCCATTATTAAATCCTACCTGTTAGAAGGATAAAATGAGATAACATAAGGAAAGTGTTTGGAATGAGATAATACATGTGGGGCTTGGTACACAGTGAGCACTCAACAGCTAATTGCTCTTATTTTTTAAACTCTTTGTAATTATGGATCCTAAGTGGAGAAGTGAGCAGCAGAATGGGGGAAGGATAAGCAGCTATGGGCGGAGGGGAATAGAGGCGCTGTTAGGGGTAGACAGGGCTAGCCTGGGCACCTCCCTGCTTGGGCGTGACTCACTATCCCACCTCTGACAAGCAGAGAGGGTCTTCTGTGGGTGTTTGGACCCTAGCATCTCCCCAGTGCTTGGCAGCAGCCCACACTCTGCAATGGGTTCAAGCCAGAAACAATCTGGAAAAAAGCAACTGAGATATTTTTGGGGAACGGGGAATAAAGGTAAATTTCCTTTCCTTTCCTCCAGAGATGGGAAGAGTGAAGGAACAGCTTCTAAGAACGTGAAGGGCCTTTAAGAGCTAGAGGTAAGTGCTTTGTTTTCAAGCTCTAGGAAAGACAGAAGAAGGAAAGAATGACATCACCATTGCAGAGATAGCAATTTTGACTGGAATCAAGGGATAACTTTCTAGTTTAAGGGCTGGAAATCTCAACCAGGAAACGCTGGACGTGAGACCTCGCTGCCCCCCTGCATTTGCCTTCACTCACACTTTCATCTTAGCTGAGCCTCCTGCTAACAATGGGAGGCAGCATTGTGACCTGGCCATCAGGACCGACAGGGAGCTGACACTTGTGCATCAAGTAGCATTTGAAGGGTCAACTGACTCTGACACCAGCAGCAAGGGGTCCTGTCAATGGTATCAAAAGGCACAGTGGAAACAGCCTTTCCTTCAATACTCACCATGCAAAGATTGTTCTAAAGAATTTACACAAATGTAATTGGCAATGGAAAATTTCTGAGACAGAGAAACACTTTATCTGAAAGAGTCTGAGGATTTTTCATGCAATGAAGCGTGCTTAAACTCACCACGGGGAGATTTCCCAGAGCAGGGGGAGAAAAATAGAATAGAAAACAGCTTCTGTCTCAACTTCATCGAACTCGTATTTTAAGAAACTTGGGCAGTCTGGCTTGGGCAGAAAACCCTCCCCCGAGAGCATCTCCCCACACAGCGCTTTCTATTAAGCACTTAGCTTTACATATGTGATAAAAGTTAGGAAGAGCCTATATCTGGATTTTATTTTCTCCCTACTTACTTTTGTGGTCAGTTTTGGCACTTTTATTGTAGGAGATGGATTTCTAGGGATGGAAAGCCAATCTGTAAATTGTAACTTACAGGAAATAAAGATTCAAGCAGGGATGGTGCCCAAAGGCTTTGATCCAGATATCAATTTGGTGGTGTTAAGGGTGGCCAGTCATAAAATCCTGGCAAGAAGTCATGGGCGTGGTGCCTGGATGCATCAAAGAGATCAAACCTTGCCACTGAGGAAGAAACTCACATCTGTTGATCTGTCTGTGGAGGTGGGGCCTCTTCTTTCATTTAAGCATCAGGTCAACATTATTTTTTCCTCTCCACATAACAGAAAACTTGAAAAGATAGAAGGATATAAAATAAATCACTCCTAGTTCCTGTAGCCACCGCATTAACATTCTGGCGAATTTCCTTCCAATATTTTTTCCAGCCTAATAAAACAGCCATCACCACAGTCACATCTACTTCGCACCAGATGATCTTTAAAGGTTCCACATCTGTGGGTTTTTGACTCACTCAATTTGCTATTTAATAGAATTCTCTCCATGTTTAATAACCCTCCTAATCATCGCAGAGTTAAAATAATACATTTTTATCTAGGAAATGCTTCAAGAACTTTCAAAAGCCTGCCTTGCATGAGAAGCCAGAGAGGGCTTGTGTGATTTAAAATATGGCAGACTAGAAAGGAAAAGGGGAAGGAATAATTAGAAATACAATAAAGAGGGAGGACAGGATGGGAAGAAGGCACTGGGAACGGGAAAAACTGATGCTTATAAAAGAGAGACCCATGAGCCGGGAGCGGTGGCACATGCCTGTAATCCCAGCGGGCTCAGGAGGCGGAGACAGGAGGATCACAAGTTCGAGACTAGAGGCAGTCTGTGTAATTTGATGAGACCCTGTCTCAAAAAAGTAAAAAAAAAAAAAAAAAAGGGAGCTCAGTGGTATAGCACTTGCAAAAAAGCATGCAAGCACGAGGCCCTGGGTTCAACCCCAAGTACCGCAAAAAAGAAAAAAAAAAGAAAGAAAAAAAGAAAAAAAGAGGGACCCATGGACTGGCCAGATGGGTGTGTGATGGGGGTCAGTGGAAAAGGGTGGCCATGCAAAGAACCCTTGGGACACACAAAAAAATCATCTACCACATGAGAAAAGGAGCTAACCAGTATGAAGGTTGGGAACAAGCTGGGGGCCAGCAGGCAACTCCCTGACACAGAACCTCAGTGCCACAAGCCACAGGACACAAGTGGCCACCAGGGTGAAAGAAGGAAGACCCTCCAAACGGTTAAACCAGTGGGGCATCTTGGCACACCGGGCATCTGGCCTTGATTCACACTCAGGAATTCGTGGGCTAAAAGACAACAAAAGCCATTTTTCATGCAAGAGGAGTTGGACATCAGGAAAAATCAGAGCCCCTTTGTATGACATGCCAAACTGCTGAAGCGAGAAAATGTCTCAGGCGAGGGCTCAGATGCGAGCCAGGGACAGCATGGTCGCCCTGGGGAACCCGCGCCATCAATGTGCACTTGTTATCAGGGCTTTTCAGAGCGTGGGCCGGAAGCAGTGCGGGGCCACCTCCCCCTACACGTTAATGATGGCTGGTGGCACCGCCTTGGCTGGGCTGTCCAGCCTCTGGACAGGAGCCTGGGTGTCCTGAGATGTCCTCAGGGAGTCTTGGAAGATCTGAGTTCTTATCCTTGCACACGGCTCGGCACATGGGGTAAGGGTGAGGTGGGCAGGGGCCCTGGGAAGTAAGCACGGAACACTTCCATCTCCTGAGACCCAGCCTGGCTTCAGCCCCTTTCTCTGTCTCCAGGTGCAGCGCATCTGAGAACAGCTGGCAAATGAGAAGATGGCCCTGCACTGCACTCCTAACTCCAGCCTCAAGCCATGCCTTTACTTACCCTGTCTTTACTCCTGCCAGCTAATTTTCACAACAGGGATCGCTAACAAGCCCATTTTCCAGACAAAGCCAGTGACACTCAGAGATGGTGTAATGCCTGGCTTAGAGGTTGCGAGCTGGGAGGAGGCGGAGCCTGGATTCAGCCCTGACTCACCAGGGCCTGGATCCTACACTGCCATCCTGCCTGCGCTCCAAGACGCCCATCCCAAGAGCTGCTGTCCATTTCAGGTCCGCTATGAGCCATGCCCTCTCTGTGCCCCCCACAGCAGTATGACTTTTCTGCTGCTAGTGGCCCCCAGCTCTCTAGAACCAGATAATGAGTCCCTGCAGGCTTTCTATACACGTAATGCCCAGCCTAAACCAGGCACTCAGCAGGGCCTTCTAAATGCTTGGCAGTGATGGAGTTTTCAGGAACTCATTCTCCAAAGCAGCTTTGGGGGCGTGTGTTGGTAAGGGCTCTTGGAAAAAGTGAGAGAAGCGAGGTCTGGTACCCACTCAGCTGTCATTTCTGTGCAGTCCCCTACCTCTCAGGGCCAGCATTCCTTCCCCCAACTCTTTTGACTAAAGTCTTCTCAAGGCCGAACAGAACACCCGGGACCAGTGACATCATGTGCCAGATCCGGTGCAACTTGAAAATGCAGGTCCTCTCGTTCCAAAATGATAAAGAATTTCAACATGGTAACGGTAGAGCATGAAGCAAAGTGCAGCCCTCCTGAGTACAGGGCCCTGGGTGACTGCACAACACTCAGACCTGAGACACCAGCCCTGGTGACACCAGTCGTTTCACACCCTTTGCACATAACCTATAACTGAACTCTGGATTTTTCTAGAGCAGTCTTGATTCCAAATGTTCTGGATCCCTCTACCCTCCAAAACTATGAATCTAATATTCCAGGATCCCAACAGAACCTTCCTCATTGCCACCCATACCTACAACAAACAATCCAGTAAGTAGTCTCTTATCCAGAGTTTTGTTCAGAAAATACAGTTGCTATTGAACCATTTGTCCCATGGCGGGACCCAAAGCATGCGGCTTCATATTGAGAGCCTGGCATCTCACATCCAGGGGGAGTTATTTCCCTGTCCTTGTCCCTGGGCCAGTGCTGCCTCAGCCCCTGTGCTCTGAGTATCTTTTTTGACCTCCTTCACCTTTCCCTTATCCTCTGCCTCCTGCATAGGGCCAGTCAGCCAGGCCTCCCAAAGTCTTTGGAGTCCATCAGGTCCTCTTGGACATCCAATAGCTACTGGCTCCCCCTCGGCAACCATCTCAGTCACACTCTCTTCATTTCAACTCGGGGACCCTCCCCGGAGGGTCTCCTGACTCCCACCCATCTGCTCCATGGAGAAGCTCAGCACAAACCCACTCTGTGGTGGACCACAGCATTTAAGATCAAGCCACCTCTCATGCTTGCCAGGTGACCCAGTGACCCTTGGTGACCCGGTCTAGCTCCTTTCCTTGGCATTGTCTCCTACTGCTTGGACACTGCCAGGTCTTTGGGGGCCAGTGCCGCCACATGCAGGTACACCTACTTAGGGCTCTCAGGCCATCCTATGAGGCAGAAGGGTTTGTCATCCTATCCCCACCTTGCAGATGAGAAAACCAAGGCTTGGAGAAGCTGACCACCCTGTCTGGGGTCCCAGAACGCACACAGGGTGGGACGGGATTCCAAGGCGGTTCTTTCTGCCTGGCTTCCCACTTCTCATTGTGTGAACTATCATCAGCTCTGTTCAGATGTCACCTTTGACTCCCTTCCACACAGCAAAGTCCCTGGTGAGAGATGTCAGAGAGCTGGGTGGTACCGAAGCTGCAGGGCATCAGGGATTATCGACTGACTGTGACTTTTTCAGAAGTTGGGGATAGTCTTACCAAAGGGTATTGGGCTGGATGACGTGATCTGGCTGATATCTTGACAAGATCCTTGTGGCCGGGTGTGGGGAGAGCAGGGAGAGTGATGATGCGGAACTCTGTGCATCTGAGGAGCGGGGAAGGGGAAGCGGAAGCAGAGTGAAGCCGTGGCTGTGCTCTGGAGCAGGAGCCACGGGCCTGGGAGGTGGCAGGAAAGGAGCTTTGCTCTCTCTCTGCAGTGGCCAATGCCATGCGGGGAGTTTGCTGGCTGGAGGGCTGATGCCAGTGGGCAGGAGAGGAGCGAGGGGACCCCCCTGGAAAAGAAATCACCCCAGCCAGCAGCTGGCCCCACATCTGAGGCTCCCACCTGCAAACCATTCTGTCAAGATGTCAGAGGGAAAAGCCAAGCTAGGAGTGTTCCCAAGAAAAGGAGTCTGAAGTCCCTGTCCCCTCGGCAGTGGCTCTGTGGGGCATGCCACAGGCTTTCCCCAGCCTTTGTGGAGGGGCAGGACTGGAGGGAAGCTGGAGGGAGGAGGGGCGAGAGGTAGAAGGGAGCAATGAGGGGAGAAAGAGGGAGGGAAGGGTTGGATGCCATCTCAATTTGATGGCTGAGCCAATCAAGGAGGCTCAGCAGGTTAAGGGACCAGCCAAAGGTTGCCCAGATGGTTAGCGGCAGAATCAGGACCAGGCCACAGGTCTTGACGCTCCAGGGCCCCGTCATCCTTTATCAACCCTTATCTCAGACACTGGGCATCACATCTGCAGCCTCGGCACCCAAGTTGAGTCTGGCTCTGGGCAGGTGGCAGATCCTCAATAGGTCTTGGTAGATGAATGGAGGCCCCTTCCCACCGGCTGTCAGGGTATCAGTGCAGCCACTCAGCTCCCACCCTGAGGCTTTTGGAGGTTCCTGGAGGCCAGGCCAGGGTACTCGGCCAGCTTGCCTTGCCAGAAAATGTGACACAGGACCATGCGTCTGTGTGACCTCCATGAGGGGACTGCTTGGACGCTAGATCCTTTTTCAACTCCTTATCAAAAGCCTGTGCCTGCAGCCGTAGCCCTGGGGCATCCGATACCATCAGATCTTGGAAGCTAAGCAGGGTCGTGCCTGGTTAGTACTTGGATGGGAGACCACTTGGGAACACCAGGCTGTAGGCTTGGGAGATGGACCCGGAAACCCACTCTCAAAAATCAATCTGCCATTGTAAACCCTACGAATAGCAGAGAAGCACTGACAATCGTGTTTTGCCTGTTGTACGCAGGGTTGCTATGAGTTGGATACCGACTCCATGGCACCTAACAACAGCAACAACAATCAAAAGCCTCAGCCGCCCACTCCGTGGTTCCCAGGATACACTCAGGGAGGCTCTGCCTTTGCATGGTGAACTAGCATTGTGGGCCCCATGGGAGGAGGCTTAGCCTCTTCCATCCCCAGGCCCTGGAGGCTAGGGAGCCAACGAGGGACCTCCCCAGGTCAGCTACAAAGTGTGAGAGCCTCATTTCTTCAGGGAAGACTTCCAAGGTTCAGGAATCATGGAAATGGGGAGAAAGTCATGGGATGCTTCTAACAGCTACAAGGTGCCCACACGAGAAAGAAAGGGTATTTTGTATGTATTTTCTCATATAACTTCACACCAACCCCGGGGGTGATTCTAATGTTACCCCTATTTTACAATGACAGAACTAGAGTTCAGAGAGGTTAGGTAGTTTGTCTGGAGACACACAGCTGGCAAGTGACTGAGTCTGCACTCAAAGCCAGGTCTGTGTGACTTCGGTTCCAGCTATCTTGAGGCAGCTGCTTGTAGGTGGACTGAAGGTAGCTGGGATGAGTGTCCCATCCTTGCCTCTGTCCCTGGGGGTGAGTAGATGACAAAGGCTGATGGCAGGTAAGTCAGGGAGACTGACAACTTTTGGTCATTCCATTTTCTCCCAGGCTCCATCTGGAGCTGGGATGGGTGAACAAACTCCCCTCGGCCTTTCCACCATCTCTCAGTGACGAGGCAGGGATGGTGACAGGAGCAGGGAGCAACACCCAGCATTTTCTGAGCACCTCCATGACAGGACCGGGTACGGTGACCAGGGAGACCTCACCTTTAGGTTGGGATCGTTAGAGGGGAACATAAGCACGTGGGTGTGAGATGGGCAGGGGGGAAGCTCTGGCAGCTCCAGCCTAGATCCAAAGCCCTCCCGAGCTTACATACTGGGAAGCCACCTGTGGCTGGGGGACTTGCAGGTAAATGCTTGGAAAGCCCTAGGAAGGGGCTGGGCTGGATCATCCATGGAGGATGGTGGCTTGAAGGATGGGGGACCAGAGCAAACTGGGGGCCAAGGGGCCAGTGGAGGTGGATGTCAGGGCAGAGAGGTCTTGGGGTTTTAGGGGAGGACTCTTCTGACCCAGGTGAAGCTCTGTGTTCCAGACTCCAACATGGTGATTCCCCTGCCCCCACTCTGGTTCCAGGGACCAGAGGTGCCAATGCCAGGAAGGGCAAAGTGTGAGGTCACTCTGTGCTTTCCAGAAGCCTGGGGTTGGCGAGGAGTATTACTTTTCAGTCTGCCTTGCAAAGGCCCTGGAGCGGCCCTGGGGTGTGGGGACCCCTGCTTGTGCTGGAGGTTGGCAGCTAAGCTTTGTATCTGGCTCCTTCTTCTTGGACCTATGTGGCTCCCACTCAGGAGTTTTTGTGGAAGGCAGGGGCCAAGGACAGCTCCGTCCTCCCACCCCCAGGCATCCTCACCAGCATCCTGTTGGGGGGCTCCTACTCTGAAGGGGTTCTCCAGGTGCTCTCCCACTCCGTGTTTCACTAGCCCTTTTCCAGAAAGGAGGACAGCTCAGAGAGGTTAGCTAACCTGCCTGAAGCTACACAGCAGACTGGCAAAACTGAGGCTCAAACTCAAGGTGTCCAACCCCAAAACTTGGCCTCTTCCTTCCACCAGAGCCCACTGTAAAGGGACAGCAGACGACATTTCTTCCAAGCCTCTGGGTGAGCAAGAGCTGGGCGGTGCTATTGAAATACGTCCCCTTATTACACATACAGTGTGAAACTCCTGTCTGGTCCTCTTCTGGATCCCGGTCCCTGGAAGCTCAGAGGCAAATCCATGACCCACCTCTAGCACACACTTGGCCTTGCCCCAGGAATCCTGTGCACTGGGAGGACTCGATCACGAGGGGATTTTCCTCCCTTCCACTGACATCCACCCCAGTCCCTTGCCTCTTTTATTATTTATCTTGTCCTTTCTTCCTTTGTTGGTTGGAGGAAGAACTGAACAGTCACAGTGTCCGACGTAATTTTTGCAGCTTTCAGAAGCTGTTCATAAGAAGACACCGACACTCGAGGAAAAAATGTCATTTTCCTGCTAACCACGTCCTGACTCACAGCTCAGAAAAGAGGGTCTCTTATAGCACTCATCACAACGCTATGAGGGGTGAAGAGCAAGGATGTGGGGGACTTGGGGGCAGATCTATGCAGGCCCTGCCTGGCCTGCACTGGGGTGCAGAACTAGTTTGCTCTGGGGTTTTCAAAGGTGTCTTCAGGAAAGCGAGCCCAGCACATGCGCACAGGAGATGCACCTCACCGAGAAGGCTGTGGCGGAGGCGGGGCTGCTCCTCTGAGTGTGTGCGGAGGGGGTGATGTGCGCAGCACAGTGACCAGCCACCGTGTGCTCCCTTAGTTGTTCCACCCTTATTGTAGCCACCTCATGCTGTGGCAGCTGCTTGTTGGCCAACCTCTGCCCAGGACCGCCTCATGGCGGGCCATGCTGGGGATAGAGCCCTAGCTGGGTGGCTCCCACACCCACTTCAACTCGGTTGCTGGTGACCCTTCTCACTGCCATATGACCTTGAGCAGGTCACTCTCCCTGGCTGGTCTTAAGTTTCCTCTGCTTGCAGCCTGAGGATCGGCTCCGTCAGCAGTTCCTAGCCTCACTGTGACCACATGCTGGGCATCACAGACTGTGAGCGTTACCATTAATACAAGAAGGAGCCAGGTACCTCACGCAGATGCTGGGTGGCCCGTGGATAGCACTGCTCCCCTATGCTTGTGTTCCGCGTGCTTTCCCACAGGTTAGAGAATGAATGGGGCTCCTGACAAGCTACCAAGGATCAGGCCACCTCACTCTGGCCCCACCCCTGTCACCCTAAATGATGCTTCCTCAGACCAGTGGTTTTCCATGGGGGGCCGTTTTGACTCCAGAGGCACATGGCACAACATCTGGAGACACTTTGGGGGGGTCACAGCTGGAGGAGGAAGTGCGTAACTGGCCTCTGGTGGGCAGAGGCTGGTATCGAGCTGAACATCCTACAACACTTGGGACGGCCCCACAGTAAAGAATGCTCCGGCCCCCACGTAGGCAGTGCAGAGGCAAGGAGTCCAACCCTCTCAGGAGGGGCAGCTGACATGAACCTGGGGGCTACTGACAATTATCATGGGGCTTCTGAGCCAGGCTCAGGCACAGGGCCCTAGTGTCAGAATTGGGGAACCCCCATGGGCATGCTCTTGATTTTCTTTCCCACAATGGCTCCTTCTTCCGTCTTCCCCCATTTGAACACAAGACCTCCACTTAGCCAGCTGCAGAAGCCCCAAATCTGGGAAGTCACCCTTGGTTCCTCACCCTTGTCTCCCCACCCGTGTTCCATGTCTCTCATCTCTGCTGCTATTTGGCCCAGGTCTCCAGTCTGGTCACCTGCCACAAGGCCCAGATGGGTCTCTCCATGGCTTCCCTACCTGTTGGAATCACCCTTCTCTGCCCCAGCCGCCCAGTAGTGGTGATCCCCTGTGACAGGAGGTTAGCCTCCTGACCCTGACCTCGGGACCACCCTGTGACCCCATCACTCACTCTCCTCCCTCCACATTAAGTTCTGATCTGCCTCAGGGACTCTGCTTGCCTTTTGCTCTCCCTAGAATGCCCTCCTCCATGTCCTGCCTGTGGTTCAGGTTTTGGCTGAATCATGACTTTCCCTGACAGTTCCTTCCTCTCCCTTTCACCAATAGACCGCAGCCCCTCCCAGGATGCCCCCTACTCTATCTCCATCAGAACGCAGAAGGCATCCAGCACCATCAGCTGTGCTGTGAGAATGTCCGTCCTGTCCACAGTCGGGACCCAGGCCTGGCAGGTCTGATGAGATCAGGTGCTCAGGAAGTACGTGCTGAGTGAATGAATGAATGAATGAATGAATGAGTAAATGCATGGAAGCCTGCCAGCAGATAGGTGACATATCCCATCCAGGTGTGTCTTAGCAGGAAATAGACTGAGAAGCTTTGAACTAAGATTCCCAGGGCTCTTCAGCGGGAGAAGCCCGTGTTCCTGCACAAGCCCTTGGTGAGGCCATTCAGAACTGGGCTCGACCTGGAAGAGAGGAGTGGGCTTCTCACAGGTGGGAGAATGTTCCAGATCAGCAGGCCATATTTTCAGATGAGGAGACAGAGGCCCACCATGCTCTCTTCACAGCAGTTAGTCGCTCCAGCTTGGTTGTGGTGGCCTTTGCCTCCCTCTCCTAAGAGCTCGGGTGCAATGACCTGTGGCTCCTTCTCACTTTGTGTCTCTGTGACTACGTCCCGGAAATCCTCAGAATCTAGGCTACCTGGGGAGACTGACAGAGGGTATTTATTGTAAAGACCTGCTGATCTGCCAGCTGAACCTTTCTGAAGCCCCTGACCTGTGGCTCTTCCAAGGCCAGCTCTGTGGTGGGGCCACCGGTCACTCTCCAGGCTGGGGTTCAACAAGCCCCCCAGCTCGTCCTCATTAAATTAGCTGATTCCAGTGAAAAGGAGCTGGTGTTTCTTTACAAAAAAGAATAAGGAGTAAAGAACAGAGGAGACTAGAGGAGGGACTACATGGAAGGTAGACTGAGAGAAGGACTTCCAGGGTCTGCTCCCAAATGCCTGGGGAGTAAGCACCAGTTATGGAGCAGGGGCAGGATGGGAGAACATCCCTGTTATGGAGTTGCTGTTGTATCCTCCCAAAACCATGTGTGGAAGCCCTAATCCTCAATGTGCACAATTATATATACAGACAGACAGACACTGGGAGAATAGATTTAGGACCAGTGCTCTTAGAGGAGACTGAAGAGCTGACTCTGTGAGCAGCCATGGAGAAGGCAGCCATCTGCAGGCCAGGAAGACAGCCCCACAAGGAACCCAACAGCCAGCCCTCCCATCTTGGTCTTCCTGGCCTCCAGAACCATGAGAAGGAAATGCCTATCATTTAAATAGCCTCATATATCATATTTTGTTATTAGCCCATGCCGATCAAAGCAAACCTCCTTACCTGCCCCTTGTCAAACCTGAGCAGTTCACATAAAGGCTCCCGTGGCCAGTGGAAAGCTGAGCACATACGTGCAAACTTGGCTGTGATTCAGCTGGTGTGGGAAGGTATCCCTGATAATCAGGAGCCATAACCATCAGAAACCTCATCTTCTCCATCTCTAAAAGGCAAATCATATTTATCTGGAAGTGTTTTTGGCCATTACATGCACTGATATGAATCGTAAGGAGGTCTTCAGTAGTGATGGTCATTATTATCTATACTGGTGGGCCTGAGGGCCAGGTACTTGGCTTGTGGCACCTGGAGCAGAGGGGAAGGACAGCCTGCTCTGGCAGCTGTCACCCAGCTGGGCCTAACTGGACAGGCTACCTATGGGTCAACACAAAAAAAGGAAAGCTGTTTCAAAAGGTCCCCAGGGCAGGTTGTTATTTGGATTAGGCCTTTCTGAGTGGCCCTGGGGTAGGGAGGGTGGTGTAAGGCTGCTTTCCCCAGCTCACCTACCACAAAAGAACTCCAGGTGGGCTGGAAGAGTGGGCTGCCCTGCCCACTTGTAGGCACCTGGACAGGGCTGAGGGCAGCTGCAGTCCCAGGTGGATGAACCCTAGCTTTCTCCCCTACACCCATGTGCAGTGCTAAGATTTCTTCTCCGTACCTTCTTTCACTAGTACCCAGCACAGAATTGGCATGAAGTAGGCATAGGGGCTGTCCCCGGAGTTAAGCTGCCTTGTTAAAGCTCTGACAGAGCCTGAGTATGCCAGAGGTGACTTTGGCAACAGGTGACATGGGGGCTATGGGCAGGGAGGGGTATTGCTGCACCCCAGCTTTGCTTTCTTGATGGCAGCACAGTGACTGGGTCCTTTATAGGTCCTGGGCTCAGCAGCCCTTGTGTGCTCCAGAGTTCCTGGTATCCGTGGGGGCCTTGGCAGGTGGTCATAAGCTGTTGTCCCTGAGGCCAGGGTCACCTCTCCCCACCATGATCACAGGGGTCTTCTGTCCTCTGCATAGACTAAAGCTCCATAATGTCTGTTTATGTTCTCCTCTTTCCCCATTCCAAAATGCACTAAAGACTCAACAAATGTTGGCTGACAATGCCTTTGAATGGAAAAAGATTTATTTTCCCTTTCCTATGTGCCTGGCCCTGGCTGAGTGTCACCAAAGATACACCAGAGCGAGATGAGGGTCTCAGGGAGTGGGGAGCAGATGACTGACTGAGGTGGGAACAGGCTAGTCCAGAACCAAGTGGAAGGAGATAAAAAGAGACAGAGATGGACAGAAACAGGCGGAGAGACAAATCGAGAGAAAGAGAGACAGACAGACAGAAAGAGTTTGTTATGCAATTTGTGCATCAGTTGTACATTCTCGCTTCCAAATGCCTTCATGCGGCTGCCAGCCCAACCTCCGAGCTGGGCTGCACTGGGCAGGCAAGGACTTGGTTCTATTTTTAATGGCAACCCAGAAGCCGTTTGGGAAGGGCAGGATGACATGGTGGGAAGAGCTTTGTAGTGAGACCGAGGCTCAGATCTGGCCTGGCTGCCTCCTACCTGGGTGCCTCTGGACAAGTCCTGGAACCTCTCTGGGCCTGGTTCCCTCACCTGCTGCTGTGGGTGAAGACAGCACCTCACACAGCTGCTGCTCTGCACACCTGAGTCTTCTGACACTTGTTCAAGGGACAGGCAGTTGGGGGAGGGACAGAGAAGCTGCTTTATGGGTAGGAGGGAGCTCTGGTGAGGCTGGGCACAGCAGCTGCCCAGGCCAGGCTGCCTGCACACCTTAGTACAGGGAGCTGGGGTCTCCTAGTCCATCATTTATGGGACCACCCAGGAAACTGCCTTGGCTGTTCCTGAGCTGCCAGCAAAGCCAACAGTGTCCTGCCTGCTGCAGTATTTCCTCAACTTCAGCTCAGAGGTTTGAGCTTTTCTTATTTTCTTTTTGTTTAGATGCAATGTTTTAGGGGTACTTTGCTAGAGAACAGGTGGCAACAATGCATTTTACATGCAAAAACCTATATGGAGGTGGCTTCCCTCCACCCCCCTGCCACCAGGGAGTGGCCTTGGGTTTAATATGCTGTCTAGGTCTCAGCCCTGGGCCACGTGCTAGTGGGGCACGGCAGGAGGTGTCAGCCAGCTCTGGGAACTGTCAGCTTCCGTGATGTGTTTTTATGAGATAAGCTGGCAGTTCCCACCCAGTTACGGGACTGTCATGATGATTTGAGCCACAACAAGGAATCCTGAACCAACTCTCACAGCCCTGGGTCCCAGGAGGATGTTCTGGCCCAAGGATGTACAGCCTGCTTGGCCCTCAGACCCCCTGAGCTTTGAGGAATGACAGAGGCAGCCCAGTTCCTTCCGTGAAGTCCCCCAGATGGCTCCCTCTGCCAGCGGAGCCAGCTGCCTACATCAGCTCCGGGCGCTCTTGATGAACAACGAGTGCAAACGGCTCCAGGCAGCTGGCAAGATGCTAAGTGCAGCATCAATCCTAATTAGGATGAGGAATTAATAAAGGAAGCATTGGAGTCACCGCGCAGGCCAGGCTTGCCGGCACGGAGTTCGTTCCAATTTCCGCTGGGAAACTGCAAGTCCCCAAGTCCACTCATTTCTTGGGGAGGGGGTGATTGTGGCAGGACTTATTGTGCCGTGAAGATGGCACCCAGCGGAGCCTGCGAGGTAGAACACGGGGGCACCACAGCCCCTGCTCTGTATCTAACTCAGGTGCTGTGGCGGGTAGTGACATGGGCACATTATCCAGATGAGAGGAGTAGGTGTTCGTGATCTGAGCCACCGCACACCCAAAATGATGTTTTTCAAAAGAAAAAGAAGAGGGTGTGATCGTGGGCCCACTGGCTCCTTTGTGTGATGTATTTTTCCCCCGAACTACTGATTGCACATTTCTGTTACCTAAAGACTCCACATAGCCCTGGCTAAGTCTCAACTGCAAAAGGCAGAGCAGCCCTCTTGGCAGTATGTCGGGGAGTATGTCAGGGACAGAGGTAGGCGGGATTATAGAGGAGAACAGACATGATCTGGAGGGGACAAAGGAGACAAGGTGGACTTCACCAAGCTGACACAGTTCCACAAAGCTTCCGTTCAGATGACTCCAAATGCGGCTGGGAAAGGGCCATCTTTCTAAAGGCTCCCTCCCTTCCTTCGCACATCCTGAAGCATGGAAGTGGTTGCAGGAGCTGTAGCTGCAGTTAAGGGAGGTGAGGTGGATGGAAGAACTTCCCAAACAACCCAGGGGCAGAGTGAACACACGGGGAAAGGTGACAGAAAAAGAACGGAGAAACTCTGCCCAAGGATTTTTGACAAATCTAAGCCACACTCCACCAACTCCATCCTGTCTCCGATCTGAGAGCTAAGGCCAAGCCCAGACCTAACCATAACCCGGCGGGACCACAGGATCCCTCTACAGCCACCTGTTAGTTTAAGTTCCTCAGTTGCGCTTAAGGGATGCCGGCAGGCGCTGAAGCCAAGCAGATTTCCGCGATGGGAGGCGTCTCGGCCCCTCCTCCAGAGGCAGTTGTCCCCGCAGTCCAGGGGACCCAATCCGATCCTTAGATTCATTGCAACAGTACCACACTCCAACCTTACTACTACCAGGGCTCACCGCGCACCTGGGGGGTCACAACGCCCCGCCCCGAAGGGACGAACACGCCCCTCCTGGGCCTCTCTGGGCCTGCGGACGGCCCTGGTGTACCCCGTCTCCCTCCTGCAGCCTCCTGATGAGCGGCCTCGACTTGAGAACTCGCTGCCTCCGTTGGGGGAGACTCGATGTCGCTCCCCTCACTTCCCCACCGCTCAGGGAGGAGAGGGCCAGTGGCCCCGCGTAAAAGGAGGCGGGCACCGGGCTGAAGTCACCTGGCTCCCCGCGACCAGCTCGGGGCCCAGCCCCTCCCCGCCGCTCCCACCCATGCGCTGGGGCCTGAGGCGAGCTCCGAGCTGCCCCTGCGCTCCCCGCCCCCGGCCGGCCCCGCCCCAGGACGGCCAGTTCCCATAGCAATAGCACAGACACCGGTTGCCAAGCAACCCCTCCCCCTCCTCCCGCGTCTGCTTCCCCCAGCCCCAGCTTCCTCCAGCCCCCACGTCAGCCTCCATCTCCGTTGGGGGCGCCGGCGCGGCCCCTGGGGATCGTTCGGGTCCCCGGTTGAGCGCGCGCGCGCGAGTTTCGGCGTGTTTCATTGTGTCTATGTGTGAGGGGGTGTGCGCGCGCGAGCGGAGAGTTTGTGCGATCCGTGCGCTGGGGAGGTCCCCAACCCCCGGGGACCCGCGCTGGCGCACAGCTGTCCGCGCGGCACCCCCCCCCCCCGCCCCGGCTCCTTTGTGTCTCGAACGGAGCCAGCGCCGCGCCCACCCCCTTCCTTGGCCGGCTCCCCGGGCCGCGTGCGCGCGTGTGTATCTGTGGGTTTCCGTGTGTCCGGGGGAGGGGTCCGTACCTTCGATACAACACACCCGCCACAGCCCCGAGTGGGTGAGGTCGCCGCGGGCGCGGCGGGGCGGGGGCCCGTCGTCCATGGTCAGGTTGGTGCCGTTGCAGATGTGCGCGCTGGAGTAGAGCCAGTAGTCGGTGCCGATGGCAATGGCCATGAGCGAGAAGGCGGCGAAGGCTCCGGCCGTGGTCAGCAGCATCTGCAGCCCGCGGTCGCATCGCACCATGGTGGGCGCCTCATAGTCCGCCGCCCGCCGGCCCGGCCCGCCGCGCCCGCCCTTCTCCCTCCACGCGCCGCTCCGGGGGCGCCCGGGCTGGGGGAGCGGAGGGCCGGGGGGCGGCGCCGCGCTGCGCGCTCCGACCCCGCGCCCCGGGCGTGCCTGCGCTCGGGCCGCGCGGGGCTCAAACTCCGAGGCGCGGCGGCGAGTGCGGGCTGGCGGCTGCGGCCGGGGACTCCTCCCCCTCGGCCCGCCCTCCTCGGTCGGCCGGCGCCCTCAGCGCCTCCGCCCGCCGCCGCGCTCGGGGCCCGCGCCCCGCTCCTCTCGGCACCGCCCCTCCGCCGCTCAGCTGCTGCTCCCCCGGCCCGCAATTCCCCTCCCTTGCTCTCCCCTCCCGGCGCTCGTGCGCGCTCTCTGCTTCTCCCAGGGTTCAGCTACATTATCTAGCGAAGGAAGCCGAGCAAAGGGTTCCCCAGAGGAAAGTCAGTCTCCAGCCACCTCTCTTACCCAACCCGGGACACTTAAGACTCCCCTTAGTGCTTTGGGATTCTGTAATTGCTAGGGGGCAGGGGGCGGTGTGTGTGTGTGTGTGTGTTTGTGTGTGTATGTGTGTGTGTGCACGCGCACGCGCTCGTGGCGTCCCTCCTTTCCCCTTGTACATATTTGTGCCTCTACCTGATGATGAAGGTATAGGCGTGAGTGTGGGAATGAGAGTGTTCATGTCAGATTTCCAGACGCCCCATATGTGGGTCACAGCTGGGAGATACACAGTAGAGGCCAAGCCAGGCCCATACCACCCTATGCCCGAGCCAGGTGACCAGATGATGGATGCCCTGGCAGGGGCTGGGAGGCCCTCGACTTTTTTTGGGGGGGGGGGGATTGAAGATGGAACTCTCCTCCAGGATCACATTTCTGATGGTTTCTTGCTGCTAGAGGCCCAGAACACCCCAGCTGTATTAGATTAAAGCATTCCAGCCTCCAGCTGTTTCCCTTTTTCCCAGCTCTTTCTTAGTACCTTTATTTCTTCCTGCCATTGGCTGTACTAGAGCTTCACCAGCTTTCCCTCATCTCCCCTTTATTGCCAGCCTCTGCCTCCAGCCTGCTGGCTTCACTTTAATTGCCTTTGGTCCTGGCATGATCCCAACCTGGACACACTCCTTTCTCCTCCGAGCCAGTCCAGGCTCCTTCTTCAACACCCAGCTTCAATCTCTTCCCTCCAGGAGGCTCAGAGACCAACACCATGATCTCCAGCCTTTTGTCATGTGCTCTTCCTGGCATCCTGGACTGTTGCCTTGTGGATGCTGCTCTGGACCCCAGCAAATAGAAAAGTATACGGGGAGCTGCTATTCTCCTTGCAAGTTGAAGCTTAAATTTCACTTCACTTGTGGCACCTGCCAAGGCAGTCTGCAGAGAAAATCCGTGGCCTAGTGCTGGAACCACTGTTCTTGGTCTCCGGAGATGGTGAGCCTTTCCTGTATTTGGCACACATGGTAAGTGCCTAACAAGTATTTGCTGAGTGAGGGGTGTTTGCACCCTGTAAAAGTGTAGTCTGGTTGGGGGAAAGGGGACTATAAATAAAAAAGAAAAAACATTACAAAGTAGTATAGCTTAAGGACTTGGCTGGCTGCATGAATTAGCATCTCTTGGCCTCTTTTGACTTTGGGGTATCTGTTCTGCTTTCCAAAGTTTCAAAAGACAAGAGTCATTGCCTCTATTTTACTTTTTTACTATCACCTGGCCTGGAGTTCTGCACACAGCAAGTGCCAGAGGTGTGTTTGAGTGGACCAGACAGTACAAGATGGCTTTACTTGGCTCAGAACAAGATTACTCTCATCTGTTCCTGCCTATCCTCAAAGACTTAGCCAAGGTTTGAGTCTTAGAATCTCTGAAAGGGATGAATCTCGAACTTTTCTTTTAGGAGCAGATCTGTGTCTCAAAGCAAATCTTAAGGCCAAAATGAATAAACCTGGTCTTCCACCTCTAGCCCTATCGGTAAGAGTTGATGCACCCCACCCCCAGCAGCCACTGAAGAACCTCTGTGGACATAGGGGGCCATAAAACATGGTGTGAAAACCCTCTTCCCACACCAGCTGCTGGGTGACCTGGAACATCCCCTCCAGCCCTTCTTGAGGACTTTGGGAAGGAATAATGAAAGTAACATCAGTGAATCTGCTCTGCAGGGTGCAGGGAGGAGTAGCTTGCCTCAATCTCCTGTTAGATAGGGGAGATCACCAGTGGGCTGTGGGTCTCTTCTGCGGATAAGTGATCCTCATGTCAGTCCTTTAGGAGGCAGATCAGAACTCTCCATGCATCAGATCCATATTTGAGAGGAGTGTGGGGAGGGTCTTCAGAGCACTGGACTGGGAGCCATGGTCATTACCATCTCTTGCTGTCTCCCAAGGAATGAACAGGGTGAGCTGGACAAGCTAAGTCTGCCTGGGAGAAAGTCACCTCTCCAGTGCACCTTTCAGAATTGCTTTGATGGTCACAAAAGCAGCCTGTGTGTGGCAGGCCCTCAGCAGCCATTTATGGGGTGAACAGTAGATGCTGCCTTCTCTGCCTTTCGTGGAGACAAGGGAGCCTGCCACTGTCTGAGATGCATATTGTTGTTGTTGTTGTTAGGTGCCGTGGAGTCGTGTCCGACTCGTAGAGACCCTCATAGGTTTTCAATGGCAGGTTTTTTCAGGATTGCCTTGGGAGTGGGTTGCCATGTCCTTCTCCCATTTTTGCGGTGCTGGGAATGGAACTTGGGACCTCAGAGACTGCAGAGCGGTGCTCCACCAACTGAGCTAAATCCCAGCCCCGAGATGCATATTACACTCCGTTAATTCTCACTGCCCTCCCCCTTACAACACCTGGGGAAATCCCAGGTGCAGAGAAATCCAGTAACTAGCTCAAGGTCTTGCTCCTGCAAGGCTGTGTGGTCAGATCCTAGCTCAAGTCTGGTGACTTCAAAGCCAGAATTTTTCAAGGACACCAAATAGCCTCTTTGCTATTGTCAAGTACTAGTGGGGTGTGTTGTTACTTTTTGTCTATTTGTCGGGGGTGGGGGGAATCCCAGGGGGAACTTGGCAGCTAGTCTTTCTGTGGACACCCAACTGGCAGCCCTGCTTGGTCTTGAAGTTGTGAAGCTGTAGACTGTGGAGTCAAATAAGGACTTGACCGCCGGCAAAGGAAACTGGAGCACACTCAAGACTGTCTGAGACCATTCATCATGCCTGGGTGAGCACAATTCAAATCTGGAAATTTCTGCTCAGCTGGATTAGAGGACTCTAAATGGCAGAATTTCGCTACTGCCTGAAGAAGACCCTGGTGTTTGCAGCATCTCATGGGATGCTTCTAGAATTGAAAGAGGGGTGTGTCGGCCCCTTGCTTAGGAGAAGACCCTGCACTAGTCATTTTTAGAAGAGACTAGACACTTAGCATTGCCCCTAGAGAACCACCCACTGTCAATTGTACTGCTGGGGGAGGGAACAAGTAATCACACATATTATTACTTCCCTAGACAGCTGAGAAGGTGGGACATTTGGCAGTCAGCTGGACTGGTGCTCCAAAAACCATCTTTTTGCAGCCCAAGGTGGTTTCTTCCTCTCTCGCTGGCTCTGGGTAATTACCTCAATCCTTTGCTTTGCTTAGGTTGTGAAGATGGAGCCGTAATGAGCTCAGAACCTTCAGCAATCCCATGTCCAGGGCGAAGCCACAGGGCGGGCGGGCAGTGGCTGAGGGAGAGGAATACAGTATTAGGCTGCTCATGCTGCATAACGTGCACGTCAAAGCTGCCAAGCAGGCAGCAGCAGCAGCGGGTGGGGGGGGGAGAAGGGAGTGGCCATCCACCCACGAGGGGCTGTAGCCTCTCTGTTGTGCAGCTCCAAAAGCCTTTATTAAAAGCTTTGTTTTCCCCCTTTGTCCTCCAGAGATAATGACCTTTGTGTGGCAACTTTTTGTCATTTCTCATTTCTCTGCCCAAAGCAGATGGTTCTGGTGATTCAGGAGGCTTAATGGGGGGTTCTGGGGAGTCTGGGCAGTCTCTTGGGTGAATAGAAAGAGAGACTTTGAGTTTCTATAGCCAAGGGTTGGAGATGAGTCTCAGAAGGTTCCCGGGCTTGGCTCAGAGGGAGGCTTATCTACAACCCATCCAGGCTGCTCAGAATCTCAGAAGAATGCTTGGAGATCTTGGTATTGAAAGCTGTCCCCTCCATCAGATTATGCATATCACAAGAATGACTTTTTTTCCCCCTTCACTATTTCAGTAGGTTTCTCTGAGGGAGAGCTCAGATCAGAAAATGTTACTTGGCTTTATGTATTCAGGTTTATTCCATTCCATTTGCTTATCACTGATACACTATTTGAGCTGGGTACACAGCAGTCTTTTTCAGTTCTGCCACAATAAAATGGGGGCACACCCATAGAAGTCCCAGGAACATCCCCTAGAAATGCAGAAGAAAGGGAAGTGGCATTCAGTGGGTGCCCCTTGCGTGATGGTCACTTTGTGGCCTCATTTCAGTTCATTATGATGATAATCCTAGAAGGTGGATGCCTCTACTGCATTTGTAAATGATGAGCTTGCAGATAAGCAGAGTAAACTTGGTGGTGGAATTTGAACCCAGCTGTCCCTGGAGCACAGCCAGGCTCTGTCGGCTACTACTCTGTATCCAACTTTCCAGAGAATGTCGAGGCCACTCTGCCCACTCTCTGCCTCCCCCACTCCTTCTTCACATATTTATCTAGACAAAATCAAGTACAAGGGACTGTCATAGTCACCCAGGAATGGAGGGGTTAGGAAAGGCTTCACCTTGCAAGCTAGGTAGGGTGGGACAGGCTGCTCATTTATTTCCTGGGCAGGTAGGGGTGGAGCAAGGGCCATGGCAAGTGCTGGAAGCCACTGGCCTTGGAAGCTCACCCTCCTCCCTTCCCCTCCTGCCTTTTATCCCAGCACCTGCCTAGGAGCTGACCAGAGTGGAAGGCAGAGGACCAGCCCCTAGTCCAAGAGCTCCATGGTTCCCTTGAGACAGCACTGGCCTCTGCTGCTACCCGCTCCTGGGTATTTTCCCTTTCCTGTCTGTGGGAGGAAAACCCAGCACCCTGCTCTCAGCGTGAAATAGCAAGCCAAACAGTGAACTGTGAGTGAAGTCCATGTGGGCTTATTTAAGACCTGGGTGCTTTCAAACCAGATCACATTAGCACCATCGTGGGTGCGGTGCTGGGCGGCCTTCCCTGCAAGAAATTGTTCCAGAGCCAGCCCAGTTGATGAGCAGATTGACATTAACAGCCTGCCTCTGCCAAAGCTTCCGGCCCAGCACGCTTGAGAGTTCGCTGGTTATTCTGAGAACATTCTTTTCAAAACACTCTCCAGGACAAACAGGCCAAAGGTTCCTTTGTCCACAGCCAGCCTCTGAAACCAAGCCGACTCTCAAAGGTCGAGAACTCCAAGGAAGAAACAGTCAGCACGTAGAGGCTGAAACCTTTGAAAGCGGGGTACAGGCAGTGAGTGGGGAAGGTGGTCAGTGACAGCACATTCCTCCACTAACGTGTGCCGTTTGTGCTTTTCCCAGCCAGGGTTTTTAATTCCTAAAATATAACAGCCTTGTGCTGGAGCTGCAAGAGAGAGCGCTGCTTGGTGCACGACTTGGCCGCCAAGTAACTGGCTGCCAATGAAAGGTTGGTTCAGGGAAGGTCTGGGTTTCTTCGTCTCCTGAGCCACGCCCCCCTTTTCATCTCTGCCGCCAGTGGCAATCGGCCACCTGCTGGGGGCTGGAGGAGGGTTGCCCAGCCTTCTTGGAGCTGTACTTCCTGTGGGGTGGGAGGGCTTGCTTTATACTGCAGGTGACTTTCTGAATCACGGATATTAGCTGACAAGTTGCACTCTGCCCCCTCTGTTGGCTATTCCTGCCCACTTGGCCATCAGAGAGCTCTGTCTCTTCCCAGCTTTTCTTTCCAAGGCCTTTGGAGGAGGTGGAAAGGGAAGGTCATCAGATTCAGGCTGATCTGGGGTTCCAGTCCTGCTCTGCCATCTGCAGTTGTGTGGCCTTGAACGAGTGCCTAAAACCCTCGGGGCCCTGGTAAAATGGAGAGCTGTGCACCTGCCTCATGGATTGCACAGAATAAAAAAGCCCAGGAAAAGCATTGACACAAAAATGCTAATAGCTAGTGTTTACAGAGCGCTTCCATGTTCCAGGTGCCATTCTAAATGCTTTACTAAGTATTATTTGGTCTTCTGATTTTTTCCAAAATGCTCTGGGGTAGGTACTATTGTTAGACTCATTTTACCAAAGAGGTAATGAAGGCATGGAAAGATAAATCACTTGCTAGGGGTTGCGTGATTTTGAGACTTAGCAGTCTGACTCTAGAACCCATGCTTATCATTTTGTTTTAAATATATACAAAAATAAGTGGCAACTTTTATTATCTTGCTCAATAATACACCCTATAAGACAAATTTAAATTACTCACTGTTTTCATCTACAAACCACTGGCTTTACCAGACTCAAGTACCTTTTGTAATATAAACTCATTAATTTATTCAACAAGCTGGGATTTAGCTCAGTGGGTAGAGTGCCACTCTGCAGTCTCTGAGGTCCCAAGTTTGATTCCCAGCACCGAAAAGATGGGAGAAGGATGTGACAATCCACTCCCAAGGCAGTCTTGAAACAACCAGCCATTGAAAACCCTATGAGGGTCACTATGAGTCGGACACGACTGGATGGCACCTAATAATAACTACAATTTATTCAACATTGAAATATTGGTTTTTCTCCATGGGTCCCTTTCTGTTAGTTTATGTTGACCCCTGGGAACCTATGAATGTGGATCTTCTGGGTGATGAATTCATTATGAAAATCATTGCTATCAGTTGCTAAAACACTCTTCTATTTCTTCCCAGATCCAGAGGACTGTGGGAATTCATAGCGGAGGAAAAGTGCACACGAGTTAGTTCTTCAAAGCCCTCATCCCCCAGATGGGAAATGGCATAGTGGCATCTTCTCAGACAGCCGTTGTGAGATTTGAAGAGATGAGATATGAAGTATCTAGCACAAGGTAGAGCACCTCAGTGCCCAGGTGACCCGGGACAATGGTCTGACATCATCAGGATGCATAAAATACGACACAAAAATAATGCTTACTGTATGAATGAGCCATGCATTTAAGGAATTGGGGGTCCTCTTCGGGTGACCTGTAGCATCACAGAGGGCTTCTCAGGTGTGTCTGTCTGGAAGCACCTGTGCCCTGATGTGATACGTGTGCCTCTCAGTACCTTTCCCATCCTGCCCTCGCCCAGAGGAGCACTACGTGGAGCAAAATCTCAGACATTGTAGTCTGGCTCTGCTCTTGCTGGACTTGATAGCATCCTGTTTCCAGGTAAATGGGATGGGAAACAAATTGGTTTCCTGGAGTTGGTATTTTATTTTTGTTTATTTACTTTTTGTGGTATGTGGAGGTTGAACCCAGAGCCTCACACGTACTTTTGCAAGTGCTCTACCATTGGGCTGAACCCCTAACCCATTTTTAATTTTCTGTTTTGAGTCAGGGTCTTGCTAAGTTATGTAGGTTGTCTCTGGCCTCCAATTTTGCATCCTCCTGCCTCAGCCTCCCAAGTCACTGGGATTACAAGTGTGTGCCCCCATGCCCGGTTCTTAGAGTTGATATTTTAGATGCTCTAGATCCTTTGAAATTCCAAGAGAAATATTCTTTGGTGCTCTGTCTGGAGGGAGTGTTACCTGGCAGATAGTCTGCCCGGTGAATCCATTGGTTTCCCACAGCGTCAGCACCAGACATGAGGCCGTCCAGCAGGTCTGCAAGTGAAGGAGGTGACATGCAGTTCCAGCTCTGTGCATCACGAGCCTGTTCCCAGCAACCTGGCTGGCTGCTTTGTGGACTCTCCTCCGTGCCCATCGTTGACAACCTCTTATCCCAGAAGATGTGATCGTGATGGAACAGGAGCAATTTCCTGAATAGTTACATGTGTCGGGCATATTATAACAAGGAAGATGGGGTTATCCCCACTTAATAGATAATGCAACTGAGGCTTGTAGAGGTCCAGTAGCTTATTCCAGGTCACGGGAAGTAAATAAAAGAGTTAGGATTCCAGCCTAGGACTGTCTCCAGGGACATATTCTTCCCAGAGTTCAGTCATTTTTAACTATGGATGCCTTTGACAATGATTTGAGAGAGTTTAGAACTATATGTTCCACTTCTAGGTATTCTGACAATGTGAAGTAGGGACTGGCATCAATATTTTTCAAAACTATCAAGTGATTCCTAGTGAGCAGCCCAGGTCAGAATCAGAGCACAAGACCATGATGGCTTTGGACCTAAGATCTCATGGAAAGTGGTTTTCAACTGAATTCATCATGGGCAGATATTGGAGGGATGGAGGCCCCTGGCATTAGCTGAGCCAGCTGTACCCATAGAAGAGTGTGTGAGGCAGCTATTAGGCTGGGGTTATCTGGAAGAGTCTACATGGCTGTCCCTGTCACCTCTAGCTCTGCTACCCAGCCTACTCCCTCTGTCTCTGGTGTGGGTCAAACTGTCCTGCCACTCTTCTGCCTGCCCACAATGCAGGTGGGAAATGCTCACCTGAGAGAAGCAAGGAGGGGTCTAGCGCTGCCTCTGGAAGCCCTCGTGGGATGAGGGAGCTTCGGGATTCAGGGGCCAAGCCAGCATCTTCTTTACCAATCTTCCCTACTGGGGACTGGCCACTGCTCAGGTGGTTTACGTGGAAGAGGGGGGAGGAACTTTGGCATCAGCCCAGAGGCTTATAGGGCAGCAGAGGCAGGTGGGGGTGCTTACAAGGGACCTGGGTCCTGGCTGGTGCAGGGCCTTGGGGCTCTGGGATGTCAAGTGACAGACGTATCCTGCTCTCTGAAAACATCACAGGCCCATCCGCTGGGGGATCCCAGAGCCAGAGAGCCTGGGCTGGGGCACCACAACTGCAGGCCTGCAACTCCTCCCCACTCTGCCTCGGCCAATTCCCAGCAAAGGGCCCGCTACACTTGCCAACAGAGCCAGATGCTGCTTTGGGGAAAATACCTTCTGGAGTTTGTTGTCTGAGCCCTCCCAGCTGACACCCACGGTGGAGAAGAAGTGCCAAGATAAATGGGAAGTCTCTTCATAAATATTTGAAAAAAGGCAAAAAGGAAAGGGACAAAAAAGGACTAAGCCCCACCTCCCAGCGTTTGGGAGTGTCTTAGTGATTGCTTCCAACAGATGGAGGAAGCAGGTCGGCACCATTCCACAGTTTGTAGTGGGATCCCCGCAAGAGCGCCTTTCCCTGGCTGCAGCAGGAGCACCAGTGCTCAGTTCCCTTGGTTTGCCCTGGGGGCAGGCCTGCCAGGGCCAGCAGACAGAGCCAGGGTGGGCGCAAGCATGGATGCTGTGCTGGTCAGCAGGGGAGGGTGACCTGCCCTTTATCCATAATGCATAATTATGTCTTTAAACTCAACTGCCTTGGGACCTGAGACAAGTGCTGCGCAGATTGCAGTGGCTTTTAGGGGAGCTCCTGGAAGACAAGGGCTGGGATTTAGCTCAGTTGGTAGAGCGCTGCGCTGCAGTCTGTGAGGTCCCAAGTTCAATTCCCAGCACCGCAAAAATGGGAGAAGGACCTGGCAATCCACTCCCAAGGCAATCCCGAAATAGCCATTGAAAACCCTATGAGGGTCACTATGAGTCGGATACCGACTCAACGGCACCTAACAACTAACAACCTGGGAGACAAGGAAAGAGGCCCCGGGGGACTGAAGAACTAGCAAGATAGAGCTGGTGCCACACAGTGAGAAGAGCAGCATGTCCCCTGACTGGAAGGCCCAGGGGTGGGGCTTGGCTAGAGGGAGACAGGACATCAAGGCGAGGCAGCAGAGTCAGGATCCAGAACTCCCTATCCCCAACAGGGGGCTCTTCTTGGGGCTAGTTATCAAGGAAATTCACCACCCACAGAGAATGCCTTGGCTTTACCCGTGACATCCCAGGTCTAGCCATGCTACACCTGTGCATCTCTGAAGCCAGAGCTGCTGCCCAGGCACCACCTTTGCTGGCCTTGGGTCGCTCACACACCTTCCTGCCTGTCCTGCAAAGCCACTTTCCTCACTTGGGATCCTTGTCCTTGCCTGTCTTGGGTCAAAGCACATAGACTCTTCATGGGACAGGGAGGGTGGTCAGGGGCAGGGCAGCATTTTTAGAAGAGGGCCATCTCAGGTGGGAAGAATTTGGGTTCCTGCATCTAAGGGTAACTCGGAACGGCAATGTGCACCCTTCAGAAGGCCCCCTCTTCCCTGGGGCGCCTCTTCTCAAGAGTGGGCACACAGGGACCCCCAGCAATCTGAAGCAGCTCTCACCTATTCATTTCTAGAACCAGTGATGTCACAATCGAAGCGGACATTCATCCCAGGCTGATGGTGTAGAGAGGAGGCTACCCAGGGACCAAGATACGTGTGAGGGATGTCTGTCGCCAGCACAGGTGCGAGGTCACGGCGATCCGGACCAAGACACTGCAAGCAGCACTTGTCATGGACCTGCTGTTTCCTTGATGCTGGAGATCGTCATTGATTCCGGATGGCCAGGCAGGAGGCCTGGAAGAAGAAAGGGCCTGGAGGCTGTAGCCCTCACTGAGTGTGCCTCTTCCTCTCCATCTAGGCAGGAAGAGGCAAAAAGTGGCTCCCCCCACCAGGCCAGATCGATGGGCACCCCTGGAACAGAGAGCCTTCTTTCAACCATGACTCAAGCTCTCTCTAGCTTACCGACTGAGTCATCTCTACCTGAAATACTGGGCTCTGGACACATTTCTAAACAGCTGGCTTACAGAAGTGGATGGGGATACAAACAGCCCCACAAAAGCCTGGTCGAAATTCAAGGCTTGCTTTTTCAGAGCATTGGAGTCATGCATGGGTCTTTAGTAGACCCATACAGTCACCCAGTGCTGCAAGTGCCCGGCCCTGGCTAGTCCCACTCCCTCAGATAAGAACCTGGGGAAAATGGATGCAATTCACCCATTCATCCACTCGATGGACGGGCTGAAAAACTTATCCCTGTTCTTAACTCCCAGAACCTGCACATGTGGCCTTAAAAAGGTCTTTTACAGGTGTGATTGAGTTTAGGACCTTGAGATCATCCTGAATCAGAGGAGGCCTGAGGTCCAAGGATGAGTGTCCTTATAAGAGGAAGGGAGTGGACACAGAAGGGAAGGCCATAGGAAGGCAGAGGCAGAGACTGGAGCGATGCATCTCCAAGTCAATGCACCCCTGTATGGGGAAGAGGTGCGGTGGGAACTCCCTCCAGCTTCCAGGAGCCAACCTTGTCCACACTTTGATTTCAGACTTCTGACCTCCAAAACTCAGAAAATAAATTTCCCTGGGTGTTTTCAGCCACCCCCCTGCCAGTTGTAGTCACTTGCCAGGGGGTCACAGTGAACTGTGGCCCTTGTGGAAACTTCCAGTTTAGACGTAGACAGACTTGAAAGAGGGATCATGTGACAGGGCTTCCAGGGAGAATGCAGGGGACATGGAGCCCGTTTTTTCCCTCCAAACCTCCAGGCACTCCAGCACAGTCCCACACTGTCATTGGCTCATTACTCAGGCCACAAGCCTGAAAGTCACTTTTCACAGCCGCCACAGCCAGTCCCCTGCTGGATTCTGCCAGCCTCACGTCCCTGGATGCATGGCCATCCATCTGTCCAACCCCCCTCTATGGCCTCTGGCATGTCTTTCCTCTGGATCACTGAAACTCCTTCCTGACTCACCCCACCACCCCCCTGCACAGCCAAAGGAGTCTGTGCAAATGTGTTACTGGATGCTCTGCTTGGAGCATGCGGAAGCCTTCCACGGCCTGAGCACATTGACCAACGCCCGCTCTGCCTGCCCCAGCGGGCTCCAGCCCTGCCTGCCTCCGCTTCATGCCCAGTTCCCTTTCCCCCAGGACGACACCTTCCTGCCACACTGGCTGCCTTCCCTTCCTCAAACCCTCCAAGCTCTCTTCCAGCTCAGAGAAGTCACAGTGCAGCTCAGGCTCTCTCTGGGAAATTCTTCCTTCTGCTCTTCAATGTCAACTTCAATGTCACCTTCTCAGAGAGACTATCCAGATTCCCCAGTCGGGAGGCTATGCCTCTCTCTTCTTTCCTTTTCCTTATCCCCATAGATAACATGGGAATTAAGGATTTGAGTGCCCATGCAGTTGGTTTGGGTCTTTGGTTTTGCGGTGCTAGGGATCAGACTTGGGGCCTTATGCACGCGAGGCAAGCTCTCTACCACTGGACCACACCCTCTGGCCCATTGTTGGCAAGTTTGCTGTCTGTCTTTCTCACACACCATGAGCCTCAGCAGGCCACAATCCTTCTAACTCTCTCTCACCTAACCCGCAGGGTTTGGCATGTAGAATTGTCCGATAAGTATTTTTTGAGTGAGGCAATAAATGAATACATTTCCTGAGCCCTATGGTGGGGGAGAGGAGTAAAGAAGAAAAACCAGTAGCTGCATGGTAAATGTCTCAGCTCCTGAGATCCTGCAAGTTTCCTATCTCACTGCAGCAGGCTTGGAAATGTAATTACTTTGTTTTCTCTCTCCTCCCAAAGCCTTGTTTTTAAAGTTTGGTTTTCCTCCTTTGAGTAAATATGTGTAGTAACCCTTAGGGCAAGAGAAGTGGGGAGTGGTTGCAGGCTTCATAAAGAATGTGCCTGCCGAAGTCAGGCCCCCAGAAGGGAAAAGTTCCTGTCAGACAGAACATCTGAAGAAAGTTAAAATGCACTTGCAGAAATAAAGTGGTTGCTCTAGCAACCGGTCCTCCTCCTTCTCCCCCAGAAGAAAAACAGAAAAAGGAGGTATGCGGGGTGTGGGGGGGAGTCAGCTATCTCTGGGCTAGGTATGAGATGGTCAAATAGAAGAAGGGGGACAATGTCGTGACATGTGTCAGGTTCCCAGTAAAATGACACTTTGCTTGCTTGCTTGCCTGGGATTGGGCAAGGGACTCTTACCTGACCGGCCATTTCCATCCCCTTCCTGGCTGTCTCTTGCAGGTGGCGGAGGGTTCAAGGCTGCCAGAGCAAGGCTCTTCCCAGCTTGTACACCAGCTCCCGGGAGCTGACTCTTTAGAGAGAGCCCATCGTGGATTCTTTGGGAAAGAGGAAGTGACACTCTCCCTGGCAATGCAGGTTTTTACCTATGTATGGTTTCCAAGAGTGGAAGCCACCCACCCGTGCTGGGAGAGTTCAGCAAAGGTAGCAGAGTGGGTAGTGAGCTCCCAGAGGTGCTCAGGTTCCTGAGGAATGGCAACCCACTTATGGGGGAGCAGGGCGCCTGGGGGTCGCCGGTGTGGGGCTGAGGCAGGCCGGGTGCAGCCACCTCTCTGTGACCACATTCTGATGAATGTGGTGTCCCGGGGGATGGGCAGCCCGACCTCAGCTGGCTCTTCTCCAGCAGCCGACCTGTCCCTAGTCACTTTTGATAATGATAAAAAGACACAAAAAATTGGTGGCCCGTGACATTTGTAGGTTCACCTCATTCCTTCATCTTTGTCCAACATGCATTTATTGAATCCTCTCTGTGGTAGGTGGAATAATGGTTCCCCCAAAGATGCCCACCGAGCCCATGACTGTTATATTACATGATAAGAGGGAACTGGGGTGGAGGTGAAATGGAGGGTGCTACTCAGCTGGCTTGATAATAATGACGGTGGCTAATTTAGGTGTCAGTTCTCCTGGATTAGGGAATATCAGCAGGACTGGAAAAGGATTTTTTAATGGATGGTCTGAGGGCATTTCCAGAGGAGATTGGCATGTGAGCTGGTGGACACAGTGAGGAAGAGCCCTTAATGTGGGTGGCACTGCCAAGCGCGGTGGCACATGCCTGTCATCCCAGCAACCTAGGAAGCTGGGGCAGGAGAATCTCAGGTCAGAAGCAGCCTGGAAAATTAGTGAGACCCCATCTCAAGACAAAAAAAAATTTTTTTAAGGGCTGGGGTGCAGCTCAGTGATGGAGTGTCCTGGGTTCATTCCCCTAGTACCAGAAAAAAAATAAATAAATAAAAATGGGTGGTACCATCTGACCTGCTGGGGGATGGGACAGAGCACAAAAGACAGAGGAGAGAGGATTTCCTCTCTCTGCCTGGGAGTTGAAATTCCCTTTCTCCTACCTTGGACATCAGAACTCCAGGTTCTCTGGCCTTTGGACTCTAGGACTTAGTGGCCCTGTGGGTTCTCAGATCTTCAGGCTCTGGCTAAGGTTTGCTTGATCAGCTTCCCTTGTTCTGAGACCTTCATACTTAGACTGACCAACACGATCAGCATCCCAGATGCCCCTCTGTGGGCCTCCGTAGTCACATAAGCCAATTCCCCTAATAAATCCCCTCTTGAGTGTCTATAGATGTTTCCTATTGGTTCTGTGTCTTTGGAGAACCCTGAGTTAATACAAAGGGTTAATCCTGGATCATCTGGTTTGGCCTAAATGGAATCGAAGAGCCCTTTAAAAGTAGAAGAGGGAGGCAGAAGAGGAAGTTAGAGCATTGCAACATGAGGAGGACTCTAGCCACTATGGCTGGTGCTTTCTTTTCCCTCTTTTGTAGATGGTGCATTTGGTGCTGTGCCTGCAAATGCTTTGCCTAATCCTAGGGTTCTATTTGTTTTCTTGCTTGTTTTTTGGTACTTGGGAGTTGAATCCAGGGCGTTGCACATACTTGGTAAGTGCTCTACCACTGAGCTGCACCCCCAGACCCCCTGTTTTTATTTTTTTATTTTGAGACAAGATCTCGATAAGTTACGCACACTGCCCCTGGCCTCAAACTTGTGATCCTCCTGTCTCTACCTCCCAAGTCACTGGGATTACAGATGTGCACTGCTGCACCCAGCCTGTAATAGCCTTTACAATAAACTAGCAAATGTGTTGCCCTGAGTCCTGTGAGTCACTCTACTAAATTAATGGAGTCCAAGGAAGAGGCTGTGGGAACCTTGGATTATAGCCTGTCAGTCAGAGATACAGGTGAAAAAACGTGGAGTTTGTGATTCAGAAGTTGGGGCAGGCTTGAGGACTGAGCCGTCTCTCTGTGGGATCTGACACTACCTCTAGGTAGACAGTGCCAGAATCTAATTGAATTAGAGGACACCCAGCTGGTGGACCTGTGGATTGCATAGTTGCTGGGGGGAGAAATCTTCCCCCCACACGTTGGGGACCAGAGGTCATGGAAGTATCTTGTGTTGTGAGAGTCTAGGAGAAACACCCGAGTTTGTCATTGCTGTTTTCAGAGTTGAGCTTGAAGGATTACCTAGTGAAAGAGGGTCCTGGAAAAGACACTGGAGGCAGAGCACAGAGATGTACCCAGGCCTTGGGGTGAAAGCAGCCAGGTAGAAGGGAGCAGAGCCACATAGAGGACTACCTTGGAAGCTCAGCTAAGCAGCTAGCATCTCCCCAAGAGCCACGGAAAGCCACCAAAGGCTTTAGAGCAAGGGACTGATGTGTTTTGATCCACCTGACCAGAGAAGTCAGCCAGAAGCAGAGCATGTCAAACATAGAGCCAAGTGGATCAAAATAAACGCCTCCTGGAGCCATGGGCTGAGAGGGTCTGCCTCCTGGGAGGAGAGGGAGGGCTTTGCCCACAGCCCTTCTTCCGGAGGGTTGGTCCAGGCCCCTGGGTGATAATAACATGCTAATGATAATAACATTTTGTTTAAAACCCACTGAGCGCTCAGCTACCTCAGCACCTGCTTAGAAACACGCTATCATTGAATCTCCCCAACAACTCAACTGTGTTCCCATTTTGCAGTTGTGAAGCCTGAGGCTCCCCTCTGTGCAGCTTGCCACTGTCCCAGCTTTGGCCCCACAGTCCCTAAAGGTCCTCATTCAACAAGCCCTAGCGTGGGGTTGTGGTGACAGAGAGGGGTGGTTCCTGGCTCATTGTGGCCACTTTCAGAAGCAGCGTTTCCTGGCTGTCTGCAGCACTGCGTGGTCTCCCAAGCAGACCCACGTCACGTGTCAGTGTGTGCTTGCCAAATTGAAGACCAGAATGTGCATGAAGGGACTGGCCCGTCGCTTGGCTCTGGAGCCTCTCGCTCCCCAGAACCTCTCTCCTCTCTCCACCTGGTACATACACTGTTCATGTGTAACCTTGGCACCAGGCCCAGAAAGTACTAAGGTCCTCTCTCCAGAAGTCCCATTCCTGCATTTGTCCCTGCTGCAATCACTGATTAAGCACAAGCCACTTACTAGGAGCCCTGCTGAGCTGTCTGTCCCTGAGCTCCATACGATGTGTGCAAGAGCTGAGGATTCCAGAGAAAGTTCTTTCCCCTGGCTGGAGAGGTAAGGGAAGCTTTCCAGAGGAAGGGCATTTATTCAGATTCCCAGGAGGATGGGAAGAGCCTAGGCAGACCTTCTGAGCCAGGAGCCCCCTGGTGCAGCTACCTGCTTGAGGCAGGAGGAAGGTGCTTCCGGGACAGCAGACAGCTCAGTGGGTGCAAGCCAGCTGGGGGAGAAAAAGCTGAGGCTGGAGTAGAACCAAGGATCGGGTGGCAAAAGAGTTCCCATCTTTTCTTGAAGGCATGGAGGGATTTAAAAGCAGGAGGCCCAGGGACATGACCAAACCTCCTTTCAGAAAGAAGCAGCCAACAGTAGTGAAGAGCAAAGGGCCAAGGGAAGGTGCCAGGTGGGCCCAGGGCAGGGACAGTGAGGGGAGGATGGAGAGAGATTTGGGTTTCTGCAGGCGGCACTGAGAATTTTTCTCTGATTGGGATTTCCATGCAAACTGAGCTAGGAAGGCAATAGAGGGTGGGCAGCGCCATCCACACCTCAGTGCCAGCCACGTGAGTTTTCACGGCTGGTCTTGAGCTTTCATGGCAGTGTCACTTGGAATTGAGCGAGCTACACTTTTCCTGACACTTGTGTGATTCATGGTCTCTGTCACGGGCGCTCGGGAAGCTGACGCGGCCTCGGTGGCTGCTGGCGTCTAATTGATTTAATACATCAGTGAAGGAGCTGCTGTTTCCTGAATGAAACCTGAAATTGCATGGACTTCCCAGCTGCAGCGGAGAACCACCTCCCTCCAGCAGCTGGGAGGCAGGAGTGGAGGCGGCCCTGGGATGGTGGGGACGGGTGCTAGAGTTAATAACTGCACCTTTGATCCTGTGTCTTCTGATCGCCTCAAGGGGAGGTGCGATCCCAGCAGACAGCAATGAGCTGCAATGGAGGCTCTTTCAAGGGTGCCAATCAGGGTGACAATTGGCACTTGTAAGAGAACAGGTTTCCCTCCTCCCAGCCCCACCCCCCACCCACATCGGGGGCGAGGATAATGGATGTTCTATGAGCAGCTGTCCTCTGAAAGGAACTAATTGACTTCAATTTTCATTTTACCAGGCCCCATAATTCTTTATTACCCCTTCCTTTACGACTTGGGAGGGAGGCTTTGGTACTGAGCTACTGTGTAAGTGGAGGGCTATGTAATCCACGTGACAATCATTTATTCGCCCGCAGGACCAAGGGCACCTGATGCCACCAAGAGGACGTGTGGCTTTCATCCTGTCACTCCTCTGTCTCCATCTGAGACAGGTGTGTCAATCTCCGAGCTGTGGCAAACCCGTCTTTCCCCCAAGAAAGAACAAGACACCTTGAAGGAATCTTGGAAATGGATCTGAAGTCACAGCCACCTTTTCTCTGGCATTTTAGGACAAATGGAACATGTTTGGGAAAATCACATTTCAAGATGGCTCCCCGGTGGCAGGTGGCTGGAAATAAAATTTATTTCAGGAGAAAGGACCCAGCTCTGACTCCCTGGGGGCAGGGCACTCTCCTCCCCAGAGCTGGCCGGGCAGAGTTCCAGAAAGCCAGGGTGTTAGGCAGGTTTTCAAAGACTTGGGTTATTGTTGCTCTCTTCTCTCTGCAAAAAATACAAGGAGCCAGCTCCTCCCGGCAGCTGATCTCTCAGCTTCCTGAATGCATGGCCTCATTCATTCACTCACTCATTCACTCTCTTACTCCACACACATTTATCAAGTCCCTGCAGTGTGGAAGGCACTGGGGACGTGGAGATGAATAACACTCATGGCCCTGTTATTAAGGAACTGACTTTCTGGGAAAGGAGGGAGAAAAATGCAGCAAATAACACTGCAACAGGGATTGGAGCCTGTGGGGAAAGGGACAGGAGAGAGGTGGGCAGATGGGGTGAGGGGACCTGGGAAGGCCTGGGGATGGGGGGGGGGTACACAGAGGCTTGTGGGAAGTATCAGCAGTGTGTATGGCTGGAGTGGGGAGTTCAAGGGGAAGAATGGCTGAGGCTTGGTGAACCAAATCACAAGGGCTGTGTCTGCCTTGCTAAGCAGTTTAGGCTTTCTTCCGGAGGTAGCAGGGAGACAGAATTAGTGTTTGGTTTTTGCAGCACAGGGGCTGAAGCCAGGGCCTCCCACATACTGTGCATTGAGCTGCACCCCCAGCCTCATTTTTATTTTTTATCTTGAGACAAGGTCTCACTAGGTTACACAGACTGCCTCTGGCCTCGAATTTGCCATCCTCCTGCTTCCGCCTCCTGAGTTGTTGGGATTATAGACATCGGCCACCATGCCTGGTTAAAATTTTAAGACAAAAAGAGACACTATCCAATGTGCAACATCTGCACTTGGAAAGATTCTCCTGGCTACAGTGGAGAGGAGCTTTGGAGGAGGGGAATGGTTAGGGATGCATGGGGGTCTGACCTAAGATGTGGGCAGAGAGGGTAGGGGAGAAACCTAGGAGACTGATCTTCAGCACTCAATAACTGGAGAGACTTAGAGGGTGAGAGGGAAGGGGGAATGAAATTTGCGCCTGGGATCTTGGCTTAGGGGAGCTGGATAGGGGAGCTTACTCTATCATTTTTAGCATGTTTTTAGCTATAAGAGAAACCCAATAGCAACGTACGCAATAAAGATGTTTAATTATACCATAGACTGAAAAGTCTAGAGGTGAACTTTCCAGTTGTCATTAGATGCTATTGAGTCAGGTCTGACTCGTAGTGACCCTATGTACAACAGAATGAAGCACTACCTAACACTGTGCCATGCATACAATCTTTTTATGTTTCAGCCCAATGTTGCAGCCACTGTGTTTCTTCTCATTTTGAGTCTTGCCACATCAGCAAAAGAGGGTCCCAGGGCCTTTACTCCATTCCAGTTATGAAGGTTGACTCTACTTTGTGGAGACAACTCTTCCTCAGTTGTTTCTTGAATGCCTTTCAGCCTGAAGGGGCTCATTTCCTGGCATTATATTTGACAGTGTTGCTCAGCTATTCATAGGGTTTTCAAAAGGTAATTGTTTGGGGAGTGGGCTGCAGGGTCCTCCTCCATAGTCTGTGTTAGTCTCGACGCTCAGCTGAAACCTATCTACCATGGGTGGCCCTGCTGGTATCTGAGATACTGCGGGTATAGCTTTCAGCATCACAGCAACACACAAGCCCCCACAGCATGACAAGGTGACAGACACATGGGGGAGCTGTCTAGAGCTGTCTTAAAATCTCAATAGTATCATTAAGACCTAAGAATTTTCTTTCTTTCTGCTCAACCATCCTTAATGTACTGGCTTCTTACTTTGTAGTTGCAAGATTATTGCTGCAGCCCCAGACATTTTCATTCTGCCTTCAAGGTAGGAAGAAAGGAGACAAGATGGCCACAGCCACATCTATTCTCTTTCATCAAGAAAACAAAGCAAATAAGCAAAAAATTTTGCCCATCTTTATCTACAGGGAGACTGGGAAGGTGAGGGGTTTTGTTCATTGGTTTGCTCTTTTGAAACAGAGTCTCACTTTGTAGCCCAGGCTGGCCTTGAACTTACTATGTGGCCCAGCTGGCCTCAAACTTTTGATCTTCCTGCCTCAAGTCTCTGGAATGCTGGGATTACATGTGTGCACCGCCACACTGGCTACGGGAAAGTGATTTTTTAAATTTTTTACCTTTTCTAGCACCTATAGTAGAGACAATGAATGTTATTTGTTGTTAGGTCCCATTGAGTCAAGTCCTACTTATAGTGAGCCTCACAGGGTTTTCATTGGCATATTATTTCAGGATTGCTTGGGGAGTGGATTGCCATGTCCTTCTCCCATTTTTGCGGTGCTGGGGATTGAACCTGGGCCCTCAGAGAGTATGGAGCAGAACTCTACCAACTGAGCTAAACCCCAGCCATAGCACCCTAGCATCCAATCCCACCTGACCTTGGAAGCTAAGCAGGGTCAGCCTGGTGAGTCCTTGGGTGGGAGATTGCCTGGGAATACCAGGTGCTGCAGGCTAGGGAGAAGGACCCCGCAACCCACTCTTGAAACAATACATCATTGAAAACCCTATGAATAGCAGAGAAGCCCTGACATAGTACTGGGCATGGCAACATCTGCACTTGGAAAGATCCTCCTGGCTACAGTGGAGAGGAGCTTTGGAGGAGGGGAATGGTTAGGGATGCATGGGGGCCTGACCTAAGATGTGGGCAGAGAGGGTGGGGGAGAAACCTAGGAGAGTTGGAGTGTTGGAGAGTGTTTTGTTCTGTTGTTTATAGGGTCACTATGAGTCGGACCTGACTCAATGGCATCTAACAACCTAGTAGAGACAAGTAAGGCAGAAATGGATTGGGAATGAGAAACTTATCAGCAGTATCACCAAGCAAGATGGAAAAGTTAAGAGGAAAATCCAGCACAGCCCTGAGCCTTGGGGTAAGTGGGGCATGGAAGGGAAAATGGCTTCTACCCAGGGGGGTCATGGGGAGGTGGGGCTGGATGGAAAGAGCCTGGTACATTGGGCTTGCTGTGCTCCGAGCTACTCCTGGCCCTTCCCCTGCTCTGTGGGGCTGTTCCCTGGCTCACTCAGCCCAGTGGAGGCCCTGGCAGGACCCTGAAGCTGCAGGAAGGGAGCAGTCCCCATGCCTCCTGCCTTCCCGCTTGGCTCCTGTGGCTGTATCTCTGCAGCCCCAGCTCCTGCTCCTGCCAGGCACAGCTCTGCCTTCCTCTGGCTGACCCCAGGTCCTCCTTTCTCTGGTCTTCCAGATGAGGAGGAAGGATGTGGCCTCCTGCAGGTACTGGTCTAGAGTGGCTTCATTGTCCCCCTGCTGTGTAACCAAGTCCCAAGGTTAAATCCTCTCTGTCTTAAACACTCAGAGGGGTTTCTGTTTTCCTGGTTGGACCCTCACTGATCTACCTGTCTTTGAGGCAGCTGAGGAGCTGAATGAGAGTTGGTTTCCTGGAATCGTGGTCAATAAACGAGGTAGGAACCGAGGGTAGCAGATGGGTGTTTGGTCGGAGGAGGAGCTAAGCATAGGGCTAAAAAGAGAAGAGAGAGAATGGCTCACTGGAGTCCTGAGGTTGGTGCAAAGAGGGAGGGAGTCCGTTATGTTTGGATACAAATTGTCCCCCAAAGGTCATATCATTTGGTCCCTAGCTGGTGGCGCTGTCCTAGGAGGTTGTAGAACTTTGGGAGGTGGGCCTTTGGTGGAAGCAGCTTCCTGGGGTCCAACCTGTGGAGGTTTTTTACCGCAGACCCACAGCCCTGGTCTCTCTCGTTTCTGGTCTATGAGGCGGTCTTCCACAGGCCCTGCCGCCACAGCCACCATGCCTGTCTTGCAGCCATTATGGACTAATTCTCTAACTGTGGACTCCCAGTAAACCTCTTCCCCGTAAGTTTGTTTGGGTTGTTTTTTTCTGCTGCAGTGATAACAGCTGACTAATACAGAGCCACAGCTAGAAGTGTCAGTTAGGGAAGGGCAGGGGGACACTGGACACAGACCCAGCCATCTCCAGGGTGTGCTAGGACCTGTGGTCATTTGCTACCTTGGAGTGGGTGGTGATACTGCTGTGGCCACAGCCCACGTGGCCCACATAGAGTCATTTCAAGAGGTGGCTTTCATCCAATGAGCCTGGTAGACCGAGCAACAGACAAGGCAGGCTTGCTGCGGTCACATTCTCTGCTGGGTGACCTACATTTTTGCCTGCAGTGGATCTGCTAAAGTGTAGCACAAGGACTGGCCTGTGGAAGGCCCTGATGAAGCTTATATCAGGGAGGTCAGCGCATCTGTTAGGAGTTGCTTGGTTATGCTGCAATAACAAGCAGCTCCCAAAGCTTAGTGGTTTGCTCTTGCTTAAGTCTCTTTCTCACTCCTGCTGCATGTCCAGTATCAGTCCACAAGGTGGCTCTGCACCTCTCAGCTACCCAGGAGCCCATCTGGTCACAGGTGTCACTGAGTCCTGATTACTTACATCCACATGCAGCTGTAGCCCTGTGGCATCGGATCTTGTCAGATCACGGAAGCTAAGCAGGGTCGGGCCTGGTTAGTACCTGGATGGGAGACCGCCTGGGAACACTGGAAGCTGTAGGCTTGGGAGAAGGACCTGGCAAGCCCCTCCCAAAAATCAATCTGCCATTGAAACCCTATGAACAGCAGAGAAACACTGACAATAGTGTTTCCCCCGTTGTACAGAGGGTCGCTATGAGTTGGATACCAACTCGACGGCACCTAACAACAACAACAATAACACATGCTTGGAGTTCCTTGGCAGATCTTCCTGCTGTCTTGCAAATGTCAGAGCATCTGTGACAAGCTGGGGCAGAGAAGACCGACCTCTGTGTGTACAGGGTCCCACACCTCATTATTCTCTGCACACTTCACCTGCAGGAAAAATGCTTGACCTTTCCAGGTCAGTTGGAGTCTCTCAGCCCTGCTGTGTGCTCAACACTGTGATTGGTGCTGGCCTTGACCCTGGAGGACCTCATAGAACTGTGGAATCCTTCAAGAAAGGGAGTTTTTGGAGATGACAGAAAATCCACCACCACAATCAGCGACCACGGAAAAAGAAGGCACCTCAGAGCTGTCAGCAGCAACTGATGATGTTCTAGGTTTGTTCACCCTCCTGGGTGAATCAGGGTCAGAGTTTCTGGACTCTGGTCACATCCCTGAGGGTGATGGTTTCTGTGCCATTTGTTCCCTTCTCTGGGGCAGTAGGACCCAATCTCCTCCGGAGGGCCTGCAGCACTCTGGGTGCAGCATGGGGGATGGTCAATCCTGGCACCCTGCTCTGCTGCCCAAGGGTGGGGCCTCCGAGGCTGCTGGAGAGGTGGTGTCCCTGTGCGGGTTCCGTGGGAAAGGTGTCCACTGGCGTCTGCTGCCCTGATCACGGCCCTCTCTGGTCTCTCCCTGTTGTCCCAGTTCTGAGCACCTCTCCCCTGTCTCCTTCCTGTATGTTTCCGTCTACATAGCTTGGCAAGTCTGCTGCGTGCAGCCCACCCTGCTGGTGCCCTTGGGCTCCTAATTCCAGGGCTGGAGGGCAACTTAGAGACCATTTGATCCAACCCTTTTATCATACAGGTGAACAAATTGAGGCCCGTGGGTTTGAGGGAGGTGGAAAAAAGATGTACTGGAGATGGCAGCCAAAATCTTGCTGTGAGCCGCTGTATCCTGAGCATCCCTGGCCACCTGGAACCCTCATAGGAGGGCAAAGAGACAGAAGCTAGAGCCACAGCACTGAGGAACACTGAGACTCACGTAGATTCTGGGGCAGGGCCGGCCCTGAGCCCAGGGCATCTGTTCCAGAGCTGAGTAGCCACACAGCGGGTCTTCTTCCTCTTGTGTCTTGACCACGTGAGACACATGGGTTGGCCCACGTGGGTTCCTGGGTCTGGCCACACATCCTCACTATGTGGCTATCAGGTTAGTGACACACTTGACTGTATTTCTTCCCTCCCCTCCTCCCTTCCTTCCTTTCTGTATGGGTCATGAGGTCAATGAGTGTCCCCATTCTCCTGTTTTTTTAGGGGAGGACAAGGGTCCTAGGGACAGAACCCAGGGCCTTTTGCATGCTAGGCAAGCACTCTACCACAGAGCCCCAGGCCTAACCCTCTACTCTTCAATTTTGAAGGCTGTGCTTATCAGATAGTCAGGGACTTCAAGCATCTGGATCTGTCACCTGGGTGTCCTCTGTACCATGGTCAAGGGATCTTGGCTGTCACCAGAGAGACCTGGCCTGGGAGCTCAGATGGCCACTCCCTAAGGGGCCCTGGCAAGATGGCCAGGCAGCCTTGGCCAAAGCAATGGCCAGGACACTCCCCCATAGACTCCCCCAGTTGGCGTGCCCCACACTCTGTGGTGCACCAGTGGGTAGGTCTCCACCACACCCTGCCCAGGGGAGGGCCTTACCCCACCAGGTTGCCCCTCTATCCAGCCATCAGCCTGGACACCTGAGGGCTCCTCTCCCAGCCTCAATGCCTTCCTGGTACCTCCAGCTCAACTTGGCAGGCCTTGCCTGTTGCCAGCTGAAGGCCTCCCCTCCTCTTTGCCTTTTCTGGAAGCAGAGCCACGAGCTCAGCCTCGTGTGCTGCCTCCTGTGTGGCTCCAGATCTGCCCGCCTCACCAATGTGAGACCCAGGAAGCATGCAGCCCTCCTTCTGCTGTCAGTCACCATCTCCCTGGGGGAGGGCTCATTGCAGCCTTGCATGGGGAGGATGCTCCCAGAGAGCAGGGATTTGGTCTTTCCCTGTGCGGGCGAAGCCTGGCATTCCTATCAAGGGGCAATGCACCATCCTGAGTGCTACCACTAACCTGCTCAGTGCCTCTCCAGACTGAGGAGCAGAGCCAGGTGGCTTACGCTCTAGGCCCCCCCTTCCCAGAGGGTGAGGGGATTTCTGGTAATTTCCCTACACAATCAGCCTCTCCACTGAAATTGAGGAAGAGATGACATCATTCATGATAATGCACAAGGCAGGGCTCACCTCCCTTAGCTCTGAGCAGGGCAGACAGGCATTAAACACGCAGTGACAGGTAGGGGCGATGAGCGTCCTTATACAATGCAGCAGGCAGCTGGCAGATGAGGGCCTGGGAAGTCTGCCCTGTGGGGAGAACATTCCAGCTGACAGCCATGGTCTTTAGCAGGCCAAGGTGGGCAGGGCAGAGCCCACGTGATGAACCAAAGAAAGATCAGCATGGCTAAAACTGCAGTTGAAGAGGAAGAGGGGTGAGGATATGTGCATTCATTATCAGCAGAAGATTTGTTCCAGAGTCTCCTGCAGATGCTAAAATCCAAATACACTCAAATCCATTATAAAAATGATGTAGCCTTTGTGTGTAACCTACACCCATCCTCATGTACAATTTGAATCCTCCCTGGTGGTGGTGGTGGTGGTGGTGTGCCGTCGAGTCGGTATCCGACTCATAGCAACTCTCATAGTGTTTTCAATGGCTGACTGTTTCGGGATTGCCTTGGGAGTGGATTGCCAGGCCCTTCTCTCATTTTTGCGGTGCTGGGAATTGAACTTGGGACCTCAGAGACTGCAGCGCAGCGCTCTACCAACTGGCAATCCCAAAACAGTCAGCCATTGAAAACCCTATGAGGGTCACTATGAGTCGGAATCCTCCCTAGAGGATTTATAATACCTAATACAATGTAAATGCTGTGAAAATGGTTGTGGGAGTATCTTGTTCAGGAAATAATGGCAAGAAGAAAGTCTGTCTATGTTCAGTATAGACAAATATTTTTTCTCAATATTTTCCAGCTGTAGTTGCTTGGATCCACCTATATAGAACCTGTAGATATGAAGGGCTGACAGTAATTCAACAATTAACAGACATCGACTGTGTTTTAGATGCTGGGAGGGGAGCTGAAGGTTGACTAGGTAAGGGAGGGCTTGCAGATCAGGACCAGGGATTTGCACTAGGTCCTGGAGTCATTTACCACTTTTTTTCCATTACTTGGTGGTTGAACTCAGGGCCTTGCACATACTTTGCAAGTGCTCTACCACTGGACTGCAGCTCCAGCCCATTTTAAATTTTTATCTTGAGACAGGGACTCGCTAAATTGCAAAGGCCGCCTCTGGCCTCACTTGAACTCATGATTTCCCTGCCTCCACCTCTAAGATGTTGGGATTATAGTCATTTATCTATTTTTACTCCCCACACATCTGTCAGTTTGCCATAATATGGGGGTTGTGTGTTGCTATGAGGCTGAAAGCTATGCCACCGGTATATCAGATGCCATCAGGGTCACCCATGGTGGACAGGTTTCAGTTGAGCATCCAGACTAAAACAGACTAGGGAGAAAGACCTGGCAGCCTACTCCCCAAACAACTAGCCATTGAAAACCCTATGAATAGCAAAGAAACACTGTCAGATATAGTGCTAGAAAATGAGCTCTCCAGGTTGGAAGACACTCAAAAGACTATTGGGGCAGAGTTGCCTCCTCAAAGTAGATTCTACCTTGATGACAGAAATGGAATAAAGCCCTAGGGATCTCCATTTGCTGATGTGGCATGACTTAAAATGAGGAGAAACAACTATAAACATCCATTAATAATTGGAACATGGAAAGTATATAGTATGAATCTAAGAAAATTAGAAATCATTAAAAGAGAAATGGAGCACATAAACATTGACATTCTGGGCATCAATGGGCTAAAATGGACCGGCATGGGCCATTTTGATTCAGATAATCATATGGTTTGCTATGCTGGGATGACAAACTAAAGAGGAATGGGGTTGCATTCATCATCAAAAAAGACATCTCAAGATCTATCCTGAAATACAGTGCTGTCAGTGGTAGAATAATATCCATATGCCTACAAAGAAGGCCAGTTAATGTGACTATTATTCAAATTTATGCACCTACCACTAAGACCACAAATGAAGAAAGGGTAGATTTCTACTAGCTTCTGCAATCTGAAATAGATCAAACATGCAATCAGGACATACTGATAACTACTGATGACTGGAATAAAAAGGTTGGAAACAAAGAAGAAGGCTCGGTAGTTGGAAAATATGGTTTTGGTGACAGAAACAAACCTGGAGATTGCATGATAGAATTTTGTCAGACCAATGACCTTTTCATTGCAAATACATTTTTTCAACAACATAAATGGAGACTATACACATGGACTTCACCAGATGGAACATACAGGAATCAAACTGACTACATATGTGGAAAGAGATGATGGAAAAGCTCTACACAAAATGTCAAAACAAGACCAGGTGCTGACTGTGGATCAGACCCTCAACTTCTCATATGCAAGTTCAAACTTGAAACTGAAGGAAATTAGAACAAGTGTATGAGAGCCAAGGTATGACCTTGAGTATATCCCACCTGAGTTCAGAGACCAGCTCAAGAACAAGTTTAATGCATTAGACACAAATGATAGGAGACCAGATGAGTTGTGCCATGACATCAAAGATATCATTCATGAAAAAAACAAAAGGTTATTAAAAAGACAGGAAAAAAGAAAAGGCCAAATTATGTGTCAAAAGAGACTCTGGAAATTGCCCTTGAATGTCTAGCAGCTAAAGTAAAAGGAAGACATGATGAAGTTAAGGAACTAAACAGAAGATTTCAAAAGGCAGCTCGAGAAGACAAAAACAAATATTATAATGACATGTGCAGGGAGCTGGAGGCAGAAAACAAAAAGGGAAGAACACGCTCTGTGTTTCTCAAGCTCAAGGAAGTGAAGAAAAAATTCAAACCTCTTGTGGCAATAGTGAAAGATTCTACAGGGAAAATACTAAATGATGCAGGAAACATCAAAAGAAGGTGGAATGAATACACACAGTCATTATACAAAAAAGAATTGGTAGATGACCAACCATTTCAAGAGGTTGCATATGAAGAGAAACCAATGGTATTGAAGGACGAAGTGGAAGCTGCCTTGAAAAAACTGGCAAAACACAAGGGTCCAGGAATTGATGAAATACCAACAGAGCTGTTTCAACAAACAGATGCAGCACTGGAGGTCCTAATATGTTTATGCCATCAGATTTGGAAAACAGCTACCTGGCCAACTGAGTGGAAGAAATCCATATTTGTGCCTATTTCCAAAAAAAGGGGATCCAACTGAATGTGGAAATTATCAAACAATATCATTAATATCACACACAAGCAAAATTTTACTAAAGATCATTCAAAAGCGACTGCAGCAGTGTATAGATAGAAAACTGCCAGAAAAGCAAGCTGGATTCAGAAGAGGGTGGGGAACTAGGGACATCATTGCTGATGTCACATGGATATTAGCCAAAAGCAGAGAATTTCAGAAAGATGTTTATCTATGTTTTATTGGCTATGCAAAGGCATTTGACTGTGTGGATCATAACAAATTATGGATAACACTTCAAAAAATGGGAATACCAGAGCAACTAATTGTACTCATGAGGAATCTGTGCATGAACCAGGAGGCAGTTGTTTGACTAAAACAAGGAAACATTGCCTGGTTTAAAGTTGAGAAAGGTGTGCATCAGGGCTGTATACTTTCACCATATCTCTTCAATTTATATGCTGAACAAATAATCTGAGAAGCTGGACTTTATGAGGAAGAACACAGCATCAGGATTGGAGGAAGACTCATTAACAATCTGTGTTATGCAGATGACACAACTCTACTTGCTGAAAGTGTGGAGGACTTAAAACATTTACTGATGAAGATCAAAGAACATAGCCTTCAGTATGGATTGTGACTAAACATCAACAAAACAAAAATCCTTACAACTAGGTCAGTGGCAACTTCACAATAAATGGAGAAAAGATTGAGGTTGTCCATGATTTTGCTTTACTTGCCTCTACAATCAACACCCATGGAAGCAGCAGTCAAGAAATCAAAAGACACATTGTTCTGGGAATAGCTGTGGCAAAAGATCTCTTTAGAGTATTGAAAAGTAAAGGTGTCACATTGAAGACAAAGGTGCATCTTACCCATGCCATGATATTTTCAGTTGCATCATATGGTTGTGAAAACTGGACATTGAACAAGGGAGACAGGAGAAGAATTGATGATTTTGAATTGTGGTGCTGGAGACGGTTATTGAATATATCATGGACTGCCAAAAGAACCAACAGATCTGTCCTAGAAGAAGTGCAACAAGAGTGCTCCTTGGAAGCAAGGATGGCTAGGC
>VMDO01001359.1:0-213384 GCA_007922755.1 Pedetes capensis | reverse complement strand
AGGAGGAGGAAAAGGGGGAGGGGGAGGGGGAGCGGGGCACAACTCAGTGTTAGACTGCTTGCCTAGCTTGCACAAAGCCCTAGGTTCAACTTCCTAATATGAAAAGAAAGAAAGAGAGAGAGAGAGAGAGAGAGAGAGAGGAAGGAAGGAAGGAAGGAAGGAAGGAAGGAAGGAAGGAAGGAAGGAAGGGAAGAAATCACCATAATCTCTAACACAGGAGTGCTCACCTGACCTGTGCTGATACCTCCTAGCTAATTCCTATGACTCCTTGCTCCAAGGTGTATAATTTCTCCTCCTTGGTCAGGCCCAGTGTGTCCCCAGCTGGGTCACATGGGGTTTTACTATTATTATCAGCCAGAGCAGAGGTGAGGCACCTGTTGCCTTGCAGGTGATGGGCCTCTGCCGGGCCCTTTGGCACCGGGTGGTAACTCTTACTGGGGAAGGGGAGCCACCTCTGTCTACTCGAAGCGACAGATCCTCCAGGTCTCCGCCCATTCATCCTTGCCTCAGTCCCAGAGTCCCAGGTTGTGCTCACCTTAGCACAGCAAGCCCACCTGCCTGGGCCCCCTGCAGCTCTGTGATTCCGACTCTTAGGCCCCTTCTGCTCTCAGCATTGTCCTTGCACTGCAGGAAAAGGGGCCTCTTTAGAAGCTACCAGAAGATCTCCAAATCTCATGCTGGGCTTTCACTGTTGACGACCATTGGTTCTCATTCATTTCTAGAGGCCCACATGGCTTCGTAATGTTCTTGCGGGCACTTTTCCTGCATCTCTTTCACATGCAGGTATGGCTGTGTGTGCCTGAGAACGTCCCTCCACCACCATGTCCTCCCAGGCCATCCCTGGTGAAATCTTCGGCAACTGAGCTATTGCCTTGTGCTAGGGGCTCTGGGCCCTGCTTTCCCTGGGGTGGGGTCCTTCTTGCCCCGAGCAGTGACAGCACCAGGCCCAAATCTCCATTTGACACTTTACACCTGTTTTCTCAAGCTGCTCCTGGTACGAACCAGCAGGAGTCACAGATGACTGCTGTCTGCCCTCGGAGACATTGCGTTAAGGAAATGTGCCCAGGGCTCCCATCCTTGAGTCCTGTAGAATGAACTGGAGGGTGCCTCCTCTCCCCACCCGGATAAAATGATCCCAAGTCATCTGTAGAACCCTCTTCACCTACCTGGATGAAATGAAATTTTCTCAAAACACCACCTTTTGCCATCACCCCTGCCCAATCTCCCAAGCCTTACTGGGGGTCAAGAGCCAACATGGCCCTCACTGATGACACTCATTGGGAAGGACCTGCCGAGAGAAGCTCACAGGACACTGGTTGTCCCTCAGCAGACAACCCTGGGGAATCCCGTGGAGTCTGAGCAGAACTGAGATGTGCCTGGCCCCACCCACCTGAACACCACCCCCCAGGCATCCTCATGATGGTGGGCAGGACAAAACACAGCCACATGCTCTCGCTTCACCGCGGGTGTGGGATGAGGCCATGGTCCACGTCTCCAGTCCCTGCCTCCTCGGGATGGTGCCACACCCACCCAGGGCAGCAGCCCGCCTTCTCAAGGGGACACTCCCAGCCTTTCCTGTCCCTGCAGCGTGGGCACAAGGCAAGTCCAGGCTGCGTCCTGGGGACTCGTCTCTCAGCAGCTCCTCCCCACCTGCTGCCCTCTTGCCTTGGCCCCGCTTTCCCACGCACAGCCGCCCTCCAGGTCCTCGGGCTTGTGGGTTGGGGCCCATCACGCCTCTGTGTTCAGCCCCTTTCTGTACCTTCTGTCTCTGACCTTCAGCACCCCAACCTCCTCCTAGGGTCCTTCCCTCCGGAACAGAGCTATGCCCTGCATCCCACTCCAGCCAGGCTCTGGAATCAGAGGCTTGAGGGAGAAGGCGTCAGGTGTGACTCGCACTTGTGAGAATTTGGGAGCTAATTGTGCTAATCTTAGCCCTGCTGTGTGCCCCCAACCTCCGTCATTGATGGGCATGGGCTGGGCATTGCTGGAGGGCAGTAGAAATCAGGACACATCTGCTGCCCAGAGGACTCAGCCAAGAGTAGGCAACAGCTAGGGCCAGCCTGGTGTGTCCCTCTAGCATGGAGCCCTCATCCTGCCCCTGGCCTCCTGCCCCCTGGCCCACTCGGTGAACAGGACACTCCGTCTGTCTGCCTAAACATTGGCAGTGCGCCCTGGAGCTGAAGAGGAGGGGCTAGTGAGGAAGGATCCAGACATAAGAACCAGAAGGGTCTCAGGTGGTCCAGCCACTGTCACATTTTGCTAGAGGGGAAACCAAGGCCCTGGGAGGGAGGGGGGCTTGGCGCTGCCCCAGAGCCATCGACCAGTATGCTAACTCTCAGCCTCAGCGGGAAGGGCCTCTGCTTCTCAACTTACCCTAATAATTCCCAAATAAGTCAGTGCCACAAATAGCCCTGAGTGGGAGTTGGAGCCCTGGACTATGACGATAGTGATAATGCTCATAAATTTTATTTCTCCATGTTGGAAATGAAAAACTAGACTCAAGACAACCTGCCCGACCAGTCACAGCAAGTGGCCGAGCTAAAATCCGAAGCCAGGTGCTCCGACCCGTGTTCCACTTAATGCCTCCCCTGCTCTACTGAAAACTTCCGTGACCTGGGACATGGCACGGTCCCTCCCTGCGCCTGTCCTTTTGTTCTGCAAAATGAGAGGGTGGGTCTAAATCATCTCTCAGCGCCAAGCACAGTGGGGCCAGGAGTGGGACACACCCTGCCTCTGCCCACTTGTGCCCAGGGCCTAGGGGTGCAGCTAAGCAGCTGACACACATGCCTTGAGGCCTGTTCTTGTAAATGTCTCCTCTGCTGGACGTGGTAGCACCCACCTGTAATCCCAGCAGCTTGGGAGGAGGAGGCAGGAGGATCACAAGTTCTAGACCAGAGGCAGTCTGCGTAACTTAGCGAGACCCTGTCTCAGAAAATAAAAAAAAAAAAAAAAATGGGCTGCGGGCGCAGCTCAGTCTTCCAGCACTTGCAAAGCATGCAGGTGGGAGGCCCTGGGTTCAACCCCAGTTCTGCAAGAAAATAAAATAAAATAAAATAAATGTCCCCTCTAAACCTTTGCTTTCTCTGCTGTCGCTGATGGATTGGTTTTCTGACTGCCTCTCCCCCCACTCCCCAATCCTCTCTCTCCTCTCTTTCCTCCCACTGCTCACCCAACCTCCCCCACCCCTCCTGATGCCTGACCTGGGCTGCTGCTTCGGAGCCTGCCCCTCACCGCCTTCTGCCACCTCTCCTTTCTGCCTTATTCCTAGACTTCTGGCCTAAAGGACACTGACATCCACTATGCAGAGCTGGACGCCTCCTCCCCGGAACTCGTGCGAGGGCCACAGACCACCGTGCCAGGGCCTGGAGAGGCTGTGGAATACGCCACCATCCAGCTGAGCCCACCTTAGCACGTGCCCTGGAGCAGCGCCCCTACTCCGGAGGACAGGTACAGCTGCCCACACCCGCCAGCCCACCGCCCTTCCCCCACTTCCCAGCTGCATAGAGGGTTGGCAGGGTGCAGAGCTGGGTCCCAGCTACGGAGGGGGCCAGAGTCAGGCAGGTGCAGGAGAAGGAACGGGTGGAAAGCAGTCCCATTCTGCTGCCAGCTCGTGTTGCCTTGAGCATAGTTCCCCTTCCCTGAGCCTCCTTTTCCCCACGTGTGAAACCACGGTGGCCCCAGTAACCTCCAAGCTTCCTTCCACCCCAGCAGCCCTCTTTAGCCATCATGGCGCCCAGCAGCTGCCTCCCTCCCCACATCACAGCCAGCCTCTCAGCCCACACCAGGCACCTGCACGCTCCGCCTTACTATCCTACCAAGGGGTCCCAAGGGCAACGCCGCGTGCCCACATTTGGCCTTGACTTCCTTTGGCCCAGTTAAACAGCTACACTCAGCCAACCTTTATTGAGCACTTGCGCATACCAGGCACTGTTCTGGGGACTCGAGTCAGGGAGGTCCCTGGCCATCAGGGACTCCTTGCAAGATGGACAGCGAAGAACCCCTATACCTGTGGGCTGATGGGAGCTGATGGGCTCTGCGGGGGTGGACAGTGAGCAGCGCCCTTGTGTGGGCCCTGAAAGAGCCTGAGAGCAATGAGGAGGTCCCAGAGCAGAGAAGCCAGCAGCACCCCAGAGACATGGCAGGATCTGAGGAGATTCAGCCCACCCATGAGGGGCAGGGGTCCCCTCAGCTGCAGATGAGGACCCCCAGCTGGGGCCCCTACACTCAAGGGACAGAGAAAAGGACAGGATGGAGGGGGAGGGCTGCCCAGGGGCATTGCGCAGTGCGGAGGGTGAGCCTGGCAGCCAGCAGGTTCAAGGAGGCTGGCACAGGGGATGGCACCAGGTGGCGCTCCTCTGGAGACCCCTTCAGAATGCTCCCCCTTCCCAGGAACCAGTGTATTTGGAGACCTACCAACAGCCAAGACTCTGCCCGCCACTTCCCGCAGCCATTCTCACCCTGTGGTGCCTTGGCCACTGTGACCGGCCCACTCTGCAGGTGCATGGTGTCGGCCCCGCCACTGTGAGGTGTGGAAGAGTGAAGAGCCCAGAGAAGGGCTTCAGGGACAGCCTGGCTGTCCCGCTCCAGCTGGTCCCCACCTAGCCAGAAAAGGGTCCTGCGGGCATGAGGGAGGGGCAGGGTGCCCGCTGCTTCCTCCCTTCCCGGCCCCATGCACTGGGCTGCAGCTTCTTGTGAGGTCCGCCTGGGAGAGGCCCAACCTCCAGAGGAAAGCATGAGGCTCAGGATAGGGGAGGCAGGTTGTGGGGGCCAGAAAAAAAGCCATTAATCCCATAAATCCTAATTTGGATGTCCTCCCGGCCTCTGAAGTGCATGGCGCTGGGCGGGTATAATCCTGGACTCCTGGCAGGCGCCCAGGAAGAGGACGAGTTTTGCTGCCTCCCCCATTGGCTTTCCCTTGCCAAACATTCCCATTCTCCATGGGGCCACAGGGCATCCTGGCCCAGAGGGGCCCTTCTGAATCCAGAGTCTGAGGGGCTGGGCCAGGGTGCCCAGGGCAGGGGAGGAGCTACCAGGAGCTGAGGCAGGACCTGGGGGGGATGCAGAGCAAGGCATGGGGGTGGGCGGGTAAGGAGGAGGCAGCAGCTGAGTTGGGAATCAGCCCCGTTTGCCAGGGAGCCCCTTCTCACCACGAGTGCTCAACGTGCCTGCCTGGGCCAGCCCTGCAGGGAATCTTGGGATGGCAGACAGGAACAGGTGCATGGCCCACGGCAGCCTCTCCGGCTTCCCTTCCTGCCCCCTGGGCTGGGGCACAGCCTGGGCTGTAGACCCCATGAGAAGCTCTGATGTGGGATCTTCGACTCCCTCTTACCCCATCCCTGAGGCCATTTGATGGCTCCCACGAGGCCTTGGCCAGAAACGCAGAGGACGTATGGATGATTGGACACCAACAAGCAGCCTGGGCAGAGCCAGCCAGAGAAAGGCGCTTCCCTGGGTGAGAAGGAGGATTTGAGGCTGAGGGTGTCGGAGGAAGGAGCTGGGGTTCCTCTGAACGGTTCACCCTCGAGGCCAGACTCCTCAACCGAAAATGCCGGAAGCTGGGGCCCCACAGCCTCCCGCCCCAGACCCTACCACCCTGCATCCCCATGTCACTCAGCACCCCCAGTCTGGCTGTCCCTCCCAGTCAGCCCACAGCGTTGCATCTCTCCCAGCCCCCGTCTCCCCCCAGCCTCTCCCTGGCCCTCTCCCCAGCTGCCTGGCTTCCTGCAGGCTCTGTCCACACATCTGTTTCTCTCTCTACCGGCACGCCCCTTGCCCCCCTTCTCTCTCCTCCCCTGGCTCCTCTACCCTTTCATCTCTCCCCTCCCTGCACCCTCTCCCCATTGAAAGCTCTGGTTCCAGAGCCAGGACTTCAAAAGGAGATCAAAGCTGGGCTCCCCATCAAAGACCAGCCTCTGCCAGGAGCACCCCTCAGACCGTAACTCTCCCTGACAGGCAGGGCTCCTGCACCCTGGGAAGCCCACACCAGAGCCAGACTGCTGGAGTGACCACTGTGCTTGGTCGATAGCTCCCTGCACGGGGGTTCAGAGAACTGGCTGGAAAGCGGACACCGTCAGCCCCTTGGGCTGTGGGACCTTGGGCAAGTCATTGAACCTCTCTGATTTAGAGTTACATTAAGCTTTACATAGGGCTGCTGTCAAACTTAGAGTTGTTGAGAAGATTAAAGGAAAGAATACAGGTAAAGTATCTAGTACTAAGCCTGCCTTAGAGTTGTTGTTGTTATGTACCATCCAGTTGGATCCACCCCATAGCAACCTATGTACGTCAGAACGAAACACAACCCAACAGGGTTGTAATCTTTTTAGTTTGAGCCCATTGTTGCAGCCACTGTGTTTCTTCTTATTTTGAGCCATGCCACACCAGCAAAAGGAGGTCCCAGGGGCTTTACTCCATTCCCATTATTAAGGCCGATCAGAAGGGCTGGGATTTAGCTCAGTTGGTAGAGCGCTGTGCTGCAGTCTCTGAGGTCCTGAGTTCAATTCCCAGCACCACAAAAAATGGGAGAAAGACCTGGCAATCCACTCCCAAGGCAATCCAGAAACAGTCAGCCATTGAAAACCCTGTGAGGGTCGCTATGAGTCGTATACCGACTCGACGGCACCTAACAACAACAACAACTACTTTGAGAAGGCAACTCTTCTTAAATGCCTTCCAACCTGGGGAGTCTCATTTTCTGGCACTATATTTGACAGTGCTTCTCTGCTATTCATAGGGTTTTCAGTGGCTAATTGTTTCAGGAGTGGGATGCTGAGTCCTTCTCCCTAGTCTGTCTTAGTCTGGAAGCTCAGCTGAAACCTGTCCACCATGGGTGGCCCTGCTGGAATCTGAGATACCACATAGCTTTCAGCATCACAGCAACACGAAAGCCCCCAAAGCACAACAAGCTGACAGACGTGTGGGGGATGGTGGTGCCCAGATGGAAGCAAAGGTGCCAGGGAGCAGGGCGTGCTGCTGCCATGGACGCCAGGGCCCAACATCCCCAGTTCTGGGCCCCACTCCACGCACAGACTCCACCTGAATTTACTCTCTAGGCCTGGGTCTCACAAGATGTAGTGGCCACGCCAAAGGCCCCCACCACCCCACCAGACCCTCGGCTCCCCTGAGCCTCTGGCCTCAGTGGCTGCCCTCTCCCAGCCCACCCCACATCCCCCAGGGGTAATGGCCTCTGGGCGGGGTGGGAGGTGGGGGCTGAGGGGCTGAGGCTGCATTGATGAAACTTTTATTGGCTTTGACCACTGGGGAACTGCAAGGGCGACGTGACTTGAGTAGTCCTCACACCCACCAAAGCTTGTTTTCTCATTTGTAAAATACTGAGGTCGCTGCCTCACATCCTCCTTAGGACGCAGACTCTGCCCAGAGTGTAACTGAGCAGCACTGAGGAGGCGGAACTCTGCGACCTGGGAGGTCCCTCAGGAGGGGCACCGTTGGGGGACGGACCATCACCAGTTCTCTTGCATCACACAGCCCCAGGGATTCTGTGGTCCTGCTTTATCAAGCAAGTGACTGAGCTCAGGAGGCAGAGGACCCTGCCCAAGGTCACACATGGAAGGGGGACAGCCATGAGGCTGCCTCACCCCTCTCAGGCCCCCTTCTCTGCACAGGGAACCTGACACAGACTCCTCTTCCCCGTTGCAAATGAGATGCTCAGGGCCAAGCACACAGATGGGGCTCCCTGCTGCCAGCCAGCCCTTCCCTGCTCCTCTCCCTCTGATGCTCTTCTCTGACTCCCCAGTGCCAGGGCCCCCATGGCAGCACCCCTACATGCACCTGCTCCTGCCTGGCTTCCCGGCTGCACAAACCCCAGCTGCAATGCCAGCACCCCAGGTACCCAGGGGTTAGAACCGTGCTGCCCACAGTAGTGCCTGCGCTGGTGGATGCTCTGCACCTGTACGGCACTCTCTGTGCATAGAGAGAAACAGGAAGCAACCAAGCCCTAGAAACGTGCCTGGTGCCATTGGGGAACGGGTACTATTGCTACGCTGTTGTTGTTGTTGTTGTTAGGTGCTGTCGAGTCGTGTCCGACTCATAGCGACCCTCATAGGGTTTTCAATGACATTGTTTCAGGATTGCCTTGGGAGTGGGTTGCCACATCCTTCTCCCAGCTATGCTGTTAGCGCCCTTTAATTTTAACTCATACAGAGACACAGGGCTGGAAGCAGCCACAAGGGCCTCAAAGTCGGAGGCACCCCCAGCAGGCGTGGCCTCACCCCTCCTCCACAGGTGCAGGCAGCGATGGATACTTTTGAAGCAGGACCATGGACTATATTGGGTGGGGAGGTGGGCAAGAAAAGTTCCTGCCGCCTAACTTCCCCAGCACAGCACAGCTTCCACTGAGCCCTGAATAGCCCATTGCCCAGAGATGGCCAGGCATCGGGCAGGTGGGCAGCTAGCAGGCAGCACTGTCCTGAGGATCAAGCTGTGCCAAGCTGGGGTGCACAGACTGCGGAACGCATAGGCCCGGGCTGCTGACCTAGACCTTTAGTGAGGGCTTCCTTCCCTTCCTGGGCATGAGATTGGCTCCTGGAACCCTTCTGCCAGTTAGATGGTATTTTCTTCTAGAGCAGGGGCAGCTGGGAGGCCCCAGTGCACCTCTGGATGGGGCTTGGGAGCCTAGATCTTATGCCCAACCTCCTGGGAGGCCAAAAGTTGAGCAGAGGGGGCTGGGGTCCTTCCCCAGAGCCAGCGGACTGTGCAGTCGTCAGGACTACGCCCTCTAGCTGGGATGTCTTTGGAGGGCACTGACAAGGCCTATTGCCTCAGCCCTGGTGCCTGACAGACCCTGGGAAACGGCAGTTGGGAGCAGGGCTCCCCCTGCTGGGCAGGCCAGGAAGCGCACCCAGCCTCGACCTCAAGTGCAGGGTCCTGCCCCAGGGTAGGGCAGGAAGCCACCATGCGACTTCAAGCAAAGGTGGGGCACGGAAAGGAGTGGTGGGCACCCCAAACATCCCTTCCAGGCTTCAGGGTGATAAGGAGCCAAGTTCAGGGCCCAAAGAGTGAGCCCACCACCCACTGCCTCCCTGCTCCCTCCTGAGAGATGGCCCTTCCCTCACTCCCCAGGACATCGCCCTCTGGTGCACAGGAGAGGCTGGTCCCTGCCCTGCCACTTCCTGTGTGTGATCTTGGGCGGGGTTATCCAACCTGAGGCATGGAGCGGGAGTGAGGACCCCTGCCCAGCACCAAGGAACGGATGTTATGGACTGAGATGAGCTGAGGGGCTTCCGGTGCCTGCAGGGTAGGAGGCAGCCCCCGTCCCCAGCACTCTTCCCACACCCTCTGCTTCCTCTCTTTCCCTAGAATGCCAGGACCGTCCGAAGCTGGCTGCCCACTAGGCCTGGGGCCACTTCCTCCAGCCTCCTTCGCTGGCCTCCTCAGGCTCTGCCCACGCCCACGGCACCTGTGAGGAAGATGCTGTCCCTGCATACACGCCCTGTCCCTCGGCGGGCCAGCCCAGGAACAAGGTGAGCCTCAGCGCCCTCAGACTGCACCTCCCTCCGGCCCCCCAGGGGCGGGCCTGAGAGGGGACCCAGGCACAAGGTGGTGGGCAGACACAGCATCTGGATGCAAGAGAGCGGGTGTGCCGAGCTCAGGCGGGTGTGCCCTCCCCACCATCTTCTCAAGGAAGCTTCCAGGCTCCACCTCAGCCTCCAGGCTCAGCAGCAGCCAGGCTGCAACCTGAGACCCCTGCTTCCCCTAAGGGAAGCTTTGCCATCAGGTCAGGGATGAGGCGGTGGAGCTGACCCCGTGTGGCAGCTCCCCCAGCTTTCTAGCACCCCCACATTCCCTCCAGACTCACACCCCACATCCTTCCTCCTACTCCCCACAATCTCAGGCATGGTGGACAAATCCCCTAAAACTCCACCAGATCATAGCCCCTGCTGGCCTCCCAGAGCCTCGGAGGCTGTGTCCATCCCATCACTGGTGTGATGCTGTGGCAAAGAAGCTGACTGAGAAACTTACAGGAGAGACTTGGGGCTCACGGTTAGAGGAGGCCGGTCCATTGCAGCAGGAGGCATGGCGCAGCATGGCGTGGCAGGTGGTGAATGACCTCACATCATGGCAGATCAGGAGGCAGAGCGCGAGAGAGTTACCAGGACCCAGCTCCAAGTAAAACCCTCCAAAGCCCCACCCCCGGTGGGTGGCTTCCACAAAGCTAAAATCCCTCCTCCCAAACTGCCACAGCCCCCACAAACAGCACCACCACACAAGGACCAAAGGTTCAAACATATGACCTGTGGGGGACATTTTAGATTCCAGCCATAACAGACACCTCAGTTTGGCTAAGGCCCTTTGCCCCCTTGCAGGACCCCAGGAGGTCCAGGAGAAGGGAGGGCTCCTGGATTGCTGAGGGCCACAAAGCCTCCAGGCCAGTCTGGTACCAACCTGGCCCTCCTCCAGGAAGCCATACAAGAGAATCCTGCCTTCCAGTAACCCCAACCCCTCAGGCTGTAGGCTGTTGGTGGAGAGATCCCCGGGACAGCTGGGCTGTACCCCAAGAGGCTGCCATTTGCCCTCACTCTCTCACACCTGTCCACGGCCTGTGAGAGCTGAGAGGAAGTGTTAATGCCTGGCCCTCACAGTGACCAGAGCCCTGGACTAGAAGTCCAGTCAGCTCACTTCTCCTGGGCCAACAAGGGGCCAAAGGACACTGGGAGGAGACCAGACCTACTCATGTAAGAAATGACAAGTGGGGAGCAGGAACAGGTCACTCTCAGGAGAGGACCTTCTCCTGGAGGGCATAGGTCTCCTCTCCCAGAGTCCTAGCTCCATCATAGCCCTCACAGGCTGAAGATGCTCCAGCCCTGCCCCTGCCCCTGCCAATGAGAGTTCAGTCCTGGTCCCCAAGCCAGAAGCATGGGCCCAGCCACAAAGGGTGTGCAGAGGGCCACAGAGGAAGCCAGGCATGGTTGCATAGCACTGTAATTCCGGCACTCGGGAGGCTGAGGCAGGAGGATCATGAGTGCAAGGCCAGCTTGAGCTACATAGGGAATACCAGGCCAGCTTTGGTGAGACTCTGTCTCAAACCAAAAAAGAAGAGGAGGACGAGGAGGAGGAAGACTAGGAGGAGGAGGAGGAGGAGGAGGAGGAGGAGGAGGAGGAGAAGGAGAAGGAGAAGGAAAAGGAGAAGGAGGCCACAGAAGACCATTCCTACACCCACACACAAACAAACCTGGGCAGGTCCTAATCCTAGGAATGTGTTGGGCCAGTGCAGGCCTGCTAAATATCACCTCCAACTTTTATAAGGAAGGATGGGTCAGCATATGATAGTCACTACGTCCTGACTTCAGCAAGGCCCTTGTCCAAATGGAGACAAGACAGAGAAACGTGGGCCTCACGATACAGCCTGGCAGACTCGGAAAATCTGTCACTGTGCTGAGGCTGCTAGTGTGGTGCCGCGGAGCTTTCTCTGCAGCCTGGTTCTTTTCAATCTTCTTATCACTTCCTTGAACGAAGACTTTGTGCTTACTGAAATGTGATGGATGAAAGAGATAGAGGCATTAGGAATATTTTGAATAGTTAAATTGGCAATCCAATATATCTGTAGAAGATGGAGGGGTAGATGAAAACCAAAAAATCAAATGTAACAGAGATGAATGTAAAGTCATTTATTTAGATTCAAAATATAGTCACATACATTTAGGATTACAGATTCCTGGTTTAGTTGCAGTTCATGTAAACTATTTCATTGGCAAAGTGCTTAAGATGAGTTAACAGATTTTTTAGTTTGCTTAAAATGGTAGCTGCAGCCCAAGGGCTGATTAGCTTCACTGTTCAATGAATAACATTAATGCTGCTAGTTTGTCTACTTGCTTGTTTGTATGTGTGTACTTATTTTTTTGTGACACTGTCATTCAGTACCAGGGCATTCAGCCGAGGCCTTCGTGCATGCTACGCAAGTGCTCTACCACTGAATTGCACCCAAGCCCTCGATATTTTGTTTATTTGTTTGCTTGTTTTTTGAGCCAGGGTCTCACTAAGTTACACAGGCTGCTTCTGGCCTCCAACCTGCAATCCTCCTGCCTCAGTCTCCCAAATCGCTGGGATTACAGGCATGCACCACCACACCCAGCTTTGTTGGGTTTCTAAACATTTCTACTGTGTTAGCCTGAGCCACTTAGCCCTCAGGTTAGCACCCCTCAAGACCACAAGAGCGCTGCCACGGTTACACACACCACATTGAGGCTCAAATTCCTCATTTCTTTTAAAAACCTTTCTAGAGCTAAGAGCGCTTGCCTGGCATGTGCAAGACTCTGGGTTTGATCTCTAGCACCACTAAATAAATAAATAAATAAATAAATAAATAAACAGAGTTGTGTGTTTTTTTAAAAAAATCTTTTCCAGAAGCATCTAGCTGGCTTCCCCTCCACTTTCCTAGCCAGTTTTATCACCTGCCCATGCCTTTGTCTGAGAAGGGAAATGAGCTCACCATGATTCTTTAGATCAGTTATATTCTCCCCCTTGGCTCATGGTGAAGGGTGGATACTCAACTAAAATCAAATTCTGAGTTGGGAAGGAGAGTCTATATGGTTAGGTAACCACAAGTTTCTGTTCTAAGGGTGGTGAGCTCTCCATCTTTGGAGGCATTCAAGTAAAGACAGAGTAAAACCTGTCAGAGAAGTAAGAAGAGATTTTGCAGTGGGTTAGAGTTGAAGGTGATGAACTTGAGGTTCTTTTTAGTCCAGAAGATGCCAATCTTCTATACTTCAATAATTCTATGTGAGTGGGGATGTGGTGACACATGCCTATAATCCCAGTTCTTGGTGTCACCAGCAGTGGGAGATGCAGCCTGCTGTGCAGCTGAGTTCTTTTCAGAGACCTTCACCCAGATGAGGCTGGGATCTTGACCTACACCACAGAAAAGAATTTCAGGACCAGTCAGTATGAAGCCAAGTTGTGGTTTATTAAGTAAAGAAGGGATTTATTAAGAAAAGAGCAGTAAGGAGCCAGGCACAGTGGTGCACACTTGTAATCCCAGTGACTAGGGAGGCAGAGGCAGGAAGATCGTAAGTTCAAGACCAGAGGCTGTCTGCGTAATTTAGTGAGACCCTGTCTCAAAAAGTAGAAAAAAATGGGCGAGGGGTGCAACTCAGTGGTACAGCACTTGCAAAGAATGCAAGTGTGAGGTCCTGGGTTCAATCCCCAGTACCACAAAAAAAAAAAAAAAAAAAAAAAAAAAAAAAAGAAAAGAAAAGAAAGGAAAGAAAGAAAGAAGGAAAGAAAAAAGAAAAAAGAAAAAAAGATAGGCAGTATTACACACTCAAAGCACGAGGTGGGTGCAGCCTTCTTGAGAGAGTCATGTAGCTGAGATTTGGGAGAGCTCATTTATAAGCAAACTTTAATGGAGGGCAAGATTATTTGTGAGTTAAGATGGAGGAAAGGCAGGGAGTTGCAGGAATGGGTCAAGATTTCCAAGAATAGGGTTCACTCCTCTTTTCTGTCTTCAGATGTGTCATGGCATCAAACAGGCATGCAGGAAGCAGGCAATTCTACAAAGTTAAGCAGCAGGAGATGTCATTATAATGAAGCGAAGGACAGTTAGCAGACATCTTGGTCAGTCTTGTTGGTCCTAGCCAGTTTTAGGGAGTCTTGCTATGATGTTGTTGTTGTTGTTAGGTGCCATCCAGTCGTGTCTGACTCATAGCGACCCTTGTAGGGTTTTCAATGGCTGATTGTTTCGGGATTGCCTCAAGAGTGGATTGGCCACGTCCATCTCCAATTTTTGCAGTGCTGGGAATCGAACCCAGGACCTCAGATACTGCAGAGTGGCGCAATACCAACTGAGCTAAATCCCAGCCCCTTGCTATGACACAGTTCTGCAATTGTGTCAGCCGCTAGCACCTTGCAGTTGGCCTCATTTTCCCTAAGCCTGTCTACCCTACCTCATTAGGAGGCTGAGGCAGGAGGATCGCAAGGTTGAAGCCAGCCTGGACTACATGGTGAGACCCTGTCTCTAATAATAATAATTCCATGTGGCTCCCATGTACATACGCTTCCTCCACAAGACTCCATGTCTCTTGCTGGGATCTCTTGAAATCAGCTATGTGACTAATTGGACACAGCCCCCATGGCCCAGGGGTGTCCACTGTTTCACTGCTCACGCTTCTCTCTCAAAGACCCCTGGCTTTCCTCCTCTCTACCAACACCTCAGGCATCCCAACAGTCAGGAGGGAAGGCACTGACAAAGACAGAACAGAGACTCCTAGGTCCATCCCAGCCTCAGTCTGCCCAGCTGAGGGCCCTCAGGACTCACCCAAGGATGGAGTTGTAGGGGCAAGAAGAATGTGCCCCATGCCCTCTGTAGGTTCAACTCTTGGATTTGATGAAATGAACTGACGGCAGATAGATTCACAGAAGGAAAGGCACACACGTTTATTCCATACACGGACCGTCACAGCAGAGTGAGGACCCAGAGACCCAGGGAGATTTAGAAGCTTATACGCCTTCTTCATCTCCAGCCACACCATTGTGGCATCCGATCCCGTCTGATCTGGGAAGCTAAGCAGGGTCGGGCCTGGTTAATACTTGGATGGGAGACCGCCTGGGAATACTGGACGCTGTATGCTTCAGAGAAGAACCTGGCAGCCTACTCTCAAAAACCAAGCAGCCATTGAAAACCCTGAGTAGCAGAGAAGCACTGACCTAGTGCCAGGCATGGCACAGTGTTAGGGAGCGTTTCATTCTTTTATACATAGGATAGCTGTGAGTCAGACCCAACTGGAGAGTCTAACAATAATATGCCCTCTTCACAGGGGAGAGGGAAGTAGGGCAGGTAGGCAATTTAGAGAGAGAGAAATAAGTTTTAGGGGAGTTGAGTGAGCCACAAAAATAGACAGTAGCCTGGAACAGAGTCCATCTGGGTTCTGGATGTGGGGTCAGCGCTCGTTTTCTGTCCTCCAAGTTAATCGGCTGGAAATCCAGCCTTAGGTAGATCCACGGACTTCAGAAAAGCCCTTCCCTGCTTCCCGGGGGAGAGGAAGGATGAAAGATAAGGGGGGTGGGGAGACCTTGGTTCTGAAACGGTTTTTTTTTTAGTTCAAAGTACTCAGCATGTGGAAGCATCACACTTTGGAGTATTGTTTTCTGAGCCCAACAGAATTAACACCCGCAGCAGCAACAGACATCCGTGGAGCCGCTATTGTGCGTGCGACCCAAGGAACCAGAGGAGGAGTGTCCATTGATTTCTGACTCAAAGAGCTTACAATAAAATCGGAGGAAGGAAGACAGAGTACGCGATGGAAGCAAAGAATAACGATTCTATTTCTGTAAAATGCATGTGAAAATCAGCCAGATTTCTTACATCCAAACAGAAAAGCAGCAATCCAAGATTTGCACTCGGTAACACATGAGCGGCGACAGTCAGAGGGTGCCCTGGGACCACAGAGGAAGGAGAGCCAGGTGATCAAAAATGACAGCAATGGACAATAACAATTCTTAAAGTGGACATCTCCAGAGAGGGTCAGCGTGTTAGTTTTCTGTCACTATAAAGAAAAAATGCCTGAAATAGCTCCCTCAGAGAAGAGGCTTATTTGGGCTCCCAATTTCACAGGTTCCCGTCCACGGTCAAAGGACTTGGCATATCAAAACACCATATTTTGGAGTGTTGTTTCTGAGCCCAACAGATTTAAACCCACAACGGCAATGATGTCTGTTACTGTGGGGTCTGTGGGGAGGCAGAGCCGCACGTTATGATGCAAACACGTGGTACAGGAGGCTGCTCAGCCCATGGCCGCCAGGAAGTGAAGAGAGAGGAGAGATCAGGGTCCCAATATCCCCTACAGGGGCACAGTCCCAATGACCTGACCGCCTCCCACGGGGCCCCACCTCCTAAGGCTCCACCACCTCCCAGCAGCACCACAGGCTGGGACCAAGCCTTTCACATCCTCACCTTTGGGGGACATTCAAGATCCAAACTGTAGCATCAGACTGTCCTGCCTGGACAATGTCACAGCAGCCCCGTGTCGCCATTAGGGGGATGAGTGCCAAGGGAAGAGTCTAGAAGCAGCTTCTCCTGCAGGGATGCCCCTCCCATCTTGTGAGATTTTTCAGTGTTACTTTCAATGGAATGTTATGTTTTTAAAAATTGTTGTTGAGCCAGGTCCAGTGGCACATGCCTGCAATCCCAGCGGCTCAGGAGGCAGAGGCAGGAGTATTGCAAGTTCGAGACCAGAGGCAGTCTGCATAACTTAGTGAGACCCTGTCTCAAAAACTGAAAAAATGGGCTGGGGGTGCATCTCAGTGGTCCAGCACTTGCAAAGCATGCAAGTGCGAGATCCTGGGTTCACCCTCCAGTACCAAACACACACAAAAAAATTATTGTTGTTGTTGTTAGGTGCCGTCAAGTTGTGTCTGACTCATAGCAATCCTACATACAATAGGGGAAACACTATTATTGGTGCCTCTCTGCTATTCATAGGGTTTTCAATGGCTGATTGTTTTGGGGAGGGAGTGGGCTGCCAGGTCCTTCTCCCGAGCCTACAGCCCTTGGTGTTCCCAGGCAGTCTCCCACCCAAGTACTAACCAGGCCCCATCCTGCTTAGCTTCCAAGATCTGACAGGATCGGACGCCACAGTGCTATGGCTGCAGGCTTTTAAAAATTAGTAGCTCCCAAATTCTGAAATCACAGCCATGAAGCATGAAAAGACTAACATTTTTTACTGAGTATTTACTATATGCCAGGCCCTGGGCTAAGCTTGTGTACACAGCACCTCATTAATTTCTCACAAACCCCTGAGGCACAAATAATACTATTTTTACTTGACAGATAATAAAACTAATTCACTTGAGGTCACAGGCTATTATTATTATTATTATTATTATTATTGATAGACTCTCACTATGTAGCCCAGGCTGGCCTTCAACTCATAATCCTCCTGCCTCAGCTTTCTCAGGGCTGAGATTACAGGTGCATGCCACTATGGCCAGCAAAGTCAAAATGCTTTGAAGGAGTGAATTAAGGAGTTGGAGTCAAGCCTGTCTGATTCCTAAACTCCTCCTTTTCCCAGTGAGAAAAAAACCAATCCTGCCTCCAATCCCTACTGAATATGATCCCCTTCAGGGGTAGCTTCACTATCATCATGTTCCAATGGCCATTGGTGAGCTTCCTGCTGCCTCTGCACTGACAATGGGTTCTTTGATGACAAGGACTGTGCTCAATTCATCTTTGTATTCCCAACATCAGCCCTGGGCCAGGGAAGGCATCAGCAAACATTTGCTGAATGACGGAATGGCCAAGGAATAATTTTTGCCTAATGATAAAGTTGTGACTCAGACAAATACACAATCAACCTGTGCCAAAAAATGTATTTAATACCAATAATACCAAATAAGATCGTATGCCTGGCACAGAATAGGGAAGTGTTTTGATCTGCTATACATAGGGTCACTATGAGTCAGACTCAACTCCATAGCACCTAACAACAACAACAATACCAAAGAATGGTAATAATACAAATGGGCTAGATTATCCATGTAATACTACTGACCATGTAAAAAGATAGATCACTGCAGAGAAAAGTTTGGACCTTAAACATAATTGGGATGCAAGGGTATACAGAAAAATAATCCCACAAAAAGACATGCAATGCAGAAGAGAGGCCTTTGGTGAGGGCATAGAAGAAGGGGAAGGAGGTGCAAAGAGGGTAAGGGGGAAGTTATCTTTGCAATGTACAATGAAACTCATATATGGAAATGTCACAATGAAATGCATGTCAGAATGAAACACATTAAGTTGTACATTAAAAATTTCCAATAAAAAATGTATTTAACTCATTAATTAATGGAGGAACCAGTACCGTGTGATAAATGGTACAAAGAAAATCTCCAAGAGAGCTGTGGGTGTAGCTGAGTGGTAGAGCGCATGCCTAGCATGCACGAAGTCCTACGTTCAATCCCTGGCACCGCAAAAGAGAAAAAACCAGTAACTCAGAGATCTGCAAGTATAACTCTCTTAGTCTGCTTGGGTTCCCATAATGCAATACCATAGACTGGGTGGCTTTGACAACAGAAATGTGTTGCTCACCATTTTGGAGGCTCAAAGTCCAAGATCAATACTCCCTGCACCCTGCAATTTTGTGTTTAGCAAGGGTTTGCTCCTTGGCTGGTAGATGTCTACCATCTTGCTATGCCCGAGCCCAGCCTTTCCTCTGTGTATCCTTCAGTGTCCTTCAACTACCAGAGCTGTAAAATCCCTCAAAGACTGTGAAAGCAAGTAAGCAAGCAAGGAAACCCAGGAAAGTGTGCGAGGTAGGGCACCGAAGAAGATTTTCGGTTCATTTCCATCTCCCGCAATGTTTCCCTATAGAATGAATCAGTGCATTAATGAAGGCAGCTGTCTAGGGGGCCACAGGAAGTGTCCACTCCCCCAACCATCTCCCTTGACTTGTTTTTGTTTTGTTTATTTATTTGTTTGTTTTTGAGACAAAGTCTCGCTTCTTAGCTCAGACTGGCCTGGAATTCACTATGTAGCCCAGGGTGACCTTAAACTTGCAACCTTTCTGCCTCAGCCTCCCGAGAGATGGAATTACAGGTACGCACCATGGCGCCCAGCTAACACCTCCCTTGGATAGCACTCTTGCACATTTCCTTCATCTCCATTATTATTATTGATAGACTCTCACTATGTAGCCCAGGCTGGCCTTCAACTCATAATCCTCCTGCCTCAGCTTTCTGAGGGCTGAGATTATCAACTCCAGCAGGCAGTGGGTGGTCCCACAGCCAGGCCCTGAGGCCTTTCAACTGCCAATCAACCCCCACTCTCATCAGTACTAACATCCTAGACTCCCTTTCGGGGCTGGGATTTAGCTCAGTCGGTAGAGCGCTGCTCTGCAGTCTCTGAGGTCCTGAGTTCAATTCCCAGCACCGCAAACATGGGAGAAGGGCCTGGCAATCCACTCCCGAGGCAATCCTGAAACAGTCAGCCATTGAAAACCCTATGAGGGTCGCTATGAGTCGGATACCGACTCGACGGCACCTAACAACAACAACAACAACAACAAGACTCCCTTTCACAGCATCTATGGAATTCCTTCTTTATCTAGACTGGAGAAAGAAGATCATGTCACAGTGTCCTAAAGAGAAGGGCTTCTGCCATTGGACAGACAGCAGCCAGGGAGGAGGGCCCTGCTGTGTGTGGACTCTCGGCTCGTAGCACCAGCACTGGCCCGTGGGAGATCTTAGCCCTGGATAGAGGGGGCGTTACACAGTCCCCCAGGAAAGTGCATCCCTAGGCTACTCAGGCTGGAGAGCTCCCTTACCCACCAGGCACTGCGGAAAAGTCTCAGGTCCAGCCAGAACTGCACCTGTCAGGGACCTGAGAGTGTGAGAGGAAGACCAGGCCCCTGGAAGAGATTCTCACAGGAAATCGATGGAAAGCCAAGGCCGGGTGTCTAAATGCCAAGCGGGGCCCCTGCTGGCTCCCTAGGAAACTCAGCCTCGCCTTCAGATCCTCTGGAAATCCAACCTTTGCTCTGAGAAAACAATTCCTGATGTCTTTCTCTGGCTTCTTTTTATGAAGGCCAAGTTCTGCCTGCAAAATGATTCTGTGCTGCAGGCCCATGGGGTTTATCTCTGGAAGAACAGCGGGGCAAAGTGGCCAACATGGGCATCGGCAGTATCAGCCTTTGCCAGCCTCCAGTCCTCCTCGGGACCTCTCTCACTTAGAGGCCATTTTTCTAGATGGAATTGTCCTTACGGTTTTCCTCCCTGGAACCTTCTGAGGGCTTCCAGTTCCCCACAGAATAAGACCTGTGCTGCCACAGGGGCTCCGAGGCTGCCCCTGCTCTCCTCCCAGCCCCGCCTCATTACTTGCTGACCCTCCTTCAGCCCCAGCATCACCAGCTCCATATGAGTCTGAGGCAAGATAGAAAGACAAAATTTGTGGGACATGGAAAAGGGGAGAAGCCCCTCCCTCTGGAATCTGGTGACAGACATCTCCCAGGGGCTGAGAATCAGAAAGTTGAACTCAAGGCATCTGCTCCGCCCTCACGTAGCTGAGAGTCAACAGCTCCAAACACAAGAGTAGCGAATATGGCCCACGGGGGTGGAGGCAAGGCCCCTTTCCCTAGGGACTCTCAGACAAGTGTGCTGGAAATAACAAATAGGCTGTGCTTACTTGGGCCCTGGGTGTGTGTGACCTTGAGTTTTTACCTTCCTAGCACTCTTCTCCCATCTTGTCTTTAACTGAACCCCCATAAAGCCACCTTACAATTTAATTTACAAAAGGAAATTCTTTAAGACAAGAAAAATAAGTACATCAGTTTGTACACTTTTACTTAGCTCCTAAACTCCACTTAATTTTTAACTTTGCTTAATCTGTAAACATGGTTGTAAATTACATCCTTAGAGCAATGTAACTTCAAGGCCACAGAAGCATATTTTTGGCATCATAAAGCCATCTAGCTCTCTCTCTCTCTCTCTCTCTCTCTCTCTCTCTCTCTCTCTCTCTCTGTCTCTCTCTGTGTCTCTGTCTGTCTCTCTCTGAGCACCCACACTTCTCCCCAAAGTGTATACTGTTTCTTATCTTTTACTTAATAAAGTTACTAGCTTTGTTTCACTCTCTGACTCGTCCTGAAAGTTCTTTCTCTGTGACGGAGCCAAGGACCTGGCTCCTCCTGAGTGCAGGTCCCTGGGAGGGGAACGTTTCAGGCGAGGTGAGAGCACTGGGCTACCTCTCTCACCCCCGGTGACAGTTCTCCGCACACTCCAGGCAACTCCTCCACCCCATCACTCCTGCGTTTCATCTGCCTACAACACTCTTCCCTTGCCCAACTCCAGCTGCCCAGGAGGCTTAGCAAGCGTCCTCCCCATACGAGCTGTCTGCTCCAGCCCTTCATCCACCCCCCATCACTCTGTTCTTCTTCCACTGGACTCTGGGCTCCTTGAGAGCAGAGTTTTTTTCCTGTGTGTTGAAAAGTGTCATCCCTCAAAAAGAAAAAATATAATCTTACATCCATCCAGAATCTGTGAGTGTAACCTTATTTGGAAATAGGGTCTTTGCAGATGTAATCAAGTTAAGATGAGGTCACACTGAATGAGTGGATCTGAAAAATACAATACGATTGGTGTCCTTTTAAGAAGAGAGACATTGGACTGGGGCGGGTAGCTTACTGACAGAGTACTCACCTAACATAGGCAAGGCCCTGGGTTCAACACCGCAAACAGAGTGCAGGAGAGGAAGAGAGCGGGAGAAATCTGCACACAGTCTCACAGGGAGAAGGTCCTGTGAAAACAGAGATGGGCTTGAGTGCACTTTACAAGCCGTGGAAAGCCAAGGGCTGCCAGAAGCCACCGAAGCAGGAGACAGGCATGGGGAAGATTCATCAGCATATGATAATTCTGCTTTTAGGAAATAAGAAAATAGTTCATTCTAAGCCAAAAGTGAGCTGTCATGGCCAGGAAACATGGTTGCAAATTACCCTGAATGACATGTACCACTGTGGAAGAGCTTACTTCCACTTTTACAGTTGCAGTGGTGGGAGCATGAGGCAGGTAGGTTATAGCAAAGCAGGGAAATCTCTTCTATAGGATTCAGATGTTATCTTACAGCATTCTTAGCTTTAGGGTTGCTGGAGGCTAGAGGTGGGTCAAGCTTAACCATATATTCCAAGAGTTTTATCTGAAAGTCACAAAGATATTAGGTCAGATACAGTGATTGATAGTAAGTGGCTATTAAAAGGGGCTAAAGAGCCAGATGCCATGTCACACACTTGTAATCCAGTGACTCAGGAGGGGGAAGCAGGAGGTTTGTAAAGAGGGAGCCTATGTAACTTAGCAAGACCCTGTTTCAAAATTTTTTAAAGAATGGGCTCAGTAGTAGAGCACTTGCAAGGTATGCGTGAGGCCCTGGGTTTACCCCTCTAGTACCACAAGAAAGTGGGGGCTAAAGAAGCTGAAATGGTGGCACACACCTGTGGTCCCAGCCTCAGGAATCTGAGGCAGGAGAACTGTGAGTTCAAGGCCAGCCTGAGCTGTACAATGAGATCTTGTCTCAAAGTGGGGGGTGGGCAGCTAAAGACAGTCCAAGAGAATGTTGGCTCCTGATCGACACTATCCCGTGCGTCCACAGTCGTGATGTTCTAGTCAGCCAAGATCAAGCAGTGGACAGGATCTTTAACTCAGAAGTGGCTTCTTCAGAGAACCTTAGTTCACATTCTCTAGAACCTCAGAGGAAGTAGGACCGGGCTGCCACCTTGATTTTAGACTTGCAGTCTCCAGAGCTGTGGGAGAATAAATAAAGCCCACAGCTCGTGGGAATTTGTTACTAAACCCCTAGGAAATTAACAGATGTCAGCTTGTCTTTCTTTTCTTGTCTTTTTTTCAGTACTCAGGGGTTGAACTCAATAGATGTCATATTAGAGCCCCTAACCCAGGGCTTGGTTCATTACCATGTGATCAGTAATGGTGGAAGAACAAATTATTGAAAGGTGGGATTTAGCTCAGTTAGTAGAGCACTGCTCTGCAGTCTCTGAGGTCCGGAGTTCGATTCCCAGCACCACAAAATGGGAAAAGGACATGGCAACCCACTCCCAAGGCAATCCCGAAACAGCCATTAAAAACCCTATGAGGGTCGCCATGAGTCGGATTCGACTGGATGGCACCTAACAACAACAACAACTTACCACTGCCTGCCTCACCCTCTGACTCAGGTTGCAGCTGATGAAGGGAGGGAAGACTCAGGGTTAGATACTCACTGTGACTAAGGGAGGCAGGCTCAGTCAACACATATGTATTGGGTATTTACCAGGTGCAATGGTTTCTCCCAGGTGTAGTGAATCAGATATGGCTTCCATACTGACAAAGATGACTGGAACGCATGGATAATCTAGCCATTACCCATGGAATGCATTTGCCTCACTGGGATGCCTGGGTGAAGCTCACATTAGTGAGCACCACAGGGGAGTGGGGATGCCGAGTTTGTGGAAGACACTTTAAGAGCACAGACTCCAGCGGGGAAGCAGGCAGTGGGCGTAGCAAAAACATGCTCCCTGTGGCTCCAAAACCAATGTCTGGAATTCACTGGGAGGCAGATTTGGGCTCCATGTAAGGAAGAGTTTTGTGATAGAAGGAGAAGGGGTTGATGCGGTCAGGTGCCTGCTCTTTACCAAGCAACAACGCTGGGAGTGGGGTTTGCTGTTGAGGCTCATTTCACAGATGAAAAGCCACATGAACTCATACAGGCAGAACGTAAGGAGAACTGCCCTGGGTTTCCTTACTGAGGGCAGAGCCAAGAGTCAAAAAAAAAAAAAAAAACCCAGACAAACAAACAACAAAAAATCCCTCTTATTGTTGTTGGGTGCCGTTGAGCCGGTATCTGACTCATAGCGACCCTCACAGGGTTTTCAATGGCTGTTTCAGGATTGCCTTGGGAGTGGATTGCCAGGTCCTTCTCCCATTTTTGTGGTGCTGGGAATTGAACTCGGGACCTCAGAGACTGCAGTGCAGCACTCTACCAACTGAGCTAAATCCCAGCCCTCTTATTACAACAATTAATTGCTTATTACAGCAATTAAAAAAACAACTCAATTTGAAAGTGGGGAAAGATTTTGAGTAGGCATTTCTCCACAGAAGAAATATAAACAGCCAATGAGCACATGAGAAGGTGCTCAATGTCATTGGCCATCAGAGAAATACAAGTCAAAATGACAATGAGATGCACGTTAGTTACATTTCCTAGGATAGCAGGTACCACATGACCCAGCAATTCCACTCCTACTTCAGAGACTTGAAAATGTGTCCCCACAAAAGCTTGTGTATCAACATTCATGGCAGAACTACTCATAATAGCTGAGAGTGGAAACACCCAAATGTCTATCAACCAGTGAATGGACAAGCAAAATGCGGTGTGTCCATACAATGGGATGTTGCAGCCGTAAAAAGGCGTGAAGGAGCCCAGCACAGCGGCATACGCTTGCGATCGTAGCAGCTCAGGAGGCTGAGTCAGGAGGACTGCAAGCTCGAGGCCAGAGGCAACCTGTGCAACTTAGACTCTGTCTCTAAATAGGAAATAAAAAGGGGGCTGAGGGTATAGCTTAGTGGTAGAGCAATTGCCTGGTATGCATGAGGCCCTGGGTTCAACCCTCAAGTAAAAGAAAAAAAGAAAAGAAAGAGAAGGACTGATAATACTGCAACATGGACAAAACTTGAAACATTACACTGTCTGAAGCCCAAAGAAGCACAAAGCTCATACAGCACGATTTCATCTTACTGAAATATCCATGCCAGGTAAACCCATAAAGAGAGCAAGTTGATCCGTGGTCACCTAGGGCTGGGAATACAAAATTGTCCTCAAAATATTTTCACAACCTTTTCTTCAGAAGGTGGAGTCTAATTTGTTTTGCCTTGAGTGTGACTGAACTTGGAGATTCATTCCTACTTGATACAGTGTGGCAGGAATGAGGCTATGTGACTTCCAAGGGCTCTCTCGCCCCCACCCCCAACCCCATCCCCCTCTCTCTCTTTCAGCAAACCAAAGCCAGCTGCTATGTCATGAGAACAGTTAAGCATCCCAGTAAGGACACCACTACAAAGAGAAACTCACACCTCCCATCAACGGCCAGCACCACCTTGCTAGCCCTGTGAGCAGTCCACCTTCAAAGCAGATCCTTGGACCCGGCTTACACAGTTCCATCCAGCCTTGAGCCTTTGAACCTGCTAGCTGTTCTCCCAGAGTGAAAACAAGCCATCCATGTTTTGTCAAGACTGAATTCCTGGCCCACACAAACTATAATCAATAGCAAAAGTTTTGTTCTAAGCCACTAAATTCTGGGGAAATTTGTTACACAGCAACTGGTAACTAATACAGTTCTGTTAGACCCAAACTCTTGAAACCAAGGGGTCTCTGAAACAAAAATGCCTATTGCACAATTACAGATGCCAGCCAGAAAAGGACCGGCTCCTGGGACAAGCCCACTAGGAGCTAGGATAGACAGCAGTCAGAAAATGTTCCCCAGACTGAAGAGCCAAGAGATTTTTATAAGGGCCATGTGAGGAAGGAAAGTATTACCCTGAACTTGCATTGGCTATGCACAGGCCTTTCTGTGCAGTAGGGGCAGAATAACTCAAAATGGGGAAGGTTTGTGGACCTGTAAGGAGAGGTGTTTATTGCTTCTGGATTGGGTGTGGTTAGTAGTCTGGAAAATTTATACCTAAGCAGGAGGTGGTGGCATAGGAGTTAGTGGCCAGGGGTTTTAAGTCAAGGTTTTACCATACATTGAGGAATGTGGAACAATCTTTTGTTGTTTTTGGCCAGTAAGTGTTAACTGATCAACTTCCCTTATCTCTTGGCCCTTATAATTAAATTTAGGGCATCTCAGAATTTCTCTTTAATCAGTTCCCAAACTCCCACTTCTGCAGACAGCAGAGAACATTTCATCTTGCCAAGTAAAGGTAAGTGAGTCTCCTGTTGAAACCTGAAGTCTCTTGGCGGGCAACACTCGGTGATTCAGATTCAAACTCCCTGTCAGGGCTCTGGCTCTCTCTACCCTCTTCTCCTCCCTGGGACGCCTCATCCATGGGAAAGGTGCACACATCATAGCTCCGATCAAAGAGCTCCTCTGCCCTCCACGGGATGGCACCTGCCCCCTATGGTCCTGGGCCTTCGTTTCTGCCCTTCTCACCTCACCATTGAAGCAACTATGGGTCAACCAACCTAGAGACTGTCCCCCAGATGAGCCCAGCCCAAAAGTTGCGCAGATTGTGCTAAGAGGGTGAATAGAAACCAAAACTCACCTGCGCTCTCCTCACCAAGCCTTGTCCAGTGACTGCCTTAGTCAGAGGAGAGGGCACCCTTGGTGCCTCGTCCCCCACTTAGGTTTGACTGTTTGGGATCCCCTCAAAGGGAGCACCTGGGGCAGCTGCCCTTGTCACCTGGACCTCCCTGACACAGACCCCCTCCTCCCATGTCCTGGCTAGAATAAGGAGACGGAGGCATTCAATTCAGGAACAAGATTTAAGGCAGTGCCCCAGAACTCAACAAGCAAGATAAATAACATTTTAATGTAACGCATTTTTTAAAAAAAGAATCAAAACCAATGCCAAAAGTCAGAATAAAGTGTCAAATTTTTACAAAGACGCAAAATCCAAGCCAACAGTTTAACAACACTGTCTCACTTGACTCACACTAATCCCAGCCCTGGTTCCAATAAAGCTTTATTTAAAAAATCAAGCAGCCAACACACAGGTCATACTTTGCTGAATTTTTAGGTGGGGTGACTTTGCTGATTTTAGGGAGTATAGTGTTAAAAAATTATTTATGCTGAGTTATGTATGGCGGTGTGCACCTGTAGTCTAAACTACTAGGGAGTTTGGGGCAGAAGGATCACTTGATTCCAAGAGTTGAAGAACAACCTGGGCAACACTGCAAGACCTCATCTTTAAAAAATGTGTGTGTGTGTGTGTGTGTGTGTGTGTGTGTGTGTGTGTGTATGCGCACGTATGTGGATTTAGCTCAGTGGTAGAGCACTTGCCTAGCATGCAAAAGGGCCTAGGTTCCATCCCTGAACCAGAAGAAGAATAAATAAAGTGTTACTGGGCTTGGTGCCTGGGTTGACCCTCTTGCTAGCCCTCACGTGTCCCATCAGCCTTCATTGCGCAGACTGGGGACAACTCTGTATTTCTCCAATCTCAGTCATTGGTCAGGACCCAGAAGGGGGTCATTGGAGTGGCTGTTGCAAGTGGCGGGATCTCAGGCCCTCTGATGGCCCCAAGTACCCCTGCTCTTCTGTGCCTACCCCCGCTAGTGCAGGCTATCCTGGGGGTTCTGGAGGAAAGCAGATGACAAACAGCCTTGGGCTTGGCAGACTCACCTGTGGTCTCTATCACCCACTCTGTTCTAACCCCTGCGTGAATAATGAAGGTGGGAGACAGAGAATAGACCTAAGAGCTTCCTTCTAGACTTCGGTTCTGCCTCTTTCTTTGGCTCCCCAACTTCTCAAAAAGAAGGTCTTCCTGTGCAGTAGGGCATGGTAAGGTTTTCCCATTCATGCATTCATTTAGTCATTCACATTACAGCCAATCACTGATCTCTACAACAGGCGAAGCATTTACAGTTGTTGCTGTGAGGTGCCATCAAGTCGGTCTGACACATAGCTAGTCTCACAGGGTTTTCAGTGGCTGATTGTTTCAGGATGGCTTCAGGAGTAAACTGCCACATCCTTCTCCCATTTTTGCGGTGTCGGGGATCAAGCCCGGGTCTCAGAAAGTACAGAGCAGCACTCTACCAACAGAGCTAAACCCCAGCCCAAGCATTTACTAGATTGTAGAAATACAAAGAAAACCCTACTGCTCTGGGCACAAGCAACAGGAAAGAGAGATCAACATACACAGATCATTATACTGAGAATTTTTATTATACATTGAATTTTTTACAGTTAACCATCGAGTGGTTAACCATCGAGTTAACCATCGAGGACTCAGCAAGCCAAGTCTTGGTGCCAAGCCCAACCAAATCCTTCCACCCCCCCAGGGATCTAAGGTACCCAGAAATTAAGGACATTTTCTTCTTTATCTTGCCTCCATTTATCCAGTGACATCCGGGGCCTTGGAGATGCCTGATACTCAGACTAGACTACCCTTCCCTTCAAACATGACAGCAGGAAAGTCATCCCTAAAAGGAGACACTTTTAAATTGCCTTCTTTGCTAATTTTAGCCCTGTGGTATCCAATCCCGTCGGAAGCTAAGGAGGGTCGGGCCTGGTTAGTACTTGGATGGGAGACCACCTGGGAACACCAGATACTGCAAGCTTGGGAGAAGGACTCGGCAACCCACTCCCCAAAATCAATCCGCCATTGAAAACCCTGTGAACACCAGAGAAGCACTGATAAGTGTTTCCTCTGTTGTTATGTAGGGTCACTATGAGTCGGATACCAAGCACACATAACTCAACAACAACAACAACAACAAGCTCTCCAATCCAAAATTAAAGTAATTCGGAACCAGCAAAAATCGGGCAATAATTAATTCTGTCTAGCCAAAAAACAGAACCTTTACTTTTCATACCTTAACCAATTTAGATAATTTCCATCATAATAGAATGGAGCAAATTTCCCCAACTTCAGTTTCTATCCTAAAACTTTTTTCTTCTCTCCTCCTACAAAGACTTTCCCCCCACTACAGTCTCTTCACTGCCTCCAGCCTTTCATTTACAAAACCCTACCCAAACCACCCCTGGGTCCTTCTCTCTAAAGTCAAGGAACCCAGCAGTCTCTAACCAAACTTTCCCCAGGACCTCAGCTCCCCAGGATCTTGGCTCTGGCTCCAGATTCTACAACTCCAGTCACTTCCTCTCCTCCTTCTCCCTCCCCTCAGATTTTCCCTATCATTTTGGTGCTGAAACCTGGAAGGCAGTGAGGTTCTGCGTGAACCCCAACTCTCGCCCCCATTCCCAGATTTTCTCTATCAGCCTCAACCATCTTCCCAGGGGAGAAGAGCTCAGGCAAGAACCTGATGGAAGAGGAACAATGGAAACAGATGTGATGTCATTGACTTAAAGACTGGAGGCATTGCTCTAGTTTTGAGGGATTAAGTAATTTGCATGAGCTCATTTGTGTCATGGGGATGGTCATGATCCCACCTCTATGAGGCTGAGGCGAGTGTTGGATGAGATACATCAATCCCCGCACAGTGCCTAGCATAGTAAGCTACCATATATGCACAAGGTTCACTACTTTAACTAGTATTAGAAGCATTGCATGAGTGAAAAATATGTGGTTACAAATTTTTGCACACTGGAGAAAGTTTAACTCAATCAACACTTGCACTCCTAGGCACTCGATGGTTAACCGTAAAAAATTCAATGATCAGTGCTGAGTTTAAACTAAGCCTTTTTGGAATTTAAAGCTAAACTGTTTCTTTCTTAAGCTCTAACTCTTGCAAATCAAAATCGCTTGGCTCATAGACTATTGTATCTTCATCTGCCTTCAGTTAAAAAATCCATTCCACAACTCAATTGACTCCTTTGTTCTAGGCTGTAGCCACCCTCCCCAGAGGCATCAATGCCATTGACTCCGTGGGTGTGGGGCCACTAAGCAATAGGAGCACGTTGGTTTAATATTTCAAAAACATTATGTAGCCTCTTATGAAAGTGGTAAGATTAGGGGTGAAACTTGGATAGTGTGGGCAGGCATGAGAAGAGGCTCAGATCCAGGAGATTTGATTGACATAAAATGTTGTCTTATAGGGGTCCTTTTTTCCCCTCCCAGGAGAGAATAATGTATCCTGCTAAACTGCTCCACTTGGCTGGTAATGGGATGACATATACTTACTGAGCACCTACTATGTGCCGGGTCTGAAGGGATTCCCCAAAAGGCTATGACAATTCTGCTTCTGTGACTTCCCCCAAGGCACACTGCAGGGACAGCGGTAGAATTGTCCCAACTCTTAGGAGATTGGGCTGGGATTTAGCTCAGTGGGTAGAGCACTGTGCTGCAGTCTCTGAGGTCCTGAGTTCAATTCCCAGCACCGCAAAAATGGGAGAAGGACCTGGAAATCCACTCCCAAGGCAATCCCGAAACAATCAGCCATTGAATACCCTATGAGGATCGCTATGAGTGGGATACCAACTCGACAGCACGTAACAACAACAACTTAGGAGATCAGAGGAAGGTTATTATGTGATTTGTTATTTGTTTCTACCTCTGCGCCAGGAGTCCCAGCATTTGAACCTGCATGTGGAAAACTGACTCTGCTAACCATGGGCTCTACCACTGCACTACACGCCAGCCCCTGTTGTCTATCTGTTTAAAAACAGTCAAATTTGAAAATACCAGCTTGTCTTTGGGGGTGTTAAGAGAACTGAAAAAATATTTTTAAAAATTTCAGCCTAGGGATTTAGCTCAGTTGGTAGAGCGCTGCACTGCAGTCTCTGAGGTCCTGAGTTCGATTCCCAGCACCAAAAAAATGGGAGAAGGACCTGGCAATCCACGCCCAAAGCAATCCCAAAACAGTCCGCCATTGAAAACCCTATAAGGGTCGCTATGAGTCAGATACCGATTCAACGGCACCTAACAACAACAACAACAACAACAAGCTGAAATGAAAAGCAAAACCTGTCCCTATCTTTAGGGGACAGGAGACCCCACAGAGAGGAGTCTCAGCCATCAGTGGTCTTGGGAGCTGGAGAGAGGAGGTCAGTGTCTGTTGCCCTGGTTTCCTGGTCCTTCTTCTGAGCAGCTCAGCACTTCTCCCTTCCTCCGTTGAGGTGTCCACTGGAGCCCCTGCCTTGCTCTTTCAATATCGCCTTTGTCCCTTGAGCTAGCCTGAGAGGCTTTCCTCCTAGCCCTTGCAAGTCCCCATCCTGGATCTGAAGAGTATCTTAGCTAGAAAGCTAAGCGATTCTAAGAGAGAGAATCCTAGGCAGAGAGGAAAAACCCAAGAACACACAGGGCCTCAGGGCCTCCTCACAGCAGGCAGCTCATGTCTCTGTTCATTCCATTGGTAGGTAGCTAAGCTTAGCCTTTAGCAAACAATATGGAGGAAAAGGGGGTTGAACATGGCTTCTGCTGTTTGTCCATGATGAATGAAGCCACATGTGTCTCTGAGGACATTGGAAGGACATTTTCTAAGGAGTCCCACACTCTATCCAAGCCACTGATCCATTTCTAAAACAAAGACCCTCGGCCCATGTCACCCTTGGTGCCCAGAGCTGGGTGCCCAGGACTGACGTCACACTTGGCATACCCTGGTTAGAATAAAACTAGAGGGAACATGCACCCAGGGGAATCCTCTCTTCATCTCCCTCTCTCTCTCACTGTCTCTCTTTCTTTCTTTCCCTCTCTCTCTCTCTCTCTCTCTCCCTCTCACTTCCACTCCTCTCTCTTCCTCTCTTCCTTTCTCTCCACTCTCTTCTTCCACCCTTCTCTCTCCAGCAACCACGTGTGCACATGTCTCCTTTCTTTCAGGCCCACCATCTTCACTGTCTTTCCAAGGAACTTTTCCTTCCAAAAGCCCGCGTAACACTTCTGTTCTCTCTGGCTTCTTTACCTTCCCCTGGGGGATGTTGTTGTTACGTGGTGTCCAGTCAGTATCCGACTCATAGGGTTTTCAGTGGCTGACTGTTTTGGGATTGCCTTGGGAATGGATTGCCAGGCCCTTCTCCCATTTTTTGTGGTGCTGGGAATTGAACTCGGGACCTCAGAGACTGCAGCACAGTGCTCTACCAACTGAGCTAAATCCCAGCCCCCCCCACACACACACCCCGGGGATAGAAACATCTTTATGCTAATTCACCCTGGGAACACAAAGGGATTTTTTCCACTTTCCTTTCCAGATCTAAGCTCCAGGTGTCTCAGTTCCCCTGTAATTATTCCTTAAAGGCATACTGTCTTCAATAAACATTTTCTATGCTCTCTATTATAACCTCTGTGTCAGGCATAAATTCTTCTATACGCCAAATACAAGGACCAAGGTTTTGCTGCCAGATTCCCAGACCCATGCTCTAGACCCACCTACCTGCACTCACCACATCTCCCAGATAACAACACACATATCTGTTTTCCTTGCACCAGGTACTGGGGCTACAAATGAATAAATAGAGACATTATGATTGACCCAATGAGCTCCTGGGCTGGTGGGGAGGCGACAAAATATCCACTGGGTGAGCCCCGCAGTGGAGCTGGAATCCCCTCCTACTCAGCACTAACCAGCATGTTAAAATTAACTCCACCAATTAAAGGCATGTTTGGAGACAATGTGGCCTGTCTTCCACTTTATTTTTAATTACAGGCCCTGGCCAAATGTTGTCAAACCGTTTATAATTAGAGCAAAGCTCATAGGCAGGAGGCCCAGGAAGTGGAGAAGGCAAGAAGGGGTGGACAAGGCAGGCACTCACCTCCCCCATCCTTCAGCCTTCTCTGGCCAGTCCAGGCCCATCTACTGCTGGGCAGCTGTGACAGGCTGCTGCCCTGCTAATGCACTGGGTGGCCAGGCAAGCGCTCTCTGCTCACTGTACCTCCCTCGCCTCACAGCACACGCGGGATTACAGTCATTAGGGAATCACCCTGAGTGACAAGAAGACAGGAGGCCGGGTGAGGCAGGCGGCTCAGGATGGGGAGCTGAGCTCAGAGAGCTGCTTTCCTGCCCTGTCTCTGCCGCCAGCAGCCCACACTGACAGGGCTTGGGAGCTCCAGGTGAGGACAGCCCAGCCAGAGAGGCAGCAGCTGATGCAAAAGGCCTTTGCAATGTGGACGCCCCACAGCCTGTCTGCAGGTTCAGGCTGCAACCTGGCTTCACTGCACCCTACAACCACAGACAAGTTCCTCCTTTGTGACACTGAGTTAAGACTCCAAGGCAACCCCCAAGGGCAGACACGGACCCTCCAAAGCTCCACTCTTTACCTCATGGAAGTTTTGCCAGACCATGGTGGTCAGTTTGGACTGGACCTGGCCTGTGTAGTCAGGCTTCTCTCTCCAGGAAGTCAGCCCATGCCCAGACTGAGCCAGGTCGGGACATAGACATTCCCTCCTTGACCAGCCTGCCCCCATGCAGGGAAAACTGTCCCTCGGGCCATCTGTTCACCCACCCCTCCCCCCACACACCTGGTTCCAGATAGATACACAGATAGATAGATGATAGATAGATAGATAGATAGATATACACACACACATTGTTGTTGTTGTTAGGTGCCGTCAGAGTCAGTATCCGACTCATAGCGACCTTCATAGGGTTTTCAATGGCTGACTGTTTCGGGATTGCCTTGGGAGTGGATTTCCAGGTCCTTCTCCCATTTTTGCGGTGCTGGGAATTGAACTCGGGACCTCAGAGAGTGCAGCGCAGCACTCTACCACTGAGCTAAATCCCAGCCCTCCCCCATATATATATTTTAAAAGGATCATTTTCAATGCCACCTTCGGGACATTGCCTTCTTCCTATTGCAATAGCTCTCTCCTCCTACTCCAATAGGGAGAAGGACCTGGCAACCCCCTCCCAAAAATCAATCTGCCATTGAAAACCCTATGAACAGCAGAGAAGCACTGACAATAGTGTTTCCCCTGTTGTACAGAGGGTCGCTATGAGTCGGATACCGACTCGACGGCACCTAACAACAACAACAACCTATTCCAATTGTCTTTTGGAATAAAGTCCTCATCTAAGTTCCAATTGTTGTTCTTTATTTGACACTAGCCCAGGAACAAAAGTCCATCCCTTTTGCAATGGCCTTTCATAGGCAGTGCATCCTCAGTGACCTCCACAGGTGCCTTCTGAGTCTGATCGGCCTTGCAGGTGACCGGGTTTACAGATAGGTTAAGGCGCAAGCTGTGCCGGGGCTTCCTTTCTGCCCCTAAGTAGTTCCCAGGGTCTTCCCCATCCAATGCCAAAGGCATTTTCTTAACCCTTATGAGCTGGGCAACATTATTGTCCCCATTTCTAAGACATAGAAAATCACACAGTAGCAAAAAGGACAGGAGCGAGAATGTGGTCGTTCTGCCCAGCCACAGCATGGCAGCTTCCTGCGCACACCCCACAAGCCTTCACAAGCTGTCAGTCCCTCCCAGCCTCATAGATGCATTGTGAGAATTAAATAGTCTAACAACCACACAAACACCAAGGACTGTGCCGGCACATAGTAGGTGCTACATGTGCACTAGCTATTGCCCTCTCTGTTGCCACCCTAATGGCATGTGCTGCTATGCTCAAAGGGTTCAATAGGCCTGGATCAAGCAACTTGTCCAAAGCCGTACAACTAAAATGCATGCACTTCTCATGGGCTCTATAATTCACTTCTATGTGATCCCACTGTTTACTGATTATGCCCGTTGTTTACTGGCTCCACGCCTAGCTATTAGCTCTACAAAGACAGGGGTCTCTACTATGTTCACTGCTGTATCCCACGCTGGATGCGTCCCTGAACATGAACGGATCAAAGAATTCCACGCCATACCAGGCATCATAGCACACAGCGGTAATCTCAGCAACTCGGAGGCAGAGGCAGGAAGACCAGGAGTTCAAGGTCAGAGGTAGCCTGCATAATTTAGTGAGACTCTGACTCAAAATTTATTAAAGAAAATGGGTTGGGAGTGCAACCCAGTGGTAAAGCACTTGTTAAGTATGTGTGAGGTCCTGGGTTCAACCCTCAAGTACCATTAAAAAAAAAAAAAGGTTTGTGCCCCTAACTATTGGGCTCTAGATCTCCAGCCTCCTCTTAAAGTCAGTCAGTCTAAACCAGGGCTGGAGGTAAGAAAACACCAAGTCTGACCCCATTAATGTTAATCTCGTTACTTAGATAGGGAGCTTGTGGGTTTCTGAAACTTTCATACCCACCGCTTGGCTTGAACCACCTAGGGTATTTCTGTATCTCCCTCTTACAGGAGAAATTGGGGTTCACAGCGGAAAGTCGACCTCTGGGCGAGCCTCTCCACAGTGCCCTCTTCCGGAGCCCCGGACTCAGCGCAGACCTAGCCAGGACTCGGACGCCCCAGTCCTGCGCAGCCCCCCATCCACACCCGGACTCCCACCCCAATCCCGCACAGCCCCCGCCCCTGCGGGCGGTCGCAAGCAGCCAAGCTTCTCCGCTCCCCTTTCTGCTCGGCTAATTATCCTTTTAACTCGCGCTGGCGTATTTTTGCCACGCGATCTGCCGGTTTATTTTTATCCACCTCTCCATAATGGTGTAGGGGCCGTTACTCAGGGAGGCCCCCGGCGCTGAGCCCCTCCCCAATTTACAATTGCAATTATGATCTCCGACAGAAACACATGCAGCTGGAGTCAATTTTAAGCAATATTTTGATCATAATAATTAAAAAAGTAACTTATGTCATGCATGCATTAGATGAATTAATGTTATTCCAAGACTCTGCTAAAAGGCAGGCAAGGCAAAGAGAGTGAGGAAGGAAAGAGCGCCCCATCTCTCAGGGGCCCGGGAGCCTGTCTCCAACACCGTGTGCTCCCTGGGCTCCCAAATCAACTTTCACATCTAGTATAATATCTGCGTGTCCTTCAACTTGAATGCCGCTTGTCCCCGCCCCCCCCCCCCCCGCACACGTGAAATTGATGGTTATTAAGGTATTTAGGTATAAACAAGCACATTTTCTTGTCACTGCTCTGGGAGCTGGTGACAGGCAGCTGAAGTTCTCCTCTCTCCCGCACTTACTGTGCCGGACCCAAATGGGAGCAGGACCTGAGGGCTTGGGACTGTCCCTCCTCCCCGGCACACCCACACATACCCGGTTCCCACAGGGGAACACGCATGCACACATGTGGACCTGCATCCGCACACTCATTCACACTTAGGCACACTCGCACACCAAAATTGACCTGCCCCATAACCACAAACACCGCACTTCTATCTGCACACAGCATCACGTAATTTGTTGTTGTTGGGTCCAACTAATAGCGAACCTATGCATAACAGAAACGCTCCAATACACTGTGCCATGTCTGGCACTATGTCAGGGCTTCTCTGCTATTCATACAGTTGCTATTCATGGTTGATTCATTTGGGGATTGTTTCTGGGAGTGGGCTGCCAAGTCCTTCTTCAGTTTTTTTGTTTGTTTGTTTTGTTTTTTCCCTTTTTTTTCCTTTTTATTCTTTTTTTTTTTTTTGAGAGAGGGTCTCGCTAAGTTACACAGACTGCCTCTGTTCTCGAACTTGCAATCCTCCTGCCTCCACCTCCCAAGCAGCTGGGATTACAGGCGTGCGCCTCTGTGCCCGGCTTCTTCTTTAGTTTTGATGGCACTGGGGATTCAGTCCAGGGCCTCAGAACCCACAGAGCAGCACTCTACCAAGTGATTTAAGCCCCTGCCCCATCCTGCAATTCCCATGTGTTTATAACCTCGGCCCTCCTACTCATGACCCATCACCATAAAACACGCATCCCACACTTTCATTAACACACAAACTTGTATACATGCACACACACACATGCACAGTCACGCATATCCAGTCACTCCCAGGCACAAACGTACCTGTCCCTAGAGACCCAGGCGTACCATAGACATACACCCACCTCCCTCCACATATAAATGCACACACCTGCACACACGTTGATTTATAGGCACATGTACTACTCTTACGCCTGCAGGCGTAGCACTGTGGCATCCAATCCTGTCAGATCTGGGAAGCTAAGCAAGACTGGGCCTGGTTAGTACTTGGATGGGAGACCTCCTGAGAACACCAGATACTGTAGGCTTGGGAGAAGGACCCAGCAGCCCACTCCCAGAAAACAATCAGCCATTGAAAACCCTATGAACAGCAGAGAAGCACTGACAACAGTGTTTCTCCTGTTGTACATAGGGTTGCTATGAGTTGGATACCGACTTGATGGCACCTAATAACAACAACATTTGACTCTTGGCTCACAGACACACTTCATCACACACCTACCAGCAGTCACACAGTGAGACACCCCGTGCACACACACCTTGGTACACACTCTCACACTCCCCTCTCTGCCCTGCAGACACCGCCTGAGAGCAGCCCAGGATGTGAGCTACATCAGTGGTGTTGGAGCTTAAAGGGCTTCCAAGCTGGGTGGCTGCTCCCCAAAGCCATGCTATTTGTGTGCCCACAAATTTCCACCCAGCATTCCAAGGGCTTGTGTCCTTTCTGAAGTCCAGCTAGATCCCAATATTAAGTCTCCTCATCTGGGGGTTCCAGGCAGCCCAGCTCCTACCCCCATGATGAGGCGATATGCACAGGCGGCTGGGGAAGGAGGGGAGAGGGGAGCTCTCATGGTCCTTCACTGGCCTTCAGTACTGGCTGGCATTTTTGTTGGTAGTGGTTTGTGTGTGTGTATGTGTTGTTTTGTTTTTGTTTTTGTTTTTGTTTTTTGCAGTACTAGGGGTTGAACCCAGGGCTTTGCACTTGCATGCTCTGCAAATGCTGGACCACTGAACTGCACCCCTAGCCCATTTTTTTTTGCTTTTTGAGACAGAGTCTCACTAAGTTACACAGACTGCCTCTGGTCTCGAACTTGCGATCCTCCTGCCTCTGCCTCTGGAGTCGCTGGGATTATAGGTGTGCGCCACCGTGCCCGGCTCATTATGTTTGTTTTGTTTTGTTTTATAATGAGCACCACTGCTTTTGGTAAATGGTAATATATATCCAAGGAAATAGTGCTGCCCCTGTACCCTAGCCCCTAGGCTGACAGCCACATGGCCTGCAACACGGCCACACGGTGGAGTTGAGCTTCAGGGCCCTTCAGTTAGAGACTTCGATTTAAATGCTGCCTCCACCCCTCATTCACCATAACCGTGGAAGCGCTGGATTTCAGTGCCATCCCTTGTACCTCACCTAAGTCCTAGAATCACCAGGACCTCGTGGGACAAGGAGCCTAGCACAGAACCAGGCCCAGGGCAGAGACTCTGCCTATCTTATCTGCACCTCTTCTTTGCTCAAATCATCTTGAACCCTGTGCTTTCCCCCCACGTGTACCAGCTGCTGCCTCCTCTATCACTTTGTCTGATTTTTCTTCTGGCTTTCCTGTCCTGTAGCCTAGGGCGTTCAGTCCCTGGACCCTCTGCTCTTCATCCCTCTACACACCTCATTCAGGGGCAACATCCACTCCTATTACCCACAGGGTGGTATGGGCAGAAGATGAGAGGGGTTTTTGGCCATGTTCCCATCAGATGAGTATTTAAGCCCTGGGGAGCCTCAGTTTCCCCTTGGGTAAAATAGAGATAATAATGCCCGCTCTCCCCATCCCACAGGGCTGAGTAAGTTGTGTGAAGTTGCAAAACTCAAGAGACATGTGAGTTGTCTTATGACCACCAACCTCTCCTCTAGGTCTGTCATTCCTCTTCCCTCTCCACCCCTAATAAGGGTTTTCTACTTGGAGGCTCTGGGAGAAGGATGTGGCAGTCCACTCGCGAAAACAATCCCCAAACAATCAGCCACTGAAAATCCTGTGAGTGTGACTATGAGGCAGACCCGACTCCATGGCACATAACAACAACAAGAGCACTTGGAGGCTCCTCCTCGACCACAGTGCGTGTCCGAAACACGTCCCAGTGCCTCAGAACACCTTGTGTCCCACGACTCCATCCTCTTACACCCGAGTCTTCCCCACCTTGGACTCTTCTCTCACCCCCCACTTCTCCAGCAACCTGCGTATTCTTTTCCTTCAATTTCCCAGCCTTCCTTTATCCTTCTCTGCCTTCCATCTCCACTGCCACCACCAAGCACTTCACTGGCTTTCTGCAAAGTCCCTGTCTGCTTCCTTGCTTCCATACCCGGGGTGGGCCATCTTCAAGCGCACCTTTCATCCGGGCACTTCAGCCGTCAGGTAAAGTATAGATCCTCAGCGTGGCTTTTAGTCCCCACCCCCATGAGCCACTGAATCTTCCCTCTGTGAGCAAAGAACAGACAGACATTTCACCAGTGGGGCAAAGGACATAGTAAATACACTGTTAGAACCTCCTGGAGGCTCTCTGACTGCCTCCTCCTCCCCAACAGTCCCCCTGAACTCCTGTCTAAGCTCTGTCCTCCACTAAAGAAACCCCAGTCCCAAAGGAGTGTCTATAGCTCCAGTCTGTAGCTGTCCCTCTCCTCTGAAGTCATCCAGCCTGGGGTTCTTTCTTCAAAACAGTCTTACAGAAATTGCAGATATACAAATACATATAATAATGTAACAAAAAGTATAAGTGCCCAACCAATTCGCTGTTGTTTTACCTTTTCTTATTTCATCAATGTTATATGTACACACGATTTAAAGAGTTATGTAATTCTACTTCATTTGATATTAAAGATAAGGCAAAACGCAAGGGCAGTCCTCTGCTGTCCACCCGGACCCCAGGCGAGGCAACCACTCCCGGGAGGACACAACTGTCCTGCCTTTAGCTGATTCTTTTGATAATTCACCTTCACGTCTCTTTAAAATGTGCTTATATTGCTACTTCTTTGTTCTTTCATTTTTGGGCATTATCTATTGGTTTTCTAGTATGTAGAATGAGAATTTGTCTGTCTTCCCTCTGCCCCTGTCAGGTCATCTCTCTCTCTCTCTCTCTCTCTCTCTCTCTCTCTCTCTCTCTCTCTCACACACACACACACACGCACACACACATGCGCGCACACGCACACAATTACTTCTCATTCCTTCAAATTCCTTCATCCTGACTATATTGTTATTTTTGTTAGATCAGTGTTTACTGATCAGGATTATAAAGATACTAATTTACAACAATTTAATGTCTAGGGCTGGGATTTAGCTCAGTTGGTAGAGCGCTGCTCTGCAGTCTCTGAGGTCCGGAGTTCGGTTCCCAGCACCACAAAAGTGGAAGAAGGATATGGCAGTCCACTCCCGAGGCAGTCCTGAAACCCTCAGCCATTGAAAACCCTATTGTTGTTGTTATTGTTAGGTGCCGTCAAGTCGGTATCCGACTCATAGCGACCCTCTGTACAACAGGGGAAACATTATTGTCAGTGCTTCTCTGCTGTTCATAGGGTTTTCAATGGCAGATTGATTTTTGGGAGGGAGTTGCCAGGTCCTTCTCCCAAGCCTACAGCGTCTGGTGTTCCCAGGCCGTCTCCCATCCAGGTACTAACCAGGCCCGACCCTGCTTACCTTCCAAGATCTGATGGGATCGGATGCCACAGGGCTATGGCTGCAGGTTGAAAACCCTATGGAGATCGCTATGAGTTGGGTCCAACTCATGGTCCCTAACAACAACACAACAACATTTTAATGTCTATTCCTTCCTAAGGGACTGCTTTTTCTCCCCTCTTTCCTCTGGAAGTTTATAGAGCCTTCTTTGTTCACAAGGGGCTGAAATTTCAAGATGTCTTGCCTTGGTGTGTACTGTAAACTCATGTCCTTCAGACCTAAGACTATTATTATTTATTTACTTGTGTGTGGTGGAGGGGAGGAAGCATGCCCGCAGGGGAAGCATGGAACCCCAGGCCGTATGCGCGCCTGGCAGGCTCTCTACCACTGAGCTGCAGCCCAGCCCAGGAGTTTTCTTGAGTTCATTTAAGACTTCTTGCCCTCTTTTTCTTCCTTTCAGAAATCCTTTCATTCCTGAACTGCACCTCTACTTTCATGTCTTTTCTATTTCACCTTTCTCGTCTTCCTTGTTTTACTTTCTTGGCCATTTCCTGAACTTTATCTTCTCGTGCTGCTATTGTTGCTATCGCACTTCTAATTTCCAAGGGCTCTTTTGTTTTGCTGTTCTTTTTGTATAGCATCTTTCTCATCTCACGTAATTATCCTCACTTGTCTCTCTAAGGATGTTAACTAAGGATATTAATTAAGGATATCTAAGGATAACCCTTCTGAAGTTCTCCTCTTGCACAGCGCTTATTTCTGCCAAGTTGTTCTTTTCTGGGGTTTGGTCCCCATCTTTCATGTGAGTGTCCTCTCTTATAAGAATGCTAGTCATTGATCCTCACCTCCAACTTAAAGCTTGGGAGCCAGATGTCGATTGGAAGCTCTTAGTAAGTGAATGGGACTTGTTGACTTGAGATCCTTTTGGCTGTTTACGTGGGGAAACCTCTGACATTTTCATCTTTAAGTCTTTTTTGGAATTATTATTATTATTATTATTATTATTATTATTATTGAGACAGGAATCGTACTGCCTAGCCCAAGCTGGCTTTAGCCTCCCAAGTGCTGGAATTATAAGCATGTGCCCGGCCCAACATTCCATTATACAAATTTTCAAGCATTCAAGAATTGACATAATTTTATAGCAAACACTCCTGTACCCATCACCTAGATTCTGCAGTTTTAGGGTGAGGTGTCTGGGGATTGAACCCAGGGCCTCACACATACTAGGCAAGTGCACTATCACTAGCTACATCCTCAGCCCTTTAAAAGTCTTTAAATACATTGTGTCACCAATGCCTAGCCTCTGGAGGGATTTGGGGGTGAAGTGTGGATTTTTAGGTTTCCCGTCTTGCAGTTTAGGCTTCTGGAGTGTAGCCATTTGCTCTAGGCCTGACATGACCATCCTATCTTGAAGCAGAGATGCTGTGATGGCCTATAGGAGACCTTGGCCTGCAGTCATGGCAATGGAATAAACATAACTATGCCCATAGACAGCCAGGCCTGTGTTGATGGTAATGGGGCTGTTAACATTCCATCTTGCAGGGAGGAAGAATTGCATGACCCTCACGAGACTCTCACAAGACCTTCCCCTGAGATTCCAATCACCACTCCCTCCTGCCCGCCTGCACGTGATGCTAAGTCATAGAAGAGGTGAAAGACTGACTGGGGCTAGGACTTCGCAGTGGTGCAGCTGCCTATGGGTCACCTATGCTCCTGTAAGTGACCCCAATAAACTCATTAATTTGCCAAACTGGACTTGACAGCATCTCCCTTTGGTCTGTCTGTGCCCTCGCTATTTGGAATGAGAGGGTATTTCTTTTATGTCTCCCCAAGAAAGTCACACAATAGCTTCAACTTTTCCCAGTGTGGTATGCCCATTCACTCGTCACTCTCCAGGTTGCAAACTTGAACTGCTATTGTCTCCCCCTCTAGTTCGCTTCATTTTTGTGAGTTTCTGGCTTGGAAAAAAAGAAAAGAAAACAAGGAAGGAGGGAAGGAAGGAAGGAAGGGAAGGAAGGAAAGGAGAGAGAGAGAGAAAGGAAGGAAGGAGGGAAGGAAGGAAGGAAGGAAGGAAGGAAAGAAGGAAGGAAAGTAGGAAGGAAAGAAGGAAGGAAATCCCTTTACACTCTAGGGTTTTCAAGACACACAAAATTAATTGTATGTGTTTAATTCACTGTCTTTACCTAGAAGTCTCCACCTTCATGTCACCTTTGAACTGATAGGCTTGTGCTTTTTAACATCCCTTCACTGTCATTTGCATGGGCTTCAAGGAAGGTATAAACTAATGGATAGGTTCCACTTGCCATCATTAACTGGAATTGGCTTATGCTTTATTGAACTTCTTTCTAGAGATAAATGTCTGTCTCCCCATTAACTGTGAGCTGCTTAAAAGGAGATTCCTTTTCCCCCTCAAAAGCCAGCAGAATGGCTGGATAAGATAGGAGCTTCAAAAGATTTATGACTAGCCCTGTATCTTCATGCTATTTAATCTAACTTCCCATCTCTAGCCTTGACAAATGGGCATGCAACAAATAAATATTTACCAAATATTTATTAAGGATCTACCCTTTGCCAGACACTCTTTAGGCCCTAGGCACAAGGCAGGAATCCACCCCGCCTGAGTCACTGCTCACATGCAACCTGCCTTCACACTGTGAAAACATCTCCCAGGAGCTCGCTACCTCCGGTCCAGGTCCAGCCCAGCCCATCTCTGAGCAGCTCTGGCTGGAGCCAAGTCCCTGTCACTTCCACTCCGTGGCCCAGATTCCTCCTGCAGAGCCTCCCTCCTCTGCAGGACAGGCCTCCAATTAACTGAAGGTTATCTGTGCGCCTGTCTGCCTCAGACTCTCCACCTCCAGCCCCCTCACCCTCCTTCTCTCCAGTGACTCCTCTCATGACACAATTGCCAGTCCCTCACCACCCTCTCCTGTTCTCATCCCTTCCTCTCCCCAGCATGGCTACAGTCTGGACCTTCTCTGTGAGTGAAATAGAAACATACACACTTTTACATTTTATTCCAGTTTCCTCTCACAGAGCTCCAAAACCCCTTGGAATTTCCTGAATGATAGAAGCGTCTTTTGTTATATTCATAGTAAGCTCCTTCCAGCTACACCTGAGGTTATGCAAATGAGGTGAGTCATGGCAGGTACCCTACACAATTCCATAATAGGAGCTGGGCTGCTCCTCAGGAAAACCAACCAACTAATTAGAGGGTTGGAATTTTCACCCTCAACTGCAGGGAGAGTGCAGGCGCTGGAGACTCATCTCAATCATGTGGTCAGTGATTTAATCAATCATGCCTACACAATGAACCCTCAATGAAAACTCTGAGCAAAGAAGCTTGGACAGGGGCCTGGTTGGCAAACATATTGATACTGATGAACCAGGAGGGTGGGGCACCCTGACTCCATAGAGACAGAAGCTCTTCAACTTGGGGCTCTTCCAGATTTTGCCATACGTACATCCTCCTCTGGCTATTCATTTGTATCCTTTACAACAAAATGGTAATTGTAAATACTTTGCTTTTAGTGAGTTCCATGAGTTGCTCTAGTGAATTATGAAGCCTAAAGGTGCGGCAGGGGGAGATATAGGGCCTCCTGAATTTGTAGGTGGCAAGGCAGAAGTGTGAGGGGCTTGGGAAGAGCCAGGACTTGGAGTTGGCATCTGAAATAGGGGAGGTCTTGGGGATCATGCTCCGTAACAGGTGGGGTCTGTGCTACCTTGCCGGGAGCCAAGACCATAAGTAACTTTTTACAAGATACCCTGATGGAAAAGTGCAGGGTGTGGTGAAAATAGCAGATGTTGAGTCACAGGGTATTGTGACCTTTGAACTGAGATTACCATCTGATAGCGGTTGTCAGGGTTACAGGAAGAACTGAAGACTTCTGGAAAGTCCCTAACCCTTATGACATTTTTGTACCTCCCCCTCCCATGTGTATATAAGCTACAGCAAAAAATTAAAGACTTTGGAGCTTGATCAGACAGCCTGTCTTGCTCTCGTCCTTCGTGTCTCTTGTCTTTCCCATTAGTTTGCCCCCTACTCTAGGTCCCTGTTGAAAAACCCTGCAGGTCAGGGCACTACCTGGGTAGCTGGTGTCAGGATTGAATTGAATTCCTGGACGCTCAACTAATGTCAGAAGGCTAGCATTGGAAAGCAGAAGGGGAGCCTGCCCTGATGCCTGACACCCTTCTGTCCCTCCTGCCCACCCCAATTGGAGAAGACTCTGTTTCCCTTGAAGAGCACCATTGCTTGAAGGGATAGTCAGCTTTCCATTACTGGTTTGTCCAGCTAGTACATTGCTGTGATAGCGAAACCGACCAAAATAAACTCAGAGGGAGAGATTTATTGGAGGCTCACAGCTGGAAGATTCCAGTCCATAACGGCGGTAGGCATGGCAGCAGGGCAGGCAGGGCAGGGCCTGTGGCAGAGAACCTACATCTTGGTGATCAAGAACAGAGAGGTAGGGCCGGGTGCGGTGGCGCACGCCTGTAATCCCAGCGGCTGGGGAGGCGGAGGCAGGAGGATGGCAAGTTCGAGACCAGAGGCAGTCTGCGTAACTTAGAGAGACCCTGTCTCAAAAAGTAAAAAAAATGGGCTGGGGGCACAGCTCAGTGGTCCAGCACTTGCAGAGCATGCAGGTGTGAGACCCTGGGTTCAACCCCCAGTACCACAAAAAAAAAAAAAAAAGAACAGAGAGGTAGACCAGGTTAAAAAAAAAAAAAAAAAGCCTCCAAAGGCCCCAGTGACCTACTTCTGCAAAGTTAGATCCCATTTCCCAAAGCTTCCATGTTGTTGTTGTTGTTGTTAGGTGCCGTCGAGTCGGTATCCGACTCATAGCGACCCTCATAGGGTTTTCAATGGATGAGTGCTTCGGGATTGCCTTGGGAGTGGATTGCCAGGTCCTTCTCCCATTTTTGCAGTGCTGGGAATTGAACTCGGGGCCTCAGAGACTGCAGCGCAGCGCTCTACCCACTGAGCTAAATCCCAGCCCAAAGCTTCCATAGCTTCCACAAACAGGGCCAACAAATGGCGACCAAGGCTTAAAACACATGACCTTTGGGGGACATTTTAGATTCAAGCCATAACAATTATTACTGTACTAAATAGCTGGGATAATCAACTTATAAAGAGAAAAGGGATATTTTGGCTCACAATTTTAGAGATTTCAGTCCCTGGTCTATAGGCCCTGTGGCTTCTGGGCCTGTAGCACATCATGGTGGCAAGTACATGGTGGAGCAAATCGCTCACCTCATGGCCAGGACTTGGAAAAGAAGTAGAAGAGGCCAGAGTCCCAAATGCCCTTCAAGGGCATGTCCCCAGTGACCCAAAACCTCCCACTGGCTTCTGCCTCTGAGACATTCCACCATCTCCCAGCAGTGCCAAGCTTTTGACCCAGAGGCCTTTGGGGGACGCCCCAGTTCCCAACGAGAGCAGATGGGTATGGTTCTTAGAGGGGAGCAGCCTCCTTCCATCTGCACTTGTGGAACATATAGTCTATGTTGCCTATTCTGGGACTCAGGAATGGTATCCCAAGGTTTGGTAATTGGGCTTGCTGATTACTTTAAACTGCAGGCATGTGGGACTCTCTTATCTTCTTAACGCCAGATCTTCCAGAAGGAATTCAGTTCACAAGAATCCCTTCCCCGCACAGCTTACCAACTCAGGGAGATTGACTCCTATCACAGAAAACAGACCAGAGGTCAACACCTTTCCAAAGAACCTTTAGCTCAGCCTATCCACTATTCTCTGAGGGTTGCTACCTTAGGGATTTTATCTGAACAGCAAGACGATCTCGGGTCACCCTGCATTTCCTTCCCTCACCCTCCATGACCTATTGGCCCCTTCCCCTCAATCCCCCATTTCTTCCTGTAGCTCGGGCTGCTATATAAACTTCAGTCATCCAGGCTTTCTTTGAGTCTCGTCCTTTGTGTGACTTCTATGCATGTGTATATAATTCAAATATCTTTTCTTCTGTTAATCTTTCTACTGTCTGTTTATTCCAGATGCTCCAATTATGAACATTTTACAGAATAAAGGGAAAGTTACAACTTTCCTACACTACCTTCCTATGTGAAGGGAAGTCTACCCGGTTGTTTCATTTGGACTGTGAGACCCTTCCCAATTGTCTTACCTCCCATAAAATGTGCCGTGTGGGTACGGACACCCAGGAGGCCTCACGTCAATTGCATCAACTTAGTGTGGACTAATTTGTCCTTTGTAGAAACCTCAACCTCCTCCCGCCTCCTTCCCTTCTGCAGGCTCCCATGAAAGCCCCCATGCCCACTCAGAGGATCCTCACCTGGCATGGGTCCTAAAAGGCCTATCCCAAGTCTAAGCCTCTTATTGGACAAGGAGAGAGAAACATCATACTCGGGTTTTGTCATTTTGTTGTTGTTGTTGTTGTCATTTGGCTTTTACCAGGGAATGTGCACCTGTACAGGTGGGAGGTGGCTCAACGAGTGCTGTATACTCTAAGGTAACGTGGTCTAGCCAGGTGCCCTACTTCCTGTTGGATAGGAGTAGGGATAGCAATAATAATTCACACATGACATCACTCTAAAACTACCAAGTCCTTATTAATACCAAAGCTCATTGAACCCTTATAGCCTATGTGCGTTTCTCACCATCATCCCCATTTTGTAGATGGAAAAACTGAGACTGAAGGATGTTAAGTGACAGCTGCCAAATGGAGAGGACTAGGGTCTTCTGACTATAGATATTGCTCCTTCTCTCTCTCTCTATCTCTCGTTGGGTCTCACTATGCAGCCTAGGTTGGCCTCCAACTCAGGATCCTTCTGCCTCAGCCTCTGAGCGCTGGAATTAATGTTAGCCACCATGCTTGGCTCTGACTAAAGATCTCTTGCACTTTCTCTTCCACGATTCCATGACTATTGTGGTTGGAATATTAAGTGTCCCCCACAGGCTCATGTATTTAAGGGCTTAGTTGCCAGCTGATAGGTTTTGGGAAAGCGATTGGCTTTTGAGGGCTCTGACCTAATCATTGAAGTAATCCCTTGATGGAGTCATAATATGATAGCACCACTGGGAGGTGGTGAAAAGTAGGAGGTGGTTGGAAGAAGTGGGTCACTGAGGCATGTGTCCTTGGAGGCTATAGGTTTCCCTGGCACCTACCTGTGTTCCCCTCTCTCTGCTTCCTGTCCTCCATGAAGTGAGTGGCCTCTACCACATGCTCACCACTACCATGATGCTCTGCCTTACCCAGGGCCCAGAATCAACAAAGCCAAGGACTGTGAACTGAAACCTCGGAAACCATGAGCAGAGGAAATCCTTCCTCAAGGCTGCGTCCCAGTGATGAAAGTCTGGCTAATACAATGGTGGACTTGAGGCTTGTAGGAGCTACAGTGGGTGGGCAGAAAGAAAGGGGCAACAGCCCTCTGTCCTTCTGTATCACCCTTGTGCCCCACAAGCTCTAGCCCCTCCCTTCCCTACTCCAACCCCTTCATGTGGCTCTGCTAAGCACAGTCCAGCGGAAGCAGCGGTGGCAGAGGACAGCCAGAGGCCAAAAGCCATGTGCATCCACTAACCGCAACCCACAGGGAAGGACAACATGGGGACTGGCAGGAGACTCGGGCCACTGGCCCCCTCAGTACCTGCCTTCCAGCCCTTCTCAAGTCTCTGCCTCTGAAGTTTGCTCTGAAAATTGCTCCCACCAGGAGAGGTCACATAGAGGATGCTTCAGATGAGGCAGAGAGCCAGGAGGCAGGGAGGGCAGGCAGAGAGGGGATAGGTCCCTTCTGGGAGGAGAGCAGCCTTCAGGAATGTCTGGGCCTGGGTCCTGAATCTTCACATTGGAGCCCAGCCTGTCAATCTGGTGTGGGGGTAGGGGTGAGGAAAGCCCTTGAGCCATCTGCTTGTTTGGGGCTCGGCCCACCACCTGGGTCTCCCGGAGGCCTGTCTGATGGCAGAGGAAGGGCTTCTTACTTTTCGCTGTTTTCAGCGGCTCTGAAATCCCAACAGCTGTCAATAAACATTGATCTTACTTTATCAGGGAACAAAGCCCAAGTTAGACATAAAAGGTGTTAAGATCACTTAAAGACAAATACTTTTCAGATAAGATGACCTAAGAGCTTAGACGTAATTATATATATATATATATATATATATATATATATATATATATATATAGTTGTTGTTGTTGTTGTTGTTAGGTGCTGTTGAATTGTGTCCTACTCATAGTGACCCTTATAGGGTTTTCAATGGCTGATTGTTTCGGGATTGCCGTGGGAGTGGGTTACCACATCCTTTTCCCATTTCTGTGGTGCTGGGAATCGAACTCGGGACCTCAGAGACTGCAGAGCGGCGCTCTACCAACTGAGCTAAATCCCAGCCCCACTATATATAGATAGATAGATTGTACCCCAGGAACTTTTCTCTCTTCCTGTGCTGGGAAGGGAACCCAGGGCCTGAAGCATGCTAGACAAGTGCTCTACCACTGAGCTATACCTCCATCCCTTCAAAGGAATATTTTTATGTGGAAAGTGCATTCCTCCCTGCTCCCTCCAGCTTTCTCATCCCAGACTTTGATGGTCTGCTACCTGCGTGGCCACCAGTGGAGACTCATTCACTGCTGCATGGGAGGAAGCTGGGAAAGCGGGCTCGGTAGGAGAGCATTAAGTGTTGCCTGGGCTGGGAGCTAGAGCATAGGTATTTTCTGATTCTAGAAGATAGCTGAGATCAAATAGAAGAAAGTTCTTTCTTTCTTTCTTTCTTTCTTTCTTTCTTTCTTTCTTTTTCTCCTGTGCTTAGAACTGCACCCAGGGCCTCACCCACGAGGCACCCTTCTCTTGATCTGCACAGGTGAATTCCCCACACGGCGGCTTCATTGGAGGCAATCTATCCACACTCGTGTTGAGAGCGTCCTTCTCCTGTTTGGCCTCGTGTGTTGCAGAACTCTGAGGGAACCAGGCACCCTCGGCACGACAGCTCACAGCCTGAGAAGAGGCAGCTCTGGGGACCTGGCTGCCTCTGCAGCTGTTGTCGCAGGCCCAGGAAGACCCAGCAGGCTGGCGGGAGGGAAGGTGGGGGCTTCCCCATGCGCTTGTGCCAGGCCATTGAAGAAGAAGCCTCTTTGCTCCAGCCCCCAGAGAGCACAAAGCCCAGATGCACTCAGATTCCTTCCGGGGTCAGCTCTCCAAAGCCTCTTCATCCCAAACACCCCGCTCTCCACTCCGCTGAGTGGGTCTCAAGCAGACACCAGGGCTGTGAAGGACAAGAGCTGTGGTACCACTCGGCCTAGAGAGTGCAGTTCCTCAGTCCTCCCTAGCCTGGGGGACAAAATGTCATCCCCAGCTCCTCCTACAGGATTTCCAGGCCCAGGGAATAACAAGGCTGGGTGGAAGAGGCCCCCACCCTGGCAGCTGAACCTGCTGGGGCCAGGAGACTTGCCCAAATCCCACAAGGGGAGTCCTAGTCACCCCCTCTCCCCTGGCGCCTGGGGTTCCTTCCAGAACCACACCCGGAGCAGGTGCTTCTCCGAGGCTGGTCCTTGAAGGTTGAGCCCCTGCGGCTTCGGTGCCCTGGCCACGCCTCCCCTTCCTTACCCAGCGGGGCCTCTGCCTGAGCCCCAAGGGCATGAGGATCGGCCACCGCCTGACCACTCCTTTCCCCGCTGTGGGGCAGGTGACAGCCGTGTCTGCAGCTCCTTCCTTGTCTGGAAAGACCTAAAGCAGGTGAGGCTACAGGGCAGGGGGATGACAGACTGCGATCCAATCTGCCCGACCCGGCCCTATGCCTGGGCAGCCTCAAACGCTGTCCGCCTCCCGCCCACCGCGCTCGGACCCAGCCGACCCCGCAGGACCCCCAGACCTTGAACCCCCAGCCAGGGTCACCTGCCGCCCCCACCCCTCCGACCTCCTACGCAAACCCACAGCCGCATTTGTCCTCCTCCGCCACTGGCAGCCCTTCTGATGTCTGACTCCAGTCTCTGGCTCTGGCAGGACGCCCTGTCTTCTCAGGAAGGAACATCGTGCAGTCGTGTGGAGCCCTCCCCGCGCGCTCGGAGGGACCCCCCAAGAAATCAGTCACGTTGGATTTTTCTCTGCGCGGAGTAGGGCTTTCTCTCCGGCAGGATGCTAAATGGGAGCCAAGGAGGTGGGTGGGGGGCGTTCTAAGGCGATACCCAAATTAAACATGCAATCTGCCATGTCTGCTGTCATTCAGCACGATTCGATTCGTCTTCTCCTGAGCTCCCCGCCAGGCGGGCTCCTGGGAGCTCCGGGACGTGGAGACGCGGTCTTCAGCGGGCGCTGTTAGCAGCCTCCTCCGCCCAGGAAAACAAACTCGCCCCTTGCCTCATTGTCAAAGGGCCTGTGCCTCCCCGCCACACTGGGGGTAGGGGGGTGGGGGCTGAGAATTTCCAGGAGAATAGGGGTGCGATAAAGGCAGGAGGAGGGGCCCCGGAGTTTCTAGAGCCCCTGCCCCCAACACATTGTTTACCTGACGCGGTACAGCCCAGAGCTAAACGCTAAGCAAGTGGTGCTGAGAGGCTGAGTTTGCACATTCTAGAACCTACAAGGGGACCTGATACTGCCTTCAGGCCCGGGGTGCAGATCTCCTGAGTTGGCATCTTCCTCCGACCACGCAAACGTGCCCTTCCTACATACAGCCTGGGGAAGGGCTCTGAGGTTGCTTCTGCAACCCCTGCAAAGGATATTTGATGAGGCATATATCTGCAAGGGGCTGGGATTTAGCTCACCTGGTAGACCCCTGCTCTGCAGTCTCTGAGGTCCCGAGTTCAATTCCCAGAACCGCAAAATGGGAGAAGGATGTGGCAACCCACTCCCAAGGCAATCCCGAAACAGTCAGCCATTGGAAACCCTATGAGGGTTGCTATGAGTCGGACTCAACTCAACAGCACCTAACAACAACAACAACAACAACAACAACAACATATCTCTGCAATGTTGCTTTCCAAGCTCGGAGGCCCTGGGGCTCATTGGAGAGCGTCCCTAGTCAGGCAGGAGGATGTACTCCGCCCAGATTTGGGAAGGTGAAGATATTCCCTAGTGGAAAACCAAAAGTGAGTTGGCGTCTGAAGATCAGGAGGAGAGAGGGGCAAGGCACAGCCCAGGAGTCCTGGCTTCCGGTTCCCAAGGCCTTCCTTGGAGCTGCCCGTGCAGTCACCTCACCTCCCAGGTCCCACCTTTGCCCAGGTCCAAGGTCAGCAGCCCAGGCTGCCCAGAGCTCATCCTGTCCACTCACAGATCTAGCCTCACCCTTCCCTACCCAAGCCTTCATCCACTGCCTGGGCCAAGAGAGACAGGGTGGGAAAACAAGAAAAGAGGGAAGCAGCAGGGGGCGGGGAGGGCAGGAGGCTCTCCTTTGGAATTCGGATTTGTGCCAAGGTTAAAGAAGGAATGGATACATCATTGGATTCTCGACTTCTTCACCCAGAACAATCACAAAGCTTTCACATCTCTGGCTCTACATTTCCCATCCTGGCTTCTAGTCTCAGCTCTGACACTAATTTTCCTCTGTGAATTATAAGAGATCAAAATATGCCACCCCAGAATATAACTGTAGGAGACCAGAATATCCCACCCCTAAATATGCCTCTTCAGCATACAGATCATTTTGAGCTGATTATTTTGAGAAACGGCAGTTACAGGGAACGCTCTGAAGCAAAGGCAACATTGCCCTTTTGTGGGGGAAGCTTTTACATCTCTAATGGAAATCCCCGTTTGTAAGGGTGTCTCTCTGAACCAGGAAGAGGATGACTGAATCGCTAGAGATGCTCAACAAGGGAGAAGGCACAGCTCTAAAATAACTTGTTCTTGAGTACCCGATCACCTCATCATCACTGGGGTCCCCTGTGCCCTAGTTTCTTTGTTTCAGCTCAAGGTGATATTTTGATCTGAATGCTAATCTACCTCTTTGTGGTTTACTCATTTTTCTCCTGGGTATCTGCTATGATTTGGATATTTTGTTTTGTTTTCTTTTTTGAAACAGGGTCTCACTATGTACCCCAGACTGGTCTTGAAACCATGAACCTGCTGCCTCAACCTCCCAAGTACTGGGATTACAGGCACTGCTATTACACTTGGCTTATAATGATTTGGATCTTGAATTTCCCTCAGAGGTTCTTGTTTTAAAGATTTGGTCCCCAGGGTGGCATTATTGGGCGGTAAAACTTTTTTTTTTTTTCCTGCGGTACTGGGGGTTAAACCCAGGGCCTTGCGGCTGCATGCTTTGCAAGTGCTGGACCACTGAGCTGTACCCTCAGCCCATTTTTTACTTTTTGAAACAGGGTCTCACTAAATTACACAGACTGCCTCTGGTCTTGAACTTGCGATCCTCCTGCCTCCGCCTCCCAAGCCACTGGGATTACAGGCGTGCGCCACCGCGCCTGGCTCAAAGAGGTAAAACTTTTAAGATGTGGAGACTAGCCAGATGTGGTGGCGCACACCTGTAATTCTAGCATTCAAGAGGCTGGGGCAGGAGGATCACAAGCTTGAGACCAGCCTGAACTACATAGCAAGTTTCCGGTTAGCATGGCAACATAGTGAGACCCCGTCTCAAGGTAAAACAATAGATGGAGTCTATTGGGAAGTCTTTAGGACATTGAGAGTATATCCCCAAGGTAGATTATGGGACCCTCATCTCTTCTTCTTTCTCTCTTTTGTTTCCTGGCTATCAGGGCAGGTGGTTTTGGGGGTGCCCAAATGTTATGCCTCACGTGAATGTTGTGCCCCATGTTGGGCGCCAGGAATGTGGGCCTCTATGGGCTGAGAATCCAAACCTCACATTTGAAACCCACTACTCTTGAGTGGACAGAGATACACCACTCTGGGAGCTGGCTGGATGTAACTGCTGCTTTATTCCAAACTCAAACTCTGTTCCTGTGTACTGTGCTTATATGCCTTTTGGGTCAACCAATCAGAATCTGTGATGTTTTGATGACATTTTGGGTTAGCCAACTAGGTGACATCAGGTGATCGGATCAGACCAACCAATCAGATGATATCCGGTGACAATGACTTAGGAAGAAATTTGAGGAGGGACACACCCTAGCTGCATCAGTCAGGGGCCATCTTGCCTCGACCTCATGGGCTCAAGCCGGGTGTGCCAACAGCAAGCTGTTAGTGGCTATCTTGCTCCAGCCTCGGCCTCATAGGCTCAAGACAGGTGTGCCACAGCGAGTCACAAAAGAGTCCCGGGTATGCCTCAGGACTTGAGGTGGGCTAGATAAGCTTGGGCTCAAGCCAAGCCGACTCAGAGTCATGTCTCCTCCATTCCTCTCTTTGCCTCATCCCTACAGGTTTTGCTCTGCCAGGCCTTGATATGCTTGCCCCAGGCCAAAAGCAACAGGAGCAATCAATCACAGATTGGAATCTCCAAAACTGTTGACCATCATGAATCTTTTCCCTTCACAAACTGATTATCTCAGATATTTTGTTGCAGTGATGGAACGCTGACTGACGTAATCTCCCATGTATCTATGAAGTACACGGGGTTTTTTTTTTTTTTGGTTTTTTGTTTGTTTGTTTTGTTTTCTTGTTAATCTGGTTTTTTGTTACAAGGCTCCCAGCTAACAAGCCTGGGATGAGAAGAAGGAAAAGATTATTTTTCCTTCTCTACTGAATCTGGTGTACCAAACAGCCTCTCTCTTCTCAGGTTTCTTGTTTCTAAATAGGCAAGAAGTATGGCTACTGGTGTCAGAGGGTCATTCCAGAATCCAGATCTCCCTCCTGGTATAGAGTGACAAGGAACCTGGGCAGAGAGTCCTGGAAGTCAATAGCACCAGCGCGGGCCCAGCTGCAAATGTTAGGTGTCAAGTGAATTCTCCTTTCACCTTCTGAAGATTCAACATTTGAATCTATGGAAATAAATGAACAACAGGCAGATTAACAAGAGACAAAATGTGCTAATTTATAATGTTCATGGGAGCTCTCAGGAGAGCGAGGACCTGATCATCCAGGGAAAATTAAAATCTTACATACTTTCTTCATAGGGGAGCAGGAAGAGGGGGATGTGGGCAATTCAGAGGAAGGGTAAATAATTTTTAGGAAAGATGAACAGGACAGGCCTGAACAAGTGATAACTTGTGACAAAGTCCACCTGGGCTCTAGGTGTCGTGTCAAGTCTAGTCTTCCTTCCTATGATGAGCATATGTTGGGGCTCAGGAAATGACACCCCAAGCACTGGTGCTTTGACATGGTGAGAAGCCTTAGAACCCACCTCTGTTTGTCCTCTCCCAATGCCAGGAGCGGCATCTGCAAAGTTCCCTGACATCTGGACCCGACAGAGAAGAAACAACAATCTCTAGTCCTTTCCCTGAAACTCCATTAACTAAGCTGGAATCACAGAAAGGAAGAGGGAATTCTCTCCACAAAGTTGATCAGCCTTCTGTCACTTGCCGTTGTCCTCTATTTGGGTTCTATAGAGAAGTGTTGACAAACCATTGTCTGTTCTGTGAGTGAAATGGATTTTGTCCAAGGTCCTTGTATGTTCTCCAAACCATTAAATCTCTCTAAAAATCATTTGCTATGCCCCTCAACATCATCCATGTTCTCCATTCTCCATGGAAATAGAGGACATAAGTTTCTGAATAATGTAGGGCTAATGGCAATCACACTCCTGTGGCTTTTCTGCACGGTGATTTCTCCCCTTTTGCATGTTAATAAATCTGTGTGTCTTTTCTCCTACTTAACCTGTCCTTGTCAGTGAACCTTCAGAGGGCAGAGGGGAAATTTCCATTCTCCCCTGGCTGGTAAGCCATGAGAGGAAGGAACCACCACGACTGAGTAAGACAGGAGCTTCAGAAAAAGCGAGTACCTGCATTTGCTCCTTCCTAAGCTCTTTCAGGGCTGGGATTTAGCTCAGTTGGTAGAGCGCGGCTCTGCAGTCTCTGAGGGCCCCAGTTCAATTCCCAGCACTGCAAAAAATGGGAGAAGGACCTGGCAATCCACTCCCAAGGCAATACCGCAACAGTCAGCCATTGAAAACCCTATGAGGGTTGATATGAGTCAGATACTGACTCGACAGCACCTAACAACAACAACAACAAGCTCTTTCACTCTGACACAGTCAATGCACCAAAATGCCATGCTTTGGGGTATTATTTTCTGAGCCCCAGTGAAAATGCCCTGTTCCTTTGTTCTTGTCATCTCTCAGGCATTTGTCAGGTGGAAAGATTTGACTTTTGCTTTGGAAGGTTGCTCCCCCACCCCCCAAGTTCAGAGCATTCACTGTAAACCTCCTCTGGTGGTAAAGCAAAGAGTCGGGGAGCACTCTGCTCCCAAGGAATAGTGGAACCCACCCCAAAAGAAGTGGGGAAGCACTTAAAGCTGGCGGTGGAAGATCAGGCAGAGACAAGGCACCTTGTTTCCTAGGCCAGAACTCTCTCCTGCAAGGTCCCAGAGCTGCCTGTAGGAATGAATCCCTTTTACCCTGAGTCTAGTACTTCTTATCTGTCCCTTCCAGTGGCAATGGTGACCAGTTGCCGGGCAGCCCCAGCTGAGTTGGTGTTTGCAGGCTGCTTGCAAAAGGAGCAATGAGCAGCTCCACATGGACGGAGCTGTCTTCCACGAACCTTGCTAATTCTTCATGAGCTCTGCCTGCTGCCTTTTATATATCAACCTGAAATGTAATTATCTTTATGGTTGGCAGAGTAAATCACCACTATGTGTCAAAGAGATTTGCTCCTGTGTTTTATTACGTAATATATTAGCTCTACAGTTTTAAGATGTCATTACTTGGCTAATCGCACAAAACATTTTCATGAACAAACAGTGGTGCCGGTGGGAGCCGAAGCCAAAGACCCATGGCCAAATCCTCCAGAGGAATTTTGAGAAGGGCCTGTGGAGATCATCTGATCTAGCCCCAGGCCTCCAGGCTTAGAGAGCTCAAGGTATGTGAAATTTGTCACTATTATGAGGAGTTTTAAACAGGGAGCAACCAAGGCTGGGCAAAAGATACCCGGATGACCCAGTGATTTCACTCCTGCATATCCACACAACAGAAATGAGGGCCATGGCCACCAGGGGAAAGGCACAAGAATGTGCATAGTGGCTTTGGTTCCTAAGAGTCATCAGCCATAGAGAACAGAAATGTGGTCCACATATACCATGGAGTACTACCAGCAATGCAAAAGAATGAATTATCAATAATGGGTGGAGCTGTTGGCACATGGATAAACCTCATAGACCCAATGGTCTTCTCCCTTTCAGAGGCACAGCTGCTGTTCTAGCAGATTGTTATTATTGTTGTTGTTAGGTGCCATCGAGTCGGTATCCAAATCATAGTGACCCTCATAGGGTTTTCAATGGCTGTTTCGGGATTGCCTTGGGGGTGGATTGGGGGGTCCTTCTCCCATTTTTTCAGTGCTGGGAATTGAACTCAGGACCTCAGAGACTGCAGTGCAGCGCTCTACCAACTGGGCTAAATCCCAGCTCTAGCAGATTAGGCCACTGAATTTGCCCCCTTGGCTCTCAGAGTTCCAGGACTGTCCTCCTCCTCCAGTCCCAATTCAAATCTGACTTTCTCAGGACAATGTCCCTATATCCTCCTCCTCCCCCTCCCCCCCTTCCACCTCATCCTCTTCTTCCACCTCCTCCGCCTCAGCACCTTCATCAACACCTTGTTGTTACACCTAACATAGGTGTGTGTTCAAACTCTTTCTTCTCTGGCTGTGGGTTGGGTAGACAAAGGCTATAATAGAAATAGTACTGGCTCTGCAGTGAAACCTCTCTGATTTTGAATCCTAGCTCTACTACTTCTTCATTCTGATATCTTGGACAGTGAACCTCACTGAGTCTGTCTCCACATCTGCAAAATAGAGATGATAATACTTTCTTCAGTGCCATCGTGGGAAGTAATGAAGAAACCTGAGCAATTTACTTGGTGCCTAACATGTTCTTTCTCGCCTCATCCATGCCATCAGTCCACAAGCCTTTACCCAACTCCCATGCTATGCGAGGCTCTGTGCACAGAGTGGGCACACAGCACCGCCATGGTCTACAGTAGACTCTCTGTGGCATTGCCTGCTTGGGGCACAGTGGTCCAGTGTTCTGATTTCCCTCCTAGAAACCACCCTTCCCTTGTCTGCTGCTCAGGTGGTTCTGCCCCATCCCCTAGTTGAGGATAATCCACCTTGATAGTCACAGAGATCGGCTCCAAGGCGGGCTCGTGGCCTGGATTGTTTCCATGGCAGCCAATCCTGGGATGCTTGTGGAACTACTGACCATGGGCTGGTTTTGCTTTGTTTTTTTCCCACTAAGGATGACCAGCTGGTCAAATGGAGCCCCGACCTAAGGAATGTCTTGGTCACCTCATTGGCAGTATGTGCCTGAGGATAGAGCCAATGAAGACAGGTGAGAGATGAAGAGAAACGGATTTCTAACAGCCCCATTTAAGCACCCAGGTCTAGCCACATTAGATGGAGTTGAGTTTCTAACACTTGCAAGTCAAATAATACTGATAATGGTGTTGTTAGGTGCCATCGAGTCTGACTCATAGCAACCCTCATAGGGTTTTCAATGGCTGACTATTTTGGGATTGCCTTGGGAGTGGGTTGCCACGTCCTTCTCCCAAATACTGGTAATAGAGTGTCCTAAAAATGACTAACATTCACTGACGTTTACTATATGCCATGCATTGTGCCAAATGCTTTAAAGGCATCATCTCATTGGATTCTCACAATAATCTTATGATGTAGATGTAGTGGGTTGAAGAAGTATCCTGTGAAAATTTCTGTCAACCCAGAACCTCACAGTGCAACCTTATTTGGACCCAGAGTTTGCAGAAGTAAGTTGTTAAGATGAGGTCTTAGTGGATTAGGGTGAACCTTATATCCAATGGCTGAGAAGAAGAGGAGGAAGAGGAGGAGGAGGAGGAGGAAGAAGAAGAAGGGGAAGGGGAAGGGAGAAAGAAAGAAGGAGGGAGAGAAAAATCATGTAAAGATGGAGGCAGAGGCTGAAATGGTGCAGCTACCTCCAAGGAAAACCAAGGACAGTTGGAAGTCAGAAAAACTGGGAAGGGTAGAATAAGGATTCTTCCCTGGGCCCTTGAGAGGGAGTGCAGCCTTTCCAACCCTTTGATTTTGAACTTCTAGCCTCCAGATCTGTGAGAGAATGAATTTCTGTTGTTTTAAGCCATCCGGTTTGTGGTAATTTGTTATGGCTGCCCCAGGGAGCTAATACAGTAAAGTAACGATCGTTACTGTTTCTGAAGATGAAAAAACTCGGCAGGGGGAAGTTAAGTAATTTGCCCAGGATTTTTAACTAATTTAACACCAGAGTCAGAATTCAGCCCTAGACAGACTCCAGAGCTTTCTCTCTTTATTAATCATTAGATAAAATGCAGACACAGAGCAACACCTCTTTCCTTCCAGGACCACATAGCTTGGTGTCTGTTATTTAGTAGGGGCCTAGTCACCATTTGGGGCTGGGATTTATCTCAGTTGGTAGAGCTCTGCAGTCTCTGAGGTCCCAAGTTCGATTACCAGCACCACAAAAACGGGAGAAGGATGTGGCAACCCACTCCTGAGGCAATCCCGAAACAGTCAGCCATTGAAAACCCCATAAGGGTCACTATGAGTCAGACACGACTTGACGGCATAACAACAACAACAGTCACCATTTGGAGCCTACAGCCATACCATTGTGGTGTCTGATCCCATCAGATCTCAGAAGCTAAGCAGGGTCAAGCCTGGTTAGTATTTGGATGGGAGACCATGTGGGAAGACTAGGTGCTATAGGCTTGGAAGAGGGACCCGGGAACCCACTCCCAAAAAACAGTCAGCCATTGAAAACCATCTGGGAAGACTAGGTGCTATAGGCTTGGAAGAGGGACCTAGGAACCCACTCCCCAAAAACAGTCAGCCATTGAAAACCCTATGAATAACAGAGAAGCACTGACAATACTGTTTCGTCTGTTGTACGTAAGGTCACTATGAGTCGGATACCAACTCAACAGTACCTAACAATAACAACAACAAAGTCACCATTTGCCCACAGCCATACCACTGTGGCATCCAATACCATCAGATCTCGGAAGCTAAGCAGGGTCCAGTCTGGTTAGTCCTTGGATGGGAGACCACCTGGGAACACCAGGTGCTGTAGGCTTGGGAGAAAGACCTGGCAACCTGTTCCCAAAAAACATTGAGCCATTGAAACCCCTATGAACAGCAGAGAAGCACTAACAATAATGTTTCATGTGTTGTATGTAGGGTCACTATGAGCTGGACACCAACTCAACAGCACCTAACAACAATAACAAGTCACCATTTGGGAATTAAACTCATTGAGAGCCCTACCAAGTAGGGCACTGAGAGGGCAAAGGAGGATAAGACACAGACCTTGACCTCTACAGGTTACAGTCTCATTTGGGAAACCAGTATATGCCATCCCCAAACATGAAGGATTATTGGGCTGAACGTAATTATGAAGACGCAGACACAGGAGCGTTCTTTGTCCTCCCAAGAGCTGCCTAGCAGCAAGACATGTACATACAAAGTCCAAGGTATCTAGCCCTTCTCCTACCCACAAGAACATAGCTCAGCCACCGCAGGTAACTGTAGGTCCTTATTGGCCTGGAGATGATACCAGAGCCTCCACATTCACAAGCTTTACTAACTAGCCAGTTACTGGCCTTCCCCCAAGTCGCCACCCTTAGAGACTCAAAGACTCCTTTGTCTTGTCATTTCTCTAGAATCTGACCATTCTTCATAGAAAATGCTGTGTAAGGATGTGAGGATGATCTGGCTTCGACATCTGGCACCCCACTGATCGCCAGGGATGGTTTGAAAATGCTATCTAAGCTGCAGTCCTAAGCCAGCTCTTTGAGAAGTACTCATGCCTGGAGTGTCTCCCATGTACATGTGAAACACATCAATACACTGCTGTTTTTCTCCTATTAATCTGGCTTTTGTTCCAATGGTCGCCTCCTGCTAAGAATCGATGAGTGTTAAAGAAAAAAAAATTCTTTCTTCCTTGACCCTAGACTGGCCATAGGAGTACATGCTCAGGGCTGCATGAGAAACCTAAAAAAAAAAAAAAGCCCAGGTGGAGCTCAGAGGAAGAGAGCTCTAAGAGCTAAGACAAAAGAGGCTTTCAGCAAGAGACTGAACTCAACACAGATCCTAAAGAACCAGGAAGGGAGTGGTAAAGACAGAGGATGCCAGATGCCGTGTAAGAGCTGTACACAGGTGGGTCTGAAGGAAGGACCTTGGAATTGCATCTAGGGCAGAGATCAGGCCAAGAAGAGGCAGGTGATGGGTGGGAAGGGGCTGGATGGGGCCAGATTGCAGTTGTTCAGGGCCAGGCAGAACTTGGACATGAATAGGTGGTAGGTTCCTGTGATAGGCTTTGGGCAGACAAACAGTGGCATTTGTCTTGCACTGGTGGAGATGTGACAGCATCTCTGTGCTGGGGACATTTCCCAGAGGCTTGCAGTTCAGCAGAGACCCGCACCTTGCTCCAGCCCATGGGCTGTAGGGCTGAGCATCCCTCACCCTCTGACGCATGGAAGAGCAGGTGTGACTTCCGCAGTCTCTCCTCCTTCTTTGTGGCAGGTGTTGAGATGGTGTCTTCCTCAGGTCAAGCTGCCTGGATCACTAAGGACAGCTCTCCTAGAGAGTTACGTGGATTACACGAGAATAAGAAACAAACTGTACAAACAAACCCAGTTAGATGAGGGGTTTTTTGTTACCAGGGCATAAAGGAAGCTCTTCCTGACTAATACAAGGAATGAGCGACTAATAGCAGGGGACAGGATAGAAGGGCAGGAGAGAGATATGTTTAGAGAGGTTGGGAAGGGTAGGATGGAGTCAATGAAGATACTAAGGGGGCTGGTAGGTTTGGGGGTGGGGCCATTGCCTGAGAGAGGCCATACCAAGGCTGGGGTTTGGGCAAGGAAGCTGAGAAGGTGCTGGCAACTTCACCATCCTAGAGCCAGTGAAAAATCCCAAAGGAGGACCAGGAAGCAGTGGGAAGTATGGAGCAGTTGGCAACCAACTCTCTTTCCCAGGTCCTCTGGGCCTTTCTCCAACAGCAGGCTGCCGCCCCTGCTCTGGCCAACCCGTGGCAGCGGGGACTGCTAGGCTGTCTTCATTTGTGCCCAGACAGCCAGCCATAACCCCCTATGCTTCTAAACATGACTCCACTCTTATCCCAGCAGCCCTGGGAAGCTGCTCTCAGTACCTAGGTTCATAGAGAGAGACACAGGCTCCAAGCCCTTGAAGCCACAGCCAGCAGCCAGTAAGCAGTTAGAGACCCCTAGGGCCTAGGACTCCTGGAGCAGGGACTGGGCTCCTCCCCGCTGTCCCTTCCCACACACAGCTGCAGCCACATCAGGAAGTGCCCTAAAGCTAGAGACAGCCTGGGAATGATAAGGGAGTTAGGAGGGGACAGTGAGGTCCACGGTGCCTTCTCTTGCCACTTGTCCCATGGAATTCTTTTTTTTTTTTTCCTTTTCTTTTCTTTTTTTTTTTTTTTTTTGTGGTACTGGGGATTGAACCCAGAGCCTCGCGCTTGCATGCTCTGCAAGTGCTGGACCACTGAGCTGCATCCTCAGCCCTTTTTTTTTTTTTTTTTTTTTTTACTTTTTGAGACAGGGTCTTGCTAAGTTACACAGACTGCCTCCCGTCTCAAACTTGCGATCCTCCTGCCTCTGCCTCCTGAGCCGCTGGGATTACAGGTGAGCTCCACCACGCCTGGGTGGAATTCTTTTCTAGGAGCAGGTCCTGCCCTCAGAGCCCCAGGGCTGCCTGAGAACTTCTCTTTCACCCCATCTCCTCCACAGCACCATACGAACACCCGTCACACTACTTGTTCTGCCCTTTTGAAGCAAGGTAGGACAAAGACAGAAACAGAAGATTAGGCAAGACTTCCAAGAAAGTCTCTTCAAAGGATGAACAGCTAATGCAGTCCCTTTTGCCCCACCCCTTCTTCTACTTCCTGCTGAAGAACTCAGACTTGGTGGCTGGAGCTCCAGGAGACATTTTGACCCATAAAATCTAAGAATCTGCATGCTACAGAAAGCAAAGCAAAAGCAGAGAGAAGCTTAAAGTCTCTAATGCCCCTGGAGCTGACCTCCCGGCCCTGCAACTCCCAGCTCTGGGCTTCTCTGGGAGAATTCACTCCTGGTTGGAGTAAATACCTCTGCTAGTAGCAGCCACACGCCATCTCCAACACTGCGGCTATGGTGGTGGCCAGTGGGAAGCTGCTGCTGCCCCGAGCTGCACTGCCTTCACTATGGGGCAACCACACTCAGAGGAAGGGCACCTGATGGTGCTTCAGATCGGCAGAGGAATAATGGATTTTTAGCAAGCCCTGGGAAAATGTGAAAAATAGTAATCCACAAGTGAAAAGATCCGATACGAACCCAGAAGTCATGACATAAAAGATGATCCTTTTAACCTCATCAAAATCAAGAATTGTCTTTGTGGTAGATGCTGCCTGTACCAGTCAGGGTGAGGAGGTCAACCTGCCATAAGGAAAAGGCCAGGACCTTAGCGGTCTGCAGTGACAAAGGGGCAGTTGTGGCCCACATTCCCATGTCATCAGCGTGGTCACCTTCACTTGAGTTCGCAGGTTGAAGGCTTGGCCTTCGTCTGCTGGCACCAGTTGCTGGGTGGAGGGAAGGGAGTGTGCGCAGCAGGCTCAACCCAGAGTGACCTGCACTTCTGCTTGCATTTAACTGACCAAAGCAAGTTGCATAGCTATAGCTCGTTTAACAAGGCAAAGGACATCCTGTCTTCTCAAGGAAGGAATCTGGGTACTCATGGATGGTAATACACAACCGCAAAAGGCTCAACTTATTGGAAAAACCTTTTGACACTTCCATCACAGGCAAAGGGCTAATTTCTCTGATAAATAAAAGGTATTCATTAAATCATCAAGAGCAGGACGCCAGCAAACAGGAAAATAGGCAAGAGATACAAACAGACGTTTCACAGAAAGGGGAATAAAAGATGATTTAACCTGCTCATAATAAGAACACCGCCCATTAAAATGACACTGGGATACCATTTTCCACCCCTCAAATTGGCAAGGGTCCACGCATGCGGGCACGTTCATACACGGCAGCTGGACTGTAAATTGGTGTACTCTATGGGGGGCAGTTGGCTCCCCGTGTCAGGATTTAAAGTTCACTTAGCTTTTGATAGAGTCCTTTACTTCTAGAAATGTATCTTATGAGTGCCCATCTTATAACGTTCTACTTCCAGCCACGCATCTTATGGATGTGCGAAATGATGTTTGTTTAAGGGTCTTGCAGGCATGGTTTGTAATCACAAAAGATTAGAAGCCACCTAATGCCTTTTCATTGAGGGCCGTGTAAATTATTTAAAATAATAAATCATTTCCCCCATTCAAGAGAATGCTCTACAGATATTTTAAAAATGAACAGTTCTTTTCATAATGATGTGGAGCAATCTCTAAGATTTAACGTTACATGTAAGAAGGAAGTGCTGAAGAGTGCATTGTACATCACCACGTGTGTAAAAAAGGAACCCGTTCACAACTGCTTATGTATGCTAGAAATGTCTCCAAAAATACATTTAAAGTGGAAATACTGGTTGCTACTGAGGATAGAATGAGAATTCTCCTTTTGTACCTTTTAAATTATGAAACAGGGAGGGAGGACAGGAAGAGGGTGGGCAGCGGGTCCCAAGGTGCAGCTGGATAGGAGGGGCAGGAGCCCGCGTTCTATTGTACGGTGGGTGAGTGCAGTCAATAATGACAGCTTGTACATTTCAGAATAGCTGGAAGAGAGGATTTTGAATGTGTCACCACAAAGAAACGATAACTATCTGCGGAGATGGATATGCTGATGACCCTGCTTTGATGATTATATAACGTATAGAAGAATGAAAGCATCGCAGTGCAGCCCGTAAATTTGCACAGTGACGACGTGTCAATTAAAAATCAAATAAAACAAGCAAAAAATAAATTGTGAAATAGCATAGGGAGTATTTCATCTAATCTAACAACAAAGTGAGACATTAAAACAAGAGAGAGATGACCCAGCCATGCCCACTCCTAAGTAAATAACAAACAGACCTAAAAACATACATCTGCACAGAAACCTGTGCACGAATATTCATAGCAGCATTATTGGCGACAGCCCAAAGGTGGAAACAGCTGGGCACGTCCATCAATTGACTGATGGCTGAATAAAACGCCGCGTGTCTACACAATGGATAACCGTTCCTCCTTAAATGGGAATGAAGTAGTGGTACACGGTACAACAAGGGTGAACCTCGAAAATGTTTTATTGTACTAAGGGGAAGGCGTTGGGCACAAAAAGGCACTTACTGTGTATATTCCATTTAAGTGAAGTGTCTCGTGTAGGTAAACCCATAGCAACAGAAAGTAGATGAGTGTCTGCCTAGAGGAGTTGGGTTAAGGGGGAAATGGGAACTAACTGCTAATGGGTACCAGTTTTCTTTTCAGAGTGACAAAAAAAATCTCTAAACTGTATTGTGGGTATCGTTGCATAACTCTGAGAATATACGAAAAATCACTGAATGGCACACTTAAAATTGGAATTGTATGGTGTTGCAAGGCATCATTTCATAAAGTTTTTTGAACAAAAAAAGGAAGAAACAGAAATGAGCAATCAAATGAACGTGAGCACATGACGCGTTCTTAAAATAATTAAATGGGAAGTTTTTGTCCAAGGTGTGTATATATTTTTTGGTGTCTCGTGTGTGTGTGCTTGCGCGAGCGCATGCGCGTGTGTGTGTGAGCACAGATGTGTATATAATACCTGGAGACACTATGGGCTCCTCTGACCTGGCATCTCAGCAGAACCCCTACTCAGTCCTTAAGCTCCATTGAAAGAGTCCTCAAGTTCAGTCACAAGCCTCACCAGAAAGGCAGCAGAGCAGCTGCCCTCACCTGTACTCTCCCAAGTGCAGAGTCTCTCCTGCCGGCAGCCGATTTGGGAAGAGTTCCCAGGAACACCAGGGGGAGGAAGGGAGTGGGAGGAGTGAAACAGGGAAGGAGAAAGGCCCCTCCAAGCCTTCTGAGCACCACTGCAGGCAACTGAGACATAGTCCTGATAGGGACCCCCTGGGAGAGGTATGCAAATGACCTGAGACAAGGAAGCGGAGTGTGTGGCTCTGGGAGCAGAGAAACCCTGGACAGACAGCAGGAACGTGAGGTGGCATCTGGCCACATCTGCTGTGCCACCAGGAGATGCAACGCCAGCAAAATAGTGAACCAAGGGCTGAAGCCAAGGAGGGGCAGCGTGACCCAGCACTTCTGAAGCCTCTTATGGTCACTCCCAAGAGCTCTCCCCTGCCACATGATTCTCTGGACTTAATTCAGAGTACCTAGCATCATTTGCAAAAATCAAACCCATCTTCAAATGACAAATACTTTATGCCTTCAGAGATCCGCAACGTGCGCTACAGGACGGCTATAGCTGGATCTGTAACGTCCCCCAAAAGCCTGTGTGTCAAAGACTTGGTCCTTCGTTTGGGGCTATTAGAAAGTGATATGAACCATTGAGTGGTGGGGTCTGGTGGGAGGTTTAGGTCTTTGGACACTGAGTATGCCCTCGAAGGGGACTGTGGGACGCCAGTCACTTCCTCTCTTCTTTTTGCCTCCCATTGCGAGGTAAGGCCCTCTGGCCATGATGTGCTGCCTCAAGCACCAGGCCAACGCACCATGGACAAAAACCTTCAAAACTGGGAGCCAAAAGAAGCATTTCCTCTGATGAATTGATTTATCTCAGGTGCTTTTTACAGTAATGGAAGGTTGGCTAACACAAAGCCACTGAATGCACCAGATGTGATTTTTTTTTTTTTTTTTTAATAGGAGCCATTCCGAGCCAAGTGTAGCATGCAGGAAATGACCAGGTGGCGGGACGCTGTTTTAGGTCAACAGTGAGAGATGAATGTGAAGCAAGGCATCTGGTTGTTGGAAGCTGACTGACAGGAGCGCCCAAAGGGAATGCGAGCAACACCGTGAGTCACGGTGGCGGCGCTGGCATAAGCCTGCTGTCTTCAAAGCAGATTTTTCATGGGACAACAGTCTTTCAAATGGAGAGGGTGATAGTTGGGGCAGAGTGCTTCCCTGTGGGGTGGGGACAGGTAAAGGGCGCTAGCTGTTCCTCAGCCAGTCCCCTCAGTCCATCCAGGGATCCTGGTCCTCTCCAGTCTCTCAAAGAGCAAAAGCTGACTCCAGACCCCTCCCTGGGACAGCCCAGTCCCCTTTCCAGGCAGCAGCCGCAGGGGGGCCGGAAGCATTGTGCCCTGGAGCAGAGATATCCCATCCCCCTCCCCACACCGGGCTGGGATTTAGCTCCGTTGGTAGAGTGCTGTGCTGCAGTCTCTGATGTCCTGAGTTCAATTCCCAGCACCGCAAAAATGGGAGAAGGCCCAAAGGAAGATGGGTCATCATACCACCGAGACACCTGCATCTCCGTGTTCAATGCTGCATTTTTCACAATAGCAAGGATATGGAATCAACCAAAGTGCCCTTCAACAGAAGAATGGATAAAAAAACTATGGCACATATACACGATGGAATACTACTCAGCAATCGAGAAAAATGAAATAAGGTCTTTCGCAGCAAAATGGATGGAATTAGAGAAAATTATTTTAAGTGAATGAACCCAAGCTCAGAAAGAGAAACAACACATGTTCTCACTCATATGTGGGAGTTGAATCAAAATTATAAGGAGGAAACATCCTATTCAAAGGTCGGATCAAAATAAAACGGGGAAAAAAAAAGGCTAAGAATGGTGTCAATATAAATGGTCTAGAAAATGCATGCGATTGTTCTGACAAGATAATAACAAAGTTCGCTTCATGAAAAATTTCTATATTAAACAGAACTGGGACTCAAGTACATATAGAAAAATATTACCAAGTAAATGATAGAGAAGACTTAGATGGGGAGGGTGGGGGGGAGGCATACAAGAGGGTAAGGGGGAACCTATATGAATAATGTACATCAAAATGCATATATGTAAATGCCACAATGAAAAGCATGTCAGAATGAATCACATTAAGGTGTACATTAAAAATGCCCAATTAAAAAAAAAAATGGGAGAAGGGCTGGCAATCACTCCCAAGGCAATCCCGAAACAGTCAGTCATTGAAAACCCTATGAGGGTCGCTATGAGTCGGATACCGACTCGACAGCACCTAACAACAACAACAACTCCCCACGCCATGCCATGATTGGAAGACGGAGCCCATGTGAGCCAAGCTGTCCCTGGAGCTCAGGCAAGAGTCCCAGAACAGAAGGGGCCTGGAGGAGGCTCTGGTTGACACCCCTACCTGGAATGGAGCCCTCTAGGAACAGGGCTGCTCCCTTGAGTGATGTCAGATCGGCAGGACCCTGGACACCCCCAAGGCCTGAGCCCAAAACCCCCAAACCGTCATCATCAGCTCATCCTGTTCACCTATCAGCCACCTCTTACTACCAAAATCTAGAAGCACCTCCTTCCCACCTGTGTGAGTCAGACTTTGTATCTCCATGACATAAATAGCTTACATTTATTATTTATTTATTATTTATTTTGGCTCATGGTTTCAGAGCTCTGTTGAGTCAGGACCTGCGGTGAGGCAGAAAATCACGACAGCAGGAGCATGTGGCAGAGGCCACTGCTTCATGGTGGACAGGAAGCAGAGAGGGAGGAAGGTATAACCTTCAGAAGCCTCCCCCAGCAACCTGCTTCCTCCAGCTGTCCCCACCTCCTACAGTTTCCAGCTTCTCCCAAAATAGTGCCACCACCTGGGGGCTAAGTATTCAGCACCTGAGCCTGTGGGGGACTTTTCAAATTGAAACCATAACACCACCCCAGCAATACTCAGCTCTTCTGGGCAGCCCCTCCCCTGCTCTCTGTTGCTATGGGTTGGCCTGTTCTCCACACTTCATTCAAGTGGATCCACACAAGTACCTTTTAGTGTCTGACTTCTTTCTCTTAGTCCAGTGAGGCTGGACTTCTCAGGTTTGCTCCTCTTCTGGACCCCTAAGGCTAGTTTTCCTGTGCCTCTTTTTTTCTTTCCTCCTTGAGACTGAGTCTCACCATGTAGCCCAGGCTGGCCTGGAACCTGCATCAATCCTCCTGCCTCCGCCTCCTGAGGGCTGGGATTACAGATGTGCACCACCACGCAGGCTGGTGCCAGCGACTCTCGTCTAAAGAAAATCACAACTCAGAAACTCCAAAGGAATATCCCACTGTCCTAAAGGCTGGGAGGTAGCCAAGTCGCTTTCCACAAGGCGAGGAAGACCCACGTTTCATTGCTGGTAGCCCATCCCTCTGAAATGACCCACTGCAGTGCTTGTGGACATCATTCTAAGCGTGTCTTCTTGATGTTAAGTGCTTCCCACAAAGTCTCATTTAATCCCTCCAACAGCCCAACAATATGGGTATTTTTATTTTCCTTCCATTTTCTGGATGAGGAAACCCTTTCAGAAAGGTGAAGAAACTTGTCTAAGCTCACAGTTAGCAATCGAGATGTTTGTTAATTACTACGTACATAGATAGCACTTTATAATTTCCCACAATCTCTCATTTCATTAAGCCATTTAATCTTCACCCTGTTTCTATGGGATGAGTAATCATTGTTATTATTATGTCCACGTTAAAGATAATGACAGTGCGGACCTGAGACTAATGACATGTGTAGCCACCCAGCCAGGTGGTGGCAGTCAGTGACAGAACTCAAGCCCTAGCCTGACTTTGGAGTGTGTCTCTTTTTTAAAACTGTTGTTAACATGAATTAATTGTATGTATTAATGGGATGGAGTGTGATATTTCCATACATGCAAACAGCACGCTCTGATCAACTCTAACCTCCTTTTTTCCACCCTCCCACTCCCACACCCTTCTCAATCTCTAGTAATACCTATTCTACTTTCAAGCCGGCTGTTTTTAGCTTCCACTTATAAGAGAGAGTCTGATGTACTTACCTTTCTGTGTCTGGCTTATTTCATTTAACATAATGTCCTCCAATTCTATTCATTTGCTGTAATGACAATATTTCATTCTTGATCATGGCTGAATAATACTCCATTGTGTCTATGTACCACATTTTCTTTATCCATTCATCTATTGATGGGCAGCTAGGCTGATTCCATATCTTAGTCACTTAGTCACTTAGTGAATAGTGGTGTAATAAACATGGTGTGCAGGTTCCTCTTTGGTATCCTCAGTCAATTTCCCTTGGATATACACTCAGAAGTGGGAAGGCTGGGTCACAAGGTAGATCTATTTTCAGTTTTTTGAGGGGTGAGGTTCTTGCTTCATTACCTCTCCTGACACTGCCCCTCTTGCAAGAACTGGCCCCTATAGTGGGTTAAAATAAGCCCCCCAAAAGTTATGTCCAAGTCCTAATCCCTGGTTAGGGCTCATTTGGAAACAGACTTGAAATAAGAGTGTCCTGGATTTAGAGTGGACCTAAATCTAATGACTAGTTTCCTTATACAGTAAGGGACACAGAGGCACAGAAGTGAATGTTTTGGGATGACCAAGGTTGCAACTGGAATGATGCGGCCACAAGACAGAGAATGCTCAGTGCCCCCAGAATCCGGAGGGGCCAAGAGGACATCTCCCATGAAGCTTGGGAAAGACTGTGGCCCTGCAGACACTGATTTCAGATCTCTAGCCTCTGGAATTATGAGAAAGTGAGTTTGCTTCAAGCCCTTCGGTGTGTGGCCATTTGTTACAGCCCCTATATGAAGAGCTCCCCAAGTTGAAAGTTCTCCTGCCATGAGCACAGCAGGATGGTGAGGCAGACATGCATGTGTCCAAAGCCTAGCTCCTCAGACCAGGCTCACTGAGCCCAGCATCTGGTGAGCACTAGGAGACTGAGGGTCGTAGTTCAGAATGTGCATTGATCCAAAGGTTCTGAGGAGAAGGCTAAATAGCATGATTGGTGAAAGGCAAACCGGAAGGAAAGGGGGCTCGGGAACCATGAGTGGTTGTATAAAGCAGGGCCTGGAGGAAAAAGATAAATCCACATGAGCCAGTGAAAGTGACAGTCTTTATGTTCTGTTGGTTATTGACTATTGCTGGATAGAAAGCAAATAAACATTGCCCCTAGGGGACTGGGCAGGAAAATGCCCACCAGCGCCAACTTGGGAGCCAACTACAGATCTAGCACAGCCAGCCAACCAGTGAGGGAACACAGGTTCAAAAGGCCCAGTTAGGGGTGCTGTTGGGCAAATTTCTAGCTCCTTCCAATCTGGAACTGCATTGGCAGCCCCAGACACTGTATATACCCCTAGCTAGACAGCACAGTTGGCTTACCCAGCTCTCTTATGCATCAAAGGTTCTGCTCTTCCCCTCCTACTTTTGCTTTTCCTCACCACCATCACTTTTCTAAATAATGTTCTAAATAAAACTTTCATCTTTGCTTGCCTTGTGCAGTTTCCAGACTCAATTCTTTGATCCATGACCAACCGGAAGTGACTTACAACAAAGAGAGAGAGGGCTGTAGTCAGACTGTCAAGCATGCTTGCATTTTTTTTTTTTCAGGTAAGAAAGGAGCTTCAAAGAAGAGCTGTCATGGTTTGGAATGCCCCCAGACTCCTACAGCACAGTGGTCACCTTGGGGTATTCACCTTCGCTCCATTGGAGGAGGGGGTTCCAGAAAGGAAAATCTAGTAGGAGGTGGTGCCAGGCACCTCAAGGTGAAGCCAGGCTACCAGAATTGCTGGACCTTCCTGACATTTCCTCAGCTCCCAAGTTCTGGGTGTGCCCTGAGGGGTTGGGGCTGGTGATGAGGCAGAAAAAGAGCTCACTCGACTTCCAGGCCCAGAGTCCAGGCTTCACAGACCTTCAGCTTCTAGAGTCTGGTCTTCTGGTCTGTGACCCCTGCACAGGCTGGCCCAGGGACACCTGAGGTGCCACAGAATGCTCGTCCATGACTTCACTAGGACTCCTTCCCAGGGTAGAGGGAAGAAACCATGAACAAGGGCCCTGGGCCAGCAGGGAGGCCATCCTTCCCTAGGAAGAGGCAGAGGGAGAGGGAGAATGCGCCTCTCAATTAGGAGCAGCAAGAGAGCCCCTCCCCAACAGGGAAACTTGAGTTCCGACGGGGGTGGAGAGAGAATATGTCTGGGCCTTTGCTAGCTCTGAGTGCCACTCCAGCCCACCCCAGAGCTCTGGGCAGGACCCAGGGCAGGAGGCAGTGGCCAGGGCCTCGACCCTCCCCCTGGGCCTGCCTCCTGGGCCCTTCTCCCTGGCAGGCCAGTTTATGGGGTGCTCTCAGCAGCCCACTTGGTCAGAAGTGGCACTAGGCTCCCAGGAGTCTCAGTGGGGACTTGTGGAGAATGGAAGCCACCGGGTGGTTCCTGGTATCTACATGATGCAGGTGGGATCAACCCCCGCCCCCCCGCACATGTTTCTCTAGAATAGAGCACAGGAAGGCAGAGGGGTCTCCTTCCTCCCTCCACTCAGCATATGCCTTGATCAAATTTCCTTTGAAGTGATGAAGGCACGGTGGAATTAGCCACTTCTTGTCCCTGTGCAGGAGGTGGCAGGGAGAGGTTGCCTCTGTGGCACCTTCTTGGCTTCCCTTCCTGAGAACAGGGAATGCAAATTTCTCTCTGAACACCTCCACCTCCCACACCTAAGTTCCAGAAGCTTTGTTAGAGAAGAGTGTCAGAAGCTGGCCAACTTGCATTTCTCTTGCCCAACCACAGAGAAAGAGCTGGATGCCAGGTAGAGACAAGCAGGACCTCTGGGGGCAGCCAGGACGCTGTGAGGGCAGCCAGCCCTTGGTGGCCCAGGCTGGGCTGCTCTGGGGCTATAGGTAGATCCTAGGGGTGCCCGACAGCCTTCAGCATTTGCACTGCAGGTAGTTTCAGATGCTTTCCTTGTTGGCTTTCCAGTCATGCCCTCCTCCTGCCCAGCCTGTTCTCCTCTTGTTATGACAGCGCCACCTCAGCCTCTTGCTTACTGTTTGGTGCCACTTTCCTTTCTAGCTGTGTCCTCCCCTCTGGGCCTACTGAGTACACAGGCTTTTCCATGGGCTTCATGGCTGTGGCTCTCCTCTGGGCATCTCCCTCCTTCACTTCTCCCCCCCAGGTCCTCAGAGAAGGACCATCCCTAGTCTCTCCTGGAAGCCAAACTCCAGGCCCACACAGGAAAGCTGTGTTAGTCAGGGTTCTCTAGAAGAACTGAACGAGTAGACTATGTGCATAATTATAAAAGAGGCTTTCTGGGATTGACTTACAGGATTGCAGGCTGGGTAGTTCAACAACCACTGCATGCCAGGGAGGCAGAGAACCCAGTACTGCTCAGTCCAAGAAGCTGGAAGCCTCAGAACAAAGGGGAGCAATGATGCAGCCCCAGGCCCAGTCTGAAGGCCTGGAAGTCCCCTGGGGAGCTGCTGGTGCAAGTCTACGCTGAAGGCTGAAGAAGCTGTCTGATGTCCACAGGTGATGGCAGCCGTGATAGGCGCACTTGTTCAGAAAGAACGGAACACGCATGCGCTGACTGGATTTCTCTTTCTCCACTTTTATTGCGTCTGGGTCCCCAGCCTATTGGGTGGTGCCATCCACATTCAGGGCGGGTCGTTCCTCCTCAGTGGCTGTCTCACATGTCAATCATCCCTGGAAGCACCTTCACAGACTCGCCCAGAAGTGTGCTTTACTAAGCCCCTAGGCGTCTCTCAATGCAGTCAAGTTTACAATGAAGATTAACCATCACAAAGCCGTAAGTACACATGTGTTTGTGGGCATGTGCATGAGCCCAGCCAGAGGTGTGTGCACACGCATGACAGCGCATGTTCTCCAACACATGTATTTGTCCTCGAGTTTCTAAGTGCCGGACACCAAAGCACCCGTGAGGATCTGGAGCCCTGTCATGTTGTGTGTGCCTCAGCCAAGTCTGTGCCAGGCCTCCAATAGCACCACATATGGAACAGTATCACAATGAGCTGAGTTTTTAAAGACACTATTTTATTTAATATTTTACTTAATGCTTGTACCGACCCAACAGAAAGCAACTGCAACTATTCGCACTGACTGGGAAGAAGCTGAGGCTCTGCCCAAGGTTTCAGAAAGCATCTGGCCAACCTGGGGGCTGCCCAGGTGTGTCTGACCCCCCAGCTCATGGTCAGTCTCCTCTCAGTCTCTGAGGCAGGCCAGGGACACATCTGGGCATAGCGAACAGTGTCCACAGAGGGTTCTGGACCAATTTTCCCCTGTTGTCCTATGAAGTGCCCAGGTGCTTCACATAGTGGCACCATACACCATGCCACAGAAAACCAGGAAACTTTGAAAATTTTTTATACTTTTTAATGGAAAATTTCAAGTACTGGTACCATGAGCCCCGTATACTCATCACTCAGCTTCAAAGATGATCAACATTTGGCCAATCTTGTTTCGCTATTCTCTCCCACATATTTCTTTGTTTCTGAAGATTTTAAAGCAAATCTCAGCCATCATTTCATTCCATTTGTAAATACTTCACGATGCATCTCTGGCAGATGAGGACTTCTTGTGCTTTAACCTAATTACAAAACCATTACCACACGTGAGAAAATGAGCGGTGGCTCCTTGATATTACCTAAGGCTCAGCTGATATTCAGATTTCCCCAGTCCCTAAAAAAAAATGACTTTTTGCAGTTAGTTTGTTCAAACCAGCATCCAAACAAGTCCTGTACATTGCATTTGGCTGAGGTCTCCCAAATCTTTAGCAATCCCTCACCCCCACCCCACTGCCTCCTGCTCCCTACCTTCTGTAAGCAGGTCACTTGTCCTAAGATTCCATCTTCATGATGTTGTTTAGCATCCATTTGAATCCCCCTACAGATCTTTCCAAAAGTACAAAGTAGACCATTTCACTTCTCTGCTAAAATCCTTTCCATGGCTTCCTATTGCCCTTAAAAGAAAATTCACACACTCCTCCTGGCCCACCAGGACCTGCCCTATGTGACTTCCTCTTGTGACCTCCTCTCAACCTCTTCCCCTTTCCTGTCCCCTCACTCCAGTCCCATGGCCTCCTTTGCCTACTTTGAAACTTCCAGGAACTTTTTGTCTCCAGGCCACCACAGACAAATGTGTTCTTCTGTCAGGGACACTCTTCTCCATGGAAGAGTGGCCTCCAGTCAGCAATTCCCCATCCTCAGGTCTCAGCTTAGTGTCCTCTCCCAGATAGAGCCCTGCCCGTCCAGCCTACCTAAGCAGATCCCCTCCCCCAAAGGTTTCTGCCCAGTCTCCTTTTGGTATCCATTGGAATGCTCAAAATGTGTGGTTATTTTTGCCAATTTGTCTGTTTTCTTGGTGTTTAACAGCCTGTTCCTTCTGCCCACACAGAAGGTAGGCTTTCAGAGGACAGGATTGCATCTATCTGGCATCTATGGCTTAAAACTGGTAGACAGAGGCTACACAAAACTAGTAGATGGTAGTAGACAGAGGCTCAAGTATTCACTGATCAGTAGAATAAATAGGAGAGAGAGGAGGAGGTTTACCTTCCAAAGAGCTCAGGATATGGTCAGGCAGGCAGGAAAGCAAAGAATACAAGACTCCAATCACTCAACCAGCCTGTGTCTATTAAGCAACGACTAATGAACTCTGCAGGGCTGGGATTTAGCTCAGTTGGTAGAGTGCTCCTCTGCAGTCTCTGAGGTCCCGAGTTCGATTCCCAGCACCGCAAAATGGTAGAGGAATGGTAGAGGACATCAACCCACTCCCAAGGCAATCCCGAAACAGTCAGCCATTGAAAACCCTATGAGGGTCACTATGAGGCAGACTCGACTCAACAGCACCTAACAACAACAACAAATGAACTCTGCGCACCTAACAACAATGAACTCTGTAAATCAGGACATGGAGAAGACATCTTGAGTGTTAATGCACCAGGTTAAAGGATGAACCTCTGTGCTGTGTGTATGCTCTAGCTGAAGGTTTGGGGTGGGAGAGGCTGAAGAGGCCATGGGTACCCCTGGAAGGCTTCCTGGGGAAGAGGTCCCAAGCTTGGCCTGCATTAGGAAACATCCTGTCATTTCCACAGTACCCTAGGTTTCCAAAGGACAACTGGGGTGATTCTCCCCTCTTGAGAGAGAAGAAAATTGAGACTCAGTCTTTTGTCCAGTCCCTACAAAAAGAAAGGGCCAGAGCGGGAACTGGGGCCCACAGGTGTGACTCTTCCCCGTCTTGCAGGATGGGGCCAACATGGTGAGGAGGAACGTGGAAGGGAGGCAGTGGCCACCACCTGAGCAAAGACCAGGGGGACAGAAGAGGCAAAGGCCTGGAAGAGAAAGTACAGATTGCAGCCCAGAACCATCTGTCCCAGGTGGGGGGACTCCATCAGGTCTGCCCCAGCAGGACCCAGAGCCTAAGGCGAGGACAGGAAGCTCCCTGCCCCTGGCTCTGCCCTGCACCTGCTGGTGACCTCCCTCTGGCGTGAGCCTCCGCAAGCTTCACACACACTCTTAGACTCCGCTACTTTATGGCTTTAGTTGTTTCTTATTTAGACAAAAGACCTCACTTGGCCTCGTGTGGTCCCAGCCAACTGAGCTTTCTGTCTTTGTACTAAAGCTGTCTGCTTTTGCTGTTTTGATCTCTAGTGTTTTATTAAGTAATCCTTTAGCTTCCTTTTCTTAATGGAATCTTGTTTGTTTTTTGCTTTAAAATGCAAGCAGAGAAACTGCAGTATTGCAAAGGAGAGGCCAGCGGGGCACTCCTGGGCTGCTGAGGTTGAGTCTGGAGGCCTGGGGCTCAGAGCATAAGCCTTGGCCACAAAGGTGGTCCTCCAAGAATGATTGCTGTTCCCACTGCAAGCAACTCATTTCAGTCACATGGAGGTCCCCAGGGCAGATGGCTCTCACAGAGAAGACAAGATCAGCCTCCACAGCCCAGAGACTTACCAGAACGGGCCTTTTAGCTTATTTGTAGGAGGGTAAGTGACCCGCACCACACCGTTTTGACATGAGGACACCTGACATGGCATTAAAAAGCAGCCACGAAACCCTCACTTTGCTCTCACTGCCACATTACATGCAAAGAAGACTCCGTCCCCAACCCCTAGCCAAGGGCGCCATCAGAGGCAGAGGTGTACAGCCAGAATGTCTGGGTGATAAACAACCAGCCGACTACATCTTGACACGGCTGCATCAAAGTATCTCCTGTGTCAGGGTAGAGGGATTGGAACACTCTTCTGGTCTAGCATATGGGTCTTGGTGATCCAAAAACATGGGAATCCTTTAGAGCAGAGTGTGGTCCGTGTGTCTGACATTTACAAATATGGCTTTGTGCTACCAATTCCCTTCTGCCTCGTACATTTATCCTCTCTGGATTGCCTGGGAGATCTTCCCACCTGCTCCATGGAGAGGTAGCAACTGCTCCTTGCTTTCGACAGCAGGTGGCATTTCATCACACACACACACACACACACACACACACACGCCAGGTAAATCCTCACTGGTATTTGATAGGACTCCAACTTTGTAATCTTTGCTAATCCAAGGGGTTAAAGTGACACCTTTCTATTTTAATTGTATTAAAGAGATTGAGCAAGTCTTCATATAGGTATTGTTGTTGTTGTTAGGTGCCTTAGAGTCAGGCCCAACTCATAGCGACCCTATGTACAACAGATGAAACACTACCTGACGCTGTGCCATGCCCGACACTATTGTCAGTGCTTCTTTGCCATTCATAGGGTTTTCAATGGTTGCTTGTTTTTTGGAAGTGGGCTGCCAGGTCCTTCTCCCAAGCCCAGTGTTCTCAGGTGGTCTCCCATCCAAGGACGAACCAGGTCTGACCCTGCTTAGCTTCAGAGATCTGAGGAGCTCGGTTGCCAGGGGGCTACGGCTGCAGGCCATATTGTTGTTGTTGTTGTTAGGTGCCATCGAGTTGGTATTTGACTCATAGCGACCCTCATAGGGTTTTCAATGGCTGAGTGCTTTGGGATTGCCTTGGGAGTGGATTGCCAGGCCCTTCTCCCATTTTTGCGGTGCTGGGAATTGAACTCGGGGCCTCAGAGACTGCAGCGCAGCGCTCTACCCACTGAGCTAAATCCCAGCCCCCGCAGACCATATAGTTATTAGCTATTCAAATGTCTATTTCCATGGATTGCCTAGTTTAAATCCTCTTCCTCTTTTCTTCTATTGGATTCTTGTGTTTTTCCTATTGATTTGCAGTTTTTTATATATGATGAATATTAAATCTTTCTCAATTCTAGGCTTTAAAAAATATCTACTCTCACTGTCACCTCTCTGTTAACTTCATTTATACAGTGGTTTTTCTTGTAACAGAATTCTATAATGTTGACTTGATCAAATTTTGTTCCTATGGTTTATGTATGGCTCTTTAAAAAAAAAGAAAGAAAAGTCTTTTTTTAAAAGAAATACTCCACCAAGTGCAGTGGTGCATACCTGTAATCCCAACAACTCAGGAAGCAGAGGCAGGACGATCACAAGCTCAATGCCAGAAGCAGTCTGCATAACTTAGAGAGACCCTGTATCAAAATAAAAAATAAAAGGGGGATTGGAGGTGCAACTCAGTGCTAGAGCACTTGCATAGTATATTTGAGGTGCTGGATTCAACTTCTAAGAGAAAGAAGAAAGAGAAAGAAAGAAAAGAAGGAAAGAAGGAAAGGAAGGAAGGGAGGAAGGGAGGAAGGGAGGGAGGGAAGAAGGAAGGAAGGAAGGAAGGAAGGAAGGAAGGAAGGAAGGAAGGAAGGGAGAAAACACAAGACTTGCCCTGAGGTTCAGAATTATTTTTAGTAGATTTTCTTCTATTTGTGTCTGTAATTTTGCTTTTCACATTTAGGTCTTTATCCATTTGGGGATTTTTTAAGTAGAATGTTGAGTATGAATCCAACTTAATTTATTTCCAGAAGAGTAGACCACTTTACTTGAGACCTTTTGCTAAACGATTCATCCTTCCTGTACTAGCTTGTGATGCGTCCTCTGTTGTCTGCTGAGTTCCCTTGCAGTTTTGTTTATTTAGACTTGTTTTTGTTTCTCAATTTAGCTTACTTATGTATGTCCACACTTCTTTCTGGTTTCTCACTCTATTCCTTGAGCCTGTTTGTCTGTTCCTATGATAATCATATACTGCTTCATTATGACTTTGTAATCAGTTCAATAATCAGCAACGCAAATGTCCCTTCTTTGTTCTTTTTAAATTGGATTAGCTATTTGTGGGTCTCAATTCTTTTATGTAGGTTTTATAATCAATTTAATTCTCAAAATTCCTGCTGGAATTTAATTGAATGTAGAAATTAATTTGGGGTGAATAGGCATCTTTCCAAGATTAGATCATCCTAAATGTAGATACAATATTTCTATTTATTTAGGTCTTTCAGCTAATGGCTCTTAGTAAGGTTTAATTGTTTTTCTTTGTGATCTTGGGCCTTCTTTGTTAGTTCACTCCCTAGGACCTTCGTGCATTTCATTGTTATTATCAGAGGCAGGCTAAATCTCCTTTCCAGGATCCTGGGAAGAGCCTAGAAATGTGTCCATGTTATTGTTCAGTTGGAAAGATAGGGTGTTTTAACCACAATTCATGAAGACTGCTCTCTTTCCATCCCAAGTTCTCCATTGCACCTGTCCAAATGTTGGATAGCACTGAAATGATCCCAGGTCCTTTGGGGCTCCAGCTAAGAGGGATATGAGCTATAGACTCATCTAGCTTGGGGTTCATGGGATGTATTGCATGACTCACAGTCACTCCCATGTACAGTTAAGTCATTGTCAAGCGTCTTAGAACTCTCCAAATGGCATAAACATCCACCCCAGGAAACCTGGGTTTGTTCCCTGGATATTGTCAATGGTATTGATGTTTTTCATATTCAAATTTCTTTGTTGATCTAAAATCCAGTAACTTTATTAAACTCTTTGATGGTTTTAAAAGTTTGCTCATTGATTCCTTTGAGTTTTCTTATTAAAGTATTATATCATCTGCAACTAGTGACTGTTTTAGCTCTTCCTTGCCAATCTTCTACTTTTTTATTTCTTTTTCCTGTCTTATTGCATTGATCAGGACCTTTAGTATCATGTTGAACAGTATGTGATAATTGTGGGTATTATATTCTTGTTCTTAACCTTAATGGCAGTACATCAAAAGTTTCTACTTGAAGTGTGATGTTTGCTGCAGAATTCCATTGGCTAGTCTTTATCAAGTTAAGAAAGTTCCTGTTGTCCTGAGTCTTATTTTTTAAATCATTTATTCCTATTGGGTGACATTATAATGGTGAGTCAATGTCACTATACATTTGTGAGCACCATGCATTGTATGACACCATAAGTGAACCCTAATGTAAACTACGGCCTTTGGATAATAATGACATGTCAGCGTGGGTTCGTCCATTGTAAAAGCATACATCTCGGTGCGTGCGGGATGTTGACTATGGGGGAAACCATAGGAGGCGGGGCACAGAGTATATGGAAAACCACTGAACTTCCTGCTCACTTTTGTTATGAACCTAAAATTGGGTGCTAAAAAATTGTGTATTTTTTAAATTCTACTTTCCACTCACTTTTGTTATAAACTGAAAATTGATGTGAAAAAATGTGTATTTTTTAAAATTTCACTTTCATGTATCTATGTAGGAGAGGGTTCTGTTGCTGTTGTTTTGTTTTGCTCTGTCTTATTCAGTTCTTTCTAAGCCCTTTCTGTCTGAAGGCTTATATGTTTCTTTATTTCTGGAAAATTGTAAGTCACCGCTTCTTCAAATATTTTCTCCCTTATCTTTATTTTGTCCATTCCAGAAAATCATCATAGACACACATGTAAGTGCTTATTAGTACACCCCTTCCTAGCCCCATGTCTCTTAATTTTATCCTATCCCTTTTCTCTATCCCTGGAGAGTTCTTGGCCCTTATTTATCCTCCTATGCTACACAGAGTTGGACTCTTCATGATGAAGATCCCCCAAGCTGAGTCCTTGCCACAGCTGGCCTCTGCCATGGCTGAAGAAGGCAAGAGGTCCAGGATCCCAGGTCCAAGGCCATTCCCTTATTCCCTCATTCAAGAACATTGCTTCCTTTCCTGCTCTGCCAGGCCCTTTGTCCCTGACTGCGTCTCCAACACCCTCACCCCTCTCCTCCTTGCTTGGGCCCCGCCCCAACCCCTGCAACTTCTTGCAGCTCTTGATGAGTTTGCTCCCTCCCGGGTCTGGTCTTGCCGTTCCCCACACTGAAACACCTGCTGCCCCGCCTTCCGGGCTCTGCCAACTTTTGCATTGCTGGCTCTGCCTCAGCATTCGAACATTGGACCAGCTGTTCCCTCCTCCATCCCTGGCCACTCTGTCCAAAGCAGGTAGCTTGTCTGGTCATTTGCTTCTAGCCTCTTTAACTTCTGTGTGCTGAGCGCTTACCGTGCTTGGAAACTGGCCAGGATAGCAAGGCTCCGCTGCAGTCACCAACAGGAGCCAAGGGAAGGTCAAGGGGAGGCCTCCGCCAAAGTTTCTGCATGGCTTACCCCATGCCGGGCACTTTGCGGAGTGTCTCCTATGTGTTATTTTACCATATTAGGTAGCTACTGGGCTAGGATTTAGCTCAGTTGGCAGAGCGCTGCGCTGCAGTCTCTGAGGTCCCGAGTTCAATTCTCAGCCCCGCAAAAATGGGAGAAGGACCTGGCAATCCACTCCCAAGGCAATCCCGAAACAGTCAGCCATTGAAAACCCTATGAGGGTGGCTATGAGTCAGATACTGACTCGACGGCCCCTAACAACAACAACAACAACAACAAGGTAGCTACTGCTGCTGTCCTCATTTTACACAGGAGGCACCTGAGGCCCGGGGAGCTGAAGAGGCGAGCGCATGAGGGAGTCTGGATTGGAATCCCCAGAGCCCTGTGTCCTCAGCAGACAGGAAGTGGGAGGAAGCCTCTCTGCCTCCCTCCTTGCTCGTGCTTGGCTCTCTCAGGGAGCATCTGGACACTGGCCAGGAAGATGGAGATCTCAGGAGTCCCCCAGTGCCGGTGACCAGCATGCCTGCTGCAGGGCCAAGCAGGCTGGGGCTTGGCTTTCTGCCCTTCCCCCTGCCTCTCCTTTTACAGCCCAGAGCCACGGGAAGGCAGTCCAAAGAGCCACCCTCCAGCCAGAATCAAGAAGAATCCTGAGCTCATCCCGATCCACAGGTAACTTTTGGCCATGATCTTGTACAGGTTTAATCAGACCCCTGCCTCCCAACCCCACAAGCTCAGTATATACAAATCAGGGCTTCCCCTCCCCAACCTGAGACCCCAATTTCATGGACCTCCAGCCCCATATTTAGAGGGCAGCTGGCTCCTCTGGCCTGCCAGGGTAAGAGGTCTTAAGCAGAGCCAAGCCCAACACTCCCAGGTTGTCCCTGCCTGTGCTCCCCAGGAAGTGAGCGCCTGATCCTCCGGGCTGTCCTGCTCGTGTCTCTACCCCCATCAGACAGAGAGGCCAAAACCCCACGCCTGTAGAAAGCCACAACTTTGGGAAAAGGGGGGTTGGACTGGACAGAAGCAGAGCCACTGCCCCAGAGCCCCTTCCCGGTGCCCATGGGCTCTGACTAAGGTCAGGAAGAACCAAGGAGGGATATCCTCACTGCCCCCCACCCCTATCGAGCTGGTACAGGGGCAAGAGGCACAGGGAGCCACCACAGGCCCCTCCCTCCCTGGTCAGGGCTGCAGGACAACAGTCCAACTTGCCCCCTACCAGCCTCATGGCTGGAGCAGGTTTTTGAGCCTGCGAGGGGATTTCCTACCCTTTCTCCTCCTGCCTTACCTGGCAGTGCTTTGAAGTAACCTTGGGTGGATGAAGACACTGAGGCTCAGGAAGGGGAGACCACACACCCAAGGCTACACTGGAATGAGTGGTCTAGCAGGCCTGCTCTCCCCTACCTGCTTCAACGTGTCTGTCTATTTACGTGGCTTCCAGTCTGTTTCAGCTACCATGACAGGTACCATAGACTGGGGGCCTTGAATGGCAGAAATGTATTTTCTCATGGTTCTGGAGGCTGGAAGTCTAACTGAGGTTCCTGGAGAGGGCTCTTCCTGGCTCACAGACAACTGCCTTCTTTCAGTGTGCTTGGGCCTTGTGCATGCATGAAGGGAGAGAAGGAAAGGAGAGAGAGAGAGAGAGTGAAAGAGAGAGAAAGAGGAGAAGAAGGAGGAGGAGGAGGAGGAGAAAGAGGAGGAGGAGGAGGGACAGGAGGCAGGGCTGTGGGTTCTCTTCTTGTTGTTGTTGTTGTTGTTGTTAGGTGCCATTGAGTCGGTATCCAACTCATAGCAACTCTCATAGGGTTTTCAATGGCGAACTGTTTCAGGATTGCCTTGGGTGTGGATTGCCAGGCCCTTCTCCCATTTTTGCAGTGCTGGGAATTGAACTCGAGACCTCAAAGACTGCAGCACAGCGCTCTACCAACTGAGCTAAATCCCAGGGTTGTCTTCTTAGAAGGGCACTAATCCTATCATGACGGCCCCAGCCTCATACCTTGTTGAACCCTAATTACCTCCCAAAGGTCCCATCTCCAAATACCATCATGGTGGGTTAGGGCTTCAACCCAGAACTCTCTGGGAGACATAGACATTCACTCCACCGCCCTGGGGGAGTGTGCACAGACGTGTGCCCACGTGCCATGTGCATAAGGGTTGCAATGCCCACTGTGCATTCCTGCCTGTGCACAAGGGTGCTGAGGACCACGTGTGAGGCAAGATGTGTCCTTTGGTGGACCCCCACGGCTCCAGGCTCTGTCTCCTGGACATACCGTCCTCACTCAGACTCTCTGCCCGCTGTCCTTGTCCCAGTACCTCCCACGCCTTGCCCAGCCTCCCACTGCTGCACAGCTGCCCCTCCTTGGCCGGTATCTCCTACCGGCTTTGTTCTTGCTGCCAGGAGCTCCGAGGGTTCCACGCGGCTGCCTGGCTCCCTCACTCCTGTGCGCTGGGCTCTGCCTGCTGACTGGCCTTTTCTCATTTCCCTCAATGCAAACAGCAGGAAGTCCTTGCCTCCCACTTTCCTCTCTCCCCAAATGCAGCTTCTCTTCTCTGTCTAAATTGACCGGGTCCCTTCTGGGAGCATTGTCTTCTGCCAGCCCCGATGCTCTTCCCAGCCTCATCAGGGAGAGCCAGGCTGCCTCCCAGGTCTGTGGGTCGCCCTGGGAGAAGCCTCGTTTGCCTCCCATCTCGCTCTATTTTAATAGAGCCATAACCCAGGGGCCGCGGCAATGAGAGAGGAGCGCAGGCCTCCTCCAAGGCTGTCAGTTTTCCAGCAGAGCTTATCTGCACCTTCCCGCGCGATGTTCACTTGTCAGAGGAGCCGGGGGCTGTGTGTGACAGCCAGGTTAAATAAACGCCGCCTCCTCACCCTCCCCCGACTCCCTGTCCTGTTGCTGAGGACAGCCGAGTGTCTTCCCCGGCTCTCACACACACTGGTATATAGTCACCTGTCCTTATTTGATTAGCGTCTCGCTCAAAATGCCTGAGGCCATCTGCACAGAAAACATGAGAGAAGATGCGTCCCGCCTGTCTTCTTCCCTGCCTGCCTTCTGGTCCCCAGCAAGGTGGAAGTGGGGCAGCAGGGAGCAGGTGAGGGCGCTGGGGCAGAGAGAGGCCCAGAGGCACAAGAGGGGAGCCAGACAAGCCAGGGGTCCATGGTCCATGAGCATGGGATCCAGGCTCCTGGAGCCGTGTCCAGGACGCCCTCTCCTGACACCTGTGTCTGTCCGCCATCTGCCTCTCCAAGATCCCACGGTGGGGGAAGCAAGAGAGGCGCGTAGTTTCCCTCGTGAGGACGCACCCATCCTGGGGTCTGCTGGTGCTGCTGATGCCATTGGACTAAAGTCCTGCATTGTAAGACCCCCCACCCTACGGACCCTTAAGGCCTGATGAATGCACATGCAAAACAGTGCCCAGGAGCTACTGGACAAACACACACCAGAACTCGGAAAGGAGTGTGTTCCTTCCACGAGGGCCCTTCCCCGCGCCTGGACGAACGGCTCAGAATTTGCCGCCTTCTCACGTGGGGTCATTGGCATCATCCTTATTATTTACTTTTTAAAATTTTCTCAGCAGTTCTGCGACTTAATTGGTTACAATTGTCATCGCCCAGATAAGGAAGCTGAGGATCAGGAGGCCAAATGACTCTTTCAAGGCAACATAATCAGCAAGTAGAAGAGCCAGGCGCCTGAACTGGATCTTCTGGCAAGTCCAGGACTCTTGCTGCGACTCGCGCTGCTCCTCAGCCAGGAGGGCTAGACAATGTCATGGAGGGAGCAGCCCAGCTCGAAAGGCACGTCAAGAACAAAACCACAAAACCGTCAGGAGGCTGGGCTATAGTACAATGGCAGAGCGCTTGCCTAGCATACATGAAACCCAGGAGTCATCCCCATAATCTCTCTCATACACACACACACACACACACACACACACACACACACGCACACACGCACTAATCAGGAACGAGTAGGTAGATTCATCCCCTTGAACAGGTGTCATTGGGAGTGCTTGCTTCCATCTGCGAGTGGCAGTGACCTGTGCTGGCTGATGTTAGACACAGTCCCTAGCGAGCAACAGCAACGGCACGCGCAGCCTCGCGAGCACTCAAACAGACTGACAGGCACCCACTTGCTGGAGCATGCATGCCTTTCCTTCCTCCCCTTCCGCACCCTCATCCTCAGGGACTCCATTCAAGTCTATTCAGCAGAGCGGGAGGAAGAGAGGGTAACCCCACATCCACACCGAATTTCTCTTCCTCTCCTCGTGGAAACAAAAGAGGAACCACGCAGAGTCTCACCCAGGGTTCATGGGAATCATCCTAACACCATCCGGGGAAAATAAGACCTTGCTCCAGGGCTGTCTGTCATGCCTGGGAGCGGCCGGCACGGGCTGGGAGCGGGACTTCGAAGCTGGCAAAGGAGGCTCACTTACGATTCATGAAGCTGCGTTGTGGAGATGGTTTAAAGCCACTTAATTAGTGTAGGAATATACAGCCATAATTATCCTGAAATACGGCCTAATTAACCTATGGAAAAACCAGGCCTGCTGTTCGGGAATCCTGAAGACATTAACAGTCTATTAATATACCGTGTCTGCTCTCTGGCACAGCTTTGTGGGGGACAAACAGAGAACAGGGTTTGCCCTGGAGGGTGATGATGTTTATAGAGGAAATATGGGGACTGAGGAGAGAAAGGAAAACCAGAGTGATATTTACTGAGCACCTATTAGGGGCCAAGCAGTATTTTACTCCATTTTTATGTAATCCTCAAAATAATCTTTTAAGATGAATATTAAAGTTCAGAGAGGTTCGTTGACTAACCTAAGATAACACAGGCAAGAAATAGTCAAACTTAAAATTACTCTCTAGTCCTGCCACTCCAAAGACCATGCTCTTCCTGTTATCCCAAAATGCCTTTGGCAAATATGGGAGATTAGAGGAATGGACTAAATAGAAAAGAGAACCCCTTTTTTTATTTTGGCAGTACTTGGGGGTTGAGCCAAGGATCTTGCACATACGTTGCAAGTGCTTTACCACTGGGCTGCTGCCCTAGCCCATATTCTTATTTTGAGTCAGTTTCTCAGTAAGTTACACAGGCTACCTCTGGCCTCAAACTTGCGATCCTCCCACTTCTGCCTCCTGAGTTGCTGGGATTACAGGTGTGTGCCACTGTGCCTGGCTGAGAAGAGTCCCTTTCAACTCCAGGGAGACGTCTCTTTCTCTGACATTTTAGAAAACTCAAGTTATTCAAGCTTCCTGGAGCTTGGTTCAAACTGCAGAGTGCAGTGTACAAGAGTCCTCATTCAGACGCAGGCTGCCGTGGGCATGATATCCCCTGGGGCACATGGCCCCCAGCGTGTGGCCTTCACAACTCTTCACATCAAACCAGGGAGACCACCCTGTTGACATGCAAGTTGCCAAAGTCACCACCCCCAGCCTTGGTTCTGAGCCCAGTTCTTGGCCCAAAGCCAGAGAAGCCACACATGGCACAGTCTTTAATGAAGTAGATTTTGTGCCCGTTCCTCTCCTGGAGAGGCTCCAACACCCAGACACTCAGTGCCCAGATGAAAGTCCAAAATCCTCCAGGGGGCGCCCGAGAGTCAGCAGTGCGCTGCAGCTCGTCTGGCCAGCAGCAGGTCGAGGGATATTCCAACAACGTCTTCCTTCTTTGCTGATCAAAGGAGCCGGGATTGAACCTGCTGTAATCATCCGTCGGGGAGTTTGCTTAAAATTCCCCTAATTACGGGCGAGTAGAAAATTGCTATGCCTCAGACTGAATAGAGAAATCGAAGCCGGCCTGCTCCCAGCTGCCTGGGGGAGACGAAGGAGCCAGTCAGGGAACAAGAAGGCTGGGAGAGGCGAGGGGCTGGCTGCAGATGGCAGCAAGGAGAGGGCAGCCATGGGACAGGAAGGAAAGGAGCCAGCTGCAGTGGGAGGCGACTGCCTGGCTCAAGGGGTCACCTGAGAGAAGGTGCAGGGGTGAGGAGGATGGGCGTTCGAGGGAGAAACAGCCAGTCATGCCCCCTCCCATGGCTATCAATGACTTCCTGAGAGGCTGGCAGACCCACCCCTCCTCCATGGGGAAAAATGGGAAGCCAGGGGTCCCCCCAGGAAACCTCTCTGGGCTAAGCACTCTCACAGTGTATGGACGGGTCTAGGAGGAGGAGGAGGAAGGAACAGATGCCTGCCCTTGAGAGGTCTCAGTCTGACAGGGAGCCTGGATGAGCGCTGCAACCAAGCTGAGGTTCAAAGACCTCACGCACACCAGCGCCCCAGACACGAGCGTCCTGGACTGCAGGAAGGGCTCAGAGCGCGCTGAACTAGATAGCGCCAGAATGGACCTTGCCAAGCGAATGGGAAGCAAATACTGAGCAGCAGAAGCAAGAGGAAGGGAGGGAGTGGCGGGGAGGAACCCTGCAAAGCACAAAGGGAGTGTGGTGACCCCTGTTCATACAAGGGAAGCAAGGCCCAGGGAGGCCAAGCTACCTATCTAAAGCCACACAGCTTGTCAGTACCTGAGCTGGGTCTCAGACTCAGGTTTCAAAGCCCTAGAGTGGTGCATCTTTGGCCTGGAGGCAGGAGGGGTGGGGACCAAGGAGCTGGCATAGGTGGGAGCTGGAGGAGCGCCGAGGACACGGCTGGAAGAGCTCACTGCATCAGCAATCCTGAGAAATCAATACTGATACTAAGTGTGAGGGGTGAGCAATACTCAGGAGTCTCCCCTGCCCAGCTCGTGACTCCCAGTCCCTCCACCCCACCAGCTGCCCTGCAGAGGAAAAAGATGTGGTGCACCTCTATCCTCCCCTCCCCCAAGGGACTTCTCGGTTACTTGTGCCAGCACCTGGCACGTGCCCCGCTTTGGTCATCTTGGGGCCCTAGCAGCACAATGTGTTTGTCCTAGTCATAGAGGTGACTCTGCAGTTGCAAGTTGCAGAAACCCGCTCAAACCAGCACCTGATGGTTATTGTTAGGTGCTGTTAAGTCTGGTCTGACTCATAGCGACCCTATGTACAACAGAACAAAACACTCCCCGACACTGTGCCATGCCAGGCACTAAGTCAGTGTTCCTCTGCTGCTCATGGGGTTTTCAATGGCAGATTGTTTTGGGAGTGGGCCACCAGGTCCTTCTCCGAAGCGTACAGCACCCCGTATTCCTAGGCCATCTCCCATCCAAAGATTAACAGGCTGACCCTGCTTAGCCTGAGATCTGATGGGATCAGACACCAGGGTGGCACAGCTGTAACTAAAGGACATAGGGGTGTCTCATAGCACCCATGGGACAGGAGGGTGGCCCAGCCCTGGGACGACTGGTGTAGGGACAGGAAAGCCATCAGCCCCTGGGAATGCCGGCTTGCTGTACCTCCCTTCGGCTTCTCCCTGCACACTGGCCTCCTTCTCTCTCTGGAGGCCCCCAGGCCTGCAAGCGACCCTGTGTGCATGCAATAGACGAGGAACTGCAGGCAGAGACCGGCCTGAAGCTGACCCCAACGCCCTGAAGATCGAAAGCTAGTCAGCCAGCTCAGCCCAGCTGCCTGTTACAGTCCACTCCAGTGCAACAGGGGTTGTGTCACGCTGGCCAAGCGGCCACTGTGTGTGGGCAGGCAGATCAGGGGTCAGGGAAGTTGGCCGGTAACTCCAGCAACGCCATCACAGCAGTGAAGATCCTGCTGCGTGGGGGTGTCAGTGGGCGTGCCCCGCATGGATGTGAGCACGCCACCTGTGTCAGTAGGGACTCCAGAGGTGCTCAAAGCCTCAGCCTGCACCCTAAGGTGAGCTGCTCAGGCTGTCAGACACCAGGGCGCAGGGTGGAGGCGCCCCCTTGAACAGGGAGCTAGGACTGAGGGGCAGGGGCTTCCCCCTGGCACCCCGTCCTGCAGGAGCCAACGCAGGTCTGGGAAGGCTGGAGTCCTCGGGGCCTGCTGAGAGGCTGGCCTGCCTCCCAGGCTCCACAGTGGTTGTCTGAAGCCTGAAGCTGGGAAACCGTCCCTCAGACACGGACTGTTTGCAGGCTGCTGTGTTTTCTGTAATTACTTCCCTTTTGTTCTCCCTTAGTATTTATGGAAGTTCTTTGTGGAAATGCCAGCGGATCCCAGCAGTGCGGCGAGGGCCTGACAAAGCAGTTCGTGTCGCTCCCTGGGCTTGTGGTAAATGACACATCTCATGGAGGCCATGAGCGGAGGTGGCAGGAACGAGGCAGGGAGGATGAGGGGACCGAGACTGCTGTGCGTGTCTCTCCTCCCCCGCCTCTGGGCCTCTCTTTGGTGTCTTTCTCTCCCTCCCTCCCTCCTGAGGTGGCGCTGGGCTCTCTTGAACACAGGCTGTTGTCCTGTTCGGGGCTCCTTCCTGCTGGCCTCATCCTGAGTGGCAGCCAAAGCCACCCTCAGGCCATGGGATGTGGGCTTCTCAGGAAGCTGCTCCCTGCGCCCCTGATGATCCTCCGGGGCTGAGGCCAGGGGGAGGCCTACGGGGTCGACTAGCTCCCTGTAAGTGCTGCCCAGAGGATGGGGCTGTGGCCTTGGGCTTGGGCACAGGAAATGGGACGCCTGGGGTCTGAGTCTTCTCCACATTCACCTGCCCTGGCAAGACCTTAAAAACTCAGCACAGGCATCAGAGCCACACTGGGCACAGGGCCTCCATCTCACTGGGTTCAGGGCCTGCTCTGCAGACAGGCACAGAGGAGGTGAGGCTCTGGGCTGAGATGAGAGGGACTTCAGAGCTTCCAGCGAGGGGAGAGGGGAAGGTCCAAAGTGGTAGAAAGGACCAGCGATGGTCACAGAGTTCTTAACCTACTATTAAATTGGGGCTGGGGTGTAGCTCAGTTGGTAGAGTGCTGCTCTGCACTCTCTGAGGCCCTGGGTTCCATCCCCAGCGCCCCAAAAATGGGAGAAGGACCTGGCAGCTCACTTCTGAAACAATCCCAAAACAATCAGCCATTGAAAACCCTATGAACAGCGGAGAAGCACTGACATAGTGCCGGGCATGGCAGTGTTAGGGAGTGTTTTATTCTGTTGTACATAGGGTCGCTATGAGTCGGCCCTGACTTGATGGCACCTAACAACAACAAACAATAAATATTAATTATTTGTAAGCAGGCTGGGAGTGTAGCTCAGTGGCAGAGCACTTGCCCAGCTGGTGCAAAGCCCTGGGTTCCATCCCTGGCAGGGGAAAAAAAAATTGTGAGAAATTGTCACTTGCACATCCCTGAAGGTCTTGGCCCTGCCCCCCACTGTGGCCATTCCTGGCCAGATGGAGTCGCCCTGGGTGGCTGAGCAGCTCTGAAGAGGAGCGAGGTGTCTGCAGACAGAGAGCCAGCAATAACATAGGACATTAGGTGCTGATGGCTTTACCAAGTAAGAGAATTGCAATTAAGGACATGACAGGCCCCTATGGGGGCCGTCAGACAAGGATTCAGAATGAGGGTCAGGAACCAGGGCTTCATAAAACCAGCTGGAGGGTGGAGAAGGCCGGGGGGGAGCTGCGGCAGGGCGAGTGTGGCCGCTGTCCCTCAGCAAGTCTGTCAACAACAGAGGCAGCAGCTTCATAATCCCCTACACATGCACAGGAGGTCACTGTCTGCATCTTACAGATAAGGACACTGGGGATCGGAGGTTAAGCCACTTGTCTCAAGCCCCGGGATAGTGAAGATGAGGCTGAGGCCACCTCCATCCGCACCCACGTCAGGACTCAGGCCAACTCTGTGGTGCCCTCTTCCCAGAGTGTCCCCAGCTGGGCTCACCGGAAGGACACCCGGCCTGGGCTGGAGGTTTCAGGTGGGCAGCCCTGAGGGGTGGAGAGCTCACCCCCAATCCCTGCAGCCACCTCTTACGCACCCTGGTGTGGGGAGGGTGTGGAGGGACTCCTGGCTGGAGGTCAGCAAGGTCTTCCAGAGGCGGTGCAGGCCCAGGAAGGTGGAAGGTCACCCCAAAGCCTGTGTCTCAGCACCCCATCTTGCTCAAAGTTTCCACCTTAGGGAACCCCCCAATCCTCCCTCTTTGGGCTTTGCCATTGTCACTAACTAGCTCATCCTTATCTATCCCAGCATGCACAGAGGGGTACCTCTGCCACCACATCTGGCCCCACTCCCAGCCCTGCTCGTTCACACACCAACTGCTCAGCTATCATAGGGTTTTCGATGGCTGATTGTTTTGTTGGTTGGTTGGTTGGTTGTTTTTTGGCGGGGGGGCGGGGGGGATGCCAGGTCCTTCTCCCAAGCCTACAGCACCTGGTACTCCCAAGAGGTCTCCCACCCAAGTACTAACCAGGTCCAACCCTGCTTAGCTTCTGAGATCTGACGGAATCAGACGCCTCAGTGGTACAGCTGCAGGCACTCTGATCGTACTGTGTCCAAACGGAGGATGGAGAGAGGAAAGAAGGGAGGGAGGAGATGAGATGAGATGAGAAGAGAGCTGCCAAGTGCCCTGAGCCAGGGAACTTTGCCTCGTGGCAGGGTTGGCAGCTGGCAGATGAAGGCCCTAAGGACAGGGCAGCTCATGGAGAAAACAGAAGTGGGAAAGGGAAAGGAAAAGCAAGTGAAGGAATTTGAGAGGAAGTCCACTTTGCTCAGAGTGTCTGTCCCAGCATTACCACCAAGCCAGACCTTCTCCATCTTTCACACCTCAGCACCCGTGCCATCTCTTCCACAGAGCCTCCCCTGACCACCAAATGAAGTTTTCTTTCTCCCTAAGTACTTCATCCACACAGATTTCATGAACCCCTGCGTCGTGCGTACCTGGCAAGAGCTGAGGCTCCACAGGGCAGAGCCCAGGTCATGCTCATCATCCCATTAATTAAGAACTATGGCAAACACCTATAATTCCAGAGGCTCAGGAGGCTGAGGCAGGAGGACCACGAGTACAAGGCCAGAGGCAGCCTGGGCAACTTAGCAAGAACATGTCTCAAAATAAAAAAGAAAAAGGCAGGGGCTGGGGTGCAGCTCAGTGGTACAGCATTTGCCTAGCATGTGCTAGACCCTGGGTTCAACCCCCTAGTACTGGAAAAAAGAGCTCCATAATTAATCCTGGGATAAAAAGACTGATGGGGAGGAAAAGTTCATCGTGGACCTGGGCAGAGGAGAAAAGCTCAGACCAGAGGACAGGAGAGAGGTCAAGAAACACCAGCTGAAGGGATCTCCAGAAAGCTGTTGCTTCCCAGCTGAAGTCCAGATGGCATTCAGGGACCAACCTGAATGAAACAGGAGAAACCTGTTTCTCTAGAGTCCTGGGGAACTAAGAAAGTGATTGTGGTCATCTCACAGGCAATCCCAAGGCAGGTAAAGGAGCAAGGACTGGCTACTGAGAAAATAAGTTTTGGAGGGGAAATGCATGTGACTTTGATAAGAGCAGCAGCAGAAACAGAATGATTTATTTGTTCAACAATATTTTTCATTTAGATATTCTATTTTCATCTCTATAAAGTCTGTGTTTTTCTTAATCTTCCATTTATGTCCTCATCATGTTCATGTTTTTATCTACATTTTTGAGCATATGGAGCATATTTATAATCAATGCGTTAGTATCTTTGTCTGCTAATCCTGACATTTTTCTCCTTTTGGTTCTTTTTCTGTTGGCTGATTTTTCTTCTAGTTGTGAGTTATATTTTTCTGCTTCTTTGCATAACTATTAATTTTTTATTTGATGATGGATAAATGTAAATTTTACATTATTGAATTCTGGATTTTGTTGTATTCCTTTGAAGAGTGCTGGACTTTGTTCCGGCTCACAGTTACCTGGCATAGCTTTGATTCTTTTAGGGCTTGTTTTTAAGTTCTGTTAGAATGGATCCAGAGCAGCCTTTGATCTATGACCAAGCTAACATCTTTCGGAGAACTCTGATGGACCACATCCTACAAAGTCTCTCCACTCACTGGTGGAAATCTCTCTCCATTCACTGGTGGAAGTCTAAACTGTTCCCAGCCCTCCGTGAACTCTAGGAATTGCCCGACCTCCTTCTTTCTGCCTGTTATTTTCTCAACATTACGGCATACCACCTCAAGTATGCACTGATTGGGGTTCAGACAAAGTTTTAAAACCTTTCTATAGATTGTTGGAGCACTCTGTATACAGCTCCCTTCTCTCCATTGTTCTTCCTGACAAATACTTGTTAGGTTGTTGTTAGTTGCCGTCGAGTTGGTATCCGACTCATAGTGACCCTCATAGGGTTTTCAATGGCTGACTGTTTCCGGATTGCCTTGGGAGTGGATTGCCAGGCCCTTCTCCCATTTTTGTGGTGCTGGGAATTGAACTAGGGGCCTCAGAGACTGCAGCGCAGTGCTCTACCAACTGAGCTAAATCCCAGCCCTGACAAATTCTAGCCTGTGGAAAATCCGATCTCTGTCTCATCAACTCAGTCACCAGGCTCTATCTGGGGTCTCACTTCCTTTGTCATGGGCTGGAGACTTTCTCCAGGTATTAAATTGATGAAGCATCACAGCCCACCTTGTCTATTTCCCTTCTTTTAGGGATCAGCATCCTGTGCTACCTGTTGCCCATCATCTGAAGATATTTTTTTCACAAATTTTGTCCAGCCTTCGGTTGTTTTCACCAAGTGAGCAATTCCACAGCAGTTTAATCATGAGCAGAAGGGGTGGCCTCCTGTTCAATAAATATTTACTGGAGAAATCTGTGGGATTCCTATGTGTGCTGGGCTCTGTTCTAGGTGCTCAGGAAAAATGGACAGAATCTGCTCTCAGGAGCTAATTTTCCAGTGGTTGAGGCAGACAACAAATAGTAACAGCAAGCAAAATAAATACTTGTGCATCATTTTAGAAGATGAAAAGTGCTATTGGAAAAAAAAACAGAGCAGGATGTTGTTGTTGTCATCGTCGTTGTTGCTAGGTGTTGCCAAGTCAGATCTGACTTATAGTGACCCTATGTACAACAGAACAAAACACTACCTAACACTGTGCCGTGCACATGATCTTTTTAGGTTTGAGCACAGTGATCCAGCCACTATGTTTCTTCTCATTTTGAGTCCTGCCATATCAGCAAAAGGAGGTCCCAGGGGCTTTACTCCAGTCCTGTCATTAAGGTTGACTCTACTTTGAGGAGACAACTCTTCCCCAGTTGTCTTTGAATGCCTTCCAGCCTGGGGGGGGCTTGTTTTCTAGCACTGTATCTGACAGTGCTTCTTTGCTATTCATAGAGGTTTTCAATGGCTAGTTGTTTCAGGTGTGGGCTGCCAGGTCCTTCTCCCTAGTCTGTCTTAGTCTGGAAGCTCAGCTGAAACCTGTCCACCATGGGTGGCCCTGATGGTATCTGAGATACCAATGGCATAGCTTTCAGCATCACAGCACCACAGCATGACAAGCTGACAGGCACGTGGGGGAGAGCAAGGATGAGAAGGAGAGAAAAGGCCAGCAAAGGGAGTCATACTTGTAAAGAGGGTGCTCAGGAAGACCTCGGAGAAGGTGAATTTAGCAAATTTCTGAACGTGGTGAGGGGAGTGAGCCCAGGGCAAAGGCCCGGATGTGGGAACAGGTCTGGCTTGCTCAAGGAACAGCAAGGAGTCAGTATAGCTACAGGGGTGCACGAGAGAGAGAGAGAAGGCCAAACAGAAAAAGTGAGGGAGCCAGATTATGAAGAGCCTTACACCGTACAGAGGATTTGGGCTTGACTCTGAGTGGGATGAGAGCCACTGGAACTCTTCAAGCAGGGACAGGACATGTTCTGCCATTGTAAAAGCCTCCCTTTGCTGCTGTGTCAAGAATGGCCTGGGGCTGGGGGAGGAGAGCAGACTACTATTGCGATAATCAAGACAAGAGAAAATGGGAGCATGGGCTGGAGTGGTGGCCACAGGTAGGATCTGAGTGTCATGTTGGAAGACCAGTGGGAAGAGGAGTCACAGGCAAGTCCTAAGCAGCTTGGCCTGAGCAGCTGGGAGGATGAAATGGCCATCAACTCAGCATCAGGAAGTTTGTGGAGACCAGCTCAGCTGGGGACCTGCCAGGCTTGAGACCTCTACAGGACATCCAAGCAGGGATATCTGGTGAGTAGGGGGAACAAGTTAGGAATCAACGGAGAGACCCAAGAGAGGGTGGAGGGAGTGAAGCAGGAGGAACCGCTGGAGAGGGGCCCCGCCCGGGGATGCCCAAGTGTCCCTAGCGAGCAGTGTGATCGCCTACCCCTCAGAGCCGCCACCTCCACAGAAGGCAGCAGGAGCTGGCAAGCAGGAGGGGCCTTTCAGGGCCTGCACCTCCCTCCTCATTCTGAGAAAGATGGTTCAAACCACTGACGGCTACCACCTGCTGGCCACACCTCATTTTAGGCAGATCACCTCACAGCCCAGGGACATCACTCCAGCAGTTCCCAGAAGCCGCATCAGCAACTCTGTCCCCCAGGGGCCCATGGCTTGCTGGTCACAGAATGCTGTGTTTCTCTCTCATGACTCTGGACAAGGACATATGCTCCTCGTGGCCCTTGGGACGGTACCCCTTGGCACCCTGCAGTGGATGCTGCATCTACCTTAACTTCGCCTTTCTCCTGCTGGCGGGCACACTGGTTGGCTGTGTTACCCACACAGTCCTGGGCACATTTCCAGCTTCAGCCTCTTTCCACTGGGCCTCACAGCTGGCATGTTTTTGTTTTGTTTTGTTTTGTTTTGGTCGTACTATTGGGAGCTAAACCTTGAGCCTCGTGCATGCTTTGCAAGCACTCTGCCACGGAGCTGCACTCTCAGCCCACTTTCTATTTTTATCTTGAAACAAGGTCTCATTAAGTTATGCAGGCTGCCTCTGGCCTTGAATCTGCGATCCTCCTGCCCCCACCTCCAGGGTCACTGGGATTACAGGCGTGCACAGCGGCACCCAGTTTACAGCTGGGCTATTACTCAGGGGAACATCTCTCCCAGTCTCTCACAGAGAGAGCGGCTGATAGCCCTGCAATCCGGAAGTTCTTCCAGATACCTAACCTCCACCTGTACTGCCGTTGCCCTGTGGCCTTGCATTCAAAAAGCTCTCCATGCGGAATGACATTTCACCTGCGCCTCTCGCAGGGTTTCTGCCTGCCCTCGTCTCTTCCTGTTTCTCTTTGTCCTTTGGTGTCTCCGCACCTCTCCTGGCTGCATGTCCTCTCCTCTGCCTCTCCCCTCACTCAATCAGCCATTGTAGGCAGTTAGCTTAGAGAAGCAGACAGGAAACCAGCTGACTCTAGGAAGGTCCTTTCTCCACCTGCAAGAGGCCCTCCTAGTCCTCTTGGCTCCACGCTGCTCCTTGCCTTCAGACACCCCATCCCCCACACCCCCTTGCCTGCTGCCGCACCCTACTGCCCTCACGCTGTCCTGATGGGCAGAAGGGACAGCCGGTCCCTCCAGAGACCGACGCTTCATCTCCACAGTTGGCACCCTCCGGCTCCCCCGCCTGCCCCCACGCGGCTCCTTAAGTGATGGTCGGGGCAGTGGCCAAGCGATCCGTAGCTTCTTTCTCTTCTGCTGCCGCGGTAAAATATGGACAGCGGGAACCACGAGAGAAATGAGGCATGAAAATTAATCTGCTTTACAATCCTCATGAATATTTAAAAGCTGATGAATATGTAACTACATTTCTTTTCTCCTCCATTAGTGTCTGCTTTTGAGTTACTCTATAGTTCTCTTTGGTTCCTTTGGGGGCTGGTTGGCTAGACTGATTTTTAAATTGGCTTTACACATGCCGATAGCTCCTGGGTTCTCTCCACCCTCGTCCTGGGAAGAGGAGTTACCCCTGTAAAATTCCCCAGGAAGGCCTGGCAGAGGGAGACAGAGAGAGGGAGGGAAGCAGCCTCTCCTACCCTTACGCTGAGGGAAGCCAGACCAAGGGGAAGCAGCTGAGCAGAGGCATCTAGAGTGGCACTCATGACACAGCTTTTTAAGCAAAAGCTGGGCATGGTGGGGCACTTGTAGTTTCAGCCACGCAGGAAGTGGAGACTGGAGGGTGGCTTGAGCCCAGGAGTTTGAGGCCAGCCTGTCTCAAAACAAAACAACAATAACAAAAGCCCCGCCTCCTTCTTCCCTGAGCCTTGGTTTCCCCAGGCCCTTGCTGCCTGTCTATCACGAGTCTTTCAGATCCTTAATCCAGGGAGCCTTGAAAGGCCAACAAATTAGGCAGCAAAATGTTATCTCCTTCCTCCTGAGCGGAATCCAATATTAAGATAATGGTAGGGCACTGTGCAAACACCCTGTCCCCTGAAAACAGCTACTACATCTCAGGCCACCCGTTGGAAGGCAGCTGTCCTCATCACTATTCACCAATGTGAGAGCCACCTTTGGACCCCCTGGGCTCTCCCTGGCCTATGCATCCCACTGATTGGGTTAACGGCTATTTACATCGACCGCTGATCACATCAGCCACTGATCAGCTCAACCTTTAATGGATCAAGCTTTGGTTGGATTGCCACTTTGACAATATCAGCTCTTGATTGGACCAGCCGCCAATTAACCCTTGGTTAGATTAGCTCTTGCTTGGATCAGCCCTTGCTTGGGCCAAGCTTTGATTGGGTGGCCACTGATTAGATCCAACACTGTTTAGATCAGCACCAATTGGATCAGCCAATGATTAGATTTGCCAGTGATTGGACAAACTGCTGATTAGGTCAACCCTGGATTGGTTCATTCCCTGACTGGATCATCCTCAGGTTAGAATATCTATTGATCAGATTATCTGGAGCGGCCCTCTGCCCAAGGACAGGTCCTAGCCCTTTAGAACACCCACACACATACCCTACCTCACCCTCCATCCCCATTAACAGTGAGGGCTGCACACATCTATCTAGCTGTTATTGTTGTTAGGTGCTGTTGAGTCCTCTCTGACACATAGCGACCCTCACAGGGTTTTCAATGGCTGATTGTTTCGGGATTGCCTTGGGAGTGGATTGCCACGTCCTTCTCCCATTTTTGTGGTGCTGAGAATTGAACTCAGGACCTCAGAGATTGCAGAATCAAACTCAGGACCTCAGAGATTGCATAGCTGCATTCTACCAACTGAGCCAAATTCCAGCCCCTCTATCTAGCTAGTTCCACAAAAATCTCCCCTAGAGGCTAGTGTTCTGGACAGCCTGCCTGTGGTCGCCAGAGGCCTCCAAGGTAGAGTTCTGCACCACCAGTGCCTCAGCCTGCATTTCCAGCTGTACAGGGGGCACTTGACTCTGTTCTCACCTGAGGGATCTGCACTTTTCCCCCGCACACTACCGTGTGGGTGCAGATGGTCCGGACGGCTCATGGAGACACAGTGCTCCCTAGCGATCCAACAAGAGAGACTGAGCTTTCCCCAATGTCGCTTTCCTCCTGAGTTCGGTCAACTTTATATCATTGCACTTTTTTCCCCTTATGCTAGGATGCACATGAGGAAGGTAGTTGTAGGATAGATTTTGCACTTCCTGGGACTGGCTTATTATAACAGACGATGGAAGGACACTTTCTGTTTCCTCCTTTGCCTGCTCTTACTTCCTTGAAAATGAACTCATTTCCCTATCAGACTTGGCAGGGCCCATCATTGAGTGGAAGCAGAGAATGAACCCTACAGAGGTGTTGAACAGAGAATAGGAGGCTCAAAGTGGAGACTTCTGGGGGGCTGGGGAGTTGTTACTAACCATCAAGTCAGGGTTAGGGGTGTAGCTGAGTGGTAGAGTGCTTGCCTAACAAAGGCTCCAGACTTGATCCCCAGCACTATAATTAATAATAATAATGATTGTTGTTGTTAGGTCCCGTCAAGTCAGCCTCCGACTCATAGCGGCCCTCATTAGGGTTTTCAATGGCTGACTATTTTGGGATTGCTTTGGGAGTGGATTGCCAGGCCCTTCTCCCATTTTTGCAGTGCTGGGAATTGAACTAGGGACCTCAGAGATTGCAGCGCAGCACTCTACCAACGGAGCTAAATCCCAACCCAATAATAATGATAGTAATAAGAATAGTAAAGTCAGAGCAGCACCATCCAGTAAGGGCAGCTACTATTTGCATGTGTTTTGGAGCACTTGAAATGCTCTGAAGACATGAAGTTTTGGAGACTTCATGTGAAAAACACCAATGCAAAGTATGTCAATAATGCTGATTTTTTGTGTGTGTGTCGTACTGAGGGGTTGAACCCAAGGCCTAACATATATTTTACAAGTGCTCTACCACTGAGCTGCATCCAGTCCATTTATTATTTTTTATCTTGAGACAGAGTCTCGCTAAGTTACGCAGGCTGCTTCTGGCCCCGAACTTGAGATCCTCCTGCCTCCACCTCCCATGTCGCTTGAATTACAGGCGTGCTCCTCCACACTCCGGTTTCAACAATGCTATTAATAACATTTTGAAAATAATGTTTTGGATATATTATTCTAAATTTTACCTGTACGCATCTTCTTTTTCAATGTTGGCTGCTAGAACATTGGAAGCTGCATGAGCGATTCAGATATGATTTCTGCTGCTCGCACTGCTCTGGGCTGACACAGTGCAAGAGGAGGAGGAGGCTGAGGAAGAGAGGTTTCATTGTCCCAGGAGAGGCCAGGGAATTTGGAGGCCAGGGCCTTGGATGGCTCACCAAGGTGTGAATACATTGTGGCAGGTGAGGTGCTGGAGAGAGGCACAAACAGGTGGATACAATCTTCAGAGATGGAAGGGTTGGACCCAGGTTGAGTGGAGGAGGAGGAGGGGCCTTGGCTCCAGCCTCTGGTGGGAGCTCTGGGGGAAGCATTGGTGGGAGGTGAGTGGAACAGCCACCTGCCTTGGCCCCATGGAGACAGAGTGGCCACCACGGGGTAGCAGCAGGAACAATGTTTTGGTCTGAGCAGAAGCATGCAGGTAGCATTCTAAGCAGACCGTGGTAAAGAGGTCCTTTTAAGGGGTGTCATGAGTCCCAGGGGGCTGGGACTTAGCTCAGCTGGTAGCGCGCTGTGCTGCAGTCTCTGAGGTCCCGAGTTCAATTCCCAGCACTGCAAAAATGGGAGAAGGGCCTGGCAATCCACTCCCAAGGCAATCCCGAAACAGCCATTGAAAAGCCTATGAGGGTTGCTATGAGTCAGATACCGACTCGACAGCACCTAACAACAACAACAACATGAGTCCCAGAGGACCTAGGGATCAGGAGGGCTAAGGTACAGGGGTCAGAACGGGGCTTTCCATAAGGAAAGCAAGGACAGCGAGGGCAGATCAGGAGATGAAGGACCAGGTGATCTGCGTCTGCAGAGAGAAAAAGGACTGGACCTTGGGCTCAAACTCATGCAGTGGGGTGTTATAGGCAGGCTGAAGCCCCGAAGTGAGAGGTAAGCAATGCAGCTGCAAGAATAAAATGTGCGAGAACATATTTGTGGCAATACTTCTTTGAAAGAAAGATGCTTAAAGCAAACGCATAGAAAGAAAATGATTGGCTTTGGTGGCAGCAAAACTGAAGAATTCTTTTCCATGTTGGTCGCCAGCAGAAAGGAACAGATGGGGAAAAATATTTACAACAATGTCAGTAGGCAGAATATAGAAGGAGCTCCTCTCTCTCTCTCTCTCTCTCTCTCTCTCTCTCTCGCTGTCTCTCTCTCCTCTCTCTGTAGTACTGGGGGTGGGGGGTGCTGAACCCAGGGTCTCACTCATAAGTTGTAAGCATTCCACTGCTGAGCTGCACCCCCAGCCCCTTGTCTTAGTTTTTATCTTGACATGGGGGTCTCACTAAGTTGCACAGGCTGCCTCTGGCCTTGAACTCTCCATCCTCCTGCCTCAGCCTCCCAAGTCACTGGGATGACAGGCGTGCACCATGGCACTCCGCAAGAAGGAACTTCTCCAACCTGGGGGGAAACGGGGCAAAGCTCAATAGACAGACAGTCCGAGACTGTGGCGAGGCAACCACAGAAATGTCAACAGGTACTCGAGAGGTCGTATCTTGGCACTACGAGGCCATGGCCTAAAGCAGGGGCCTCGGCCCAGTGAATTCTTCTACCCCCAGGCTCACCAAATCACCACAGGGCCCGAGTGTTGGACATGAACAGGACAGGAGGGGACAGTGTGGATGGTATCCAGTGCTACCACTGGCCTCCACCTTCCCTCTCAACCACCCCAGGTCCCCTGTGGGCTGTCTAGGTGAATAGGCTCCCCATCCCCCCGTTCACCCCTTTGCTCCAGGCCTCTGCTTCTCCCCTGATAGTGCCTGGCCTTTCCTCCCTCCAGGCTCCACACAGAACCGCGTTCCCTGGCTAAGCCCAGGCCTGCTGCCTCGGGCCTCAGGAGAGACAGCACAGAGTATCATAGCAGCATCCTCACTGCTCATCGTGAGGAGCCTTTTCCACCACATCCAGCACGCAGGTGGTGGTCATGTCAGCAGGCTCCTCCCAGAATACCGCCATGTTTGTGTGGAAACCTCACAAGCCCCGGCCAGCTGAGCAGCCTCACTGTGCCTGGTAGGAATGGTGGCTGCCTTGCTGGCAGGAGGGTCCCGACCCAAAGCCCTGTCCACTCCAGAGCTGCCCTGGGAACTCCTCAGCAGGTCCCACACAGGGCGCCTTGCTGGTTGTGCACACGCAGCTCTAACAGGGATCACCAGCTTGGCCAACAGATGGAGCCCCATCTGGCAGGCCAAGAAACTGGCTCTACACCCATCTCCCGAGACCTCAGGCAAACCACCGTGCGTTCTTGGGTCTTGGCTTGTTCATCATTTACATAGGGATAATGCTGTGCGCCTCGGCCAAGCATTGCAGTGAGACCCAAACGGGAGGGTGCTTCACAAAGCACCCAACGCCACGTAGATGCTTCGGCTGCTTCGGTGATAACGGTGAAGCAAGGCATTAGCGTGCATGAGTGACACCCTCAGCCCCCTCCATGCACCCTTTCAGAGGTCCTCTGGCCCAGCTCCCCTTCTTGCTTTCCTTCCCCTGGCCTGGGAAGGTCAGGGGTGCCCAGGTGGATGCGTGCCCCTTTGGGTCAACAGCTCATTATCTACGATGGGCTTCCCAAGTGGCAACATCCCCTTCATTCCCTGGCCTCTTAGCTCAGCTCCCCAATGGCCTCAGCGGTAGAAACAAGCGTGTGCCTTGTTAGACAAGCCCGCATCTCCCCAGAACACGCTCTAAGCATAATTGCCCATCAGGGAGGTGCACAGGCTCTGCCCTCTGCACAAAGCTGCCAGGCTGTGTTGTCGCTGCTGCAGTGGCCGGGGGCTGAGCTGCCTGAGCTAGGAGGCTAAGCAGAGCCAGGGGGAGCCAGGCAGGTCCAACCCTCCCAGAAGAGACCCCGGCCCTGCCAGTGGGTAGCTGGCAGCCCCCAATGGCAACCTGGGTCCTGCAGCCCAGGTAAATGCCAGGCTGCCTTCTTGCCTCCCTTTCACCTCCTCTTGTTGTTAGGTGCCATCGAGTCAGGTCTGACTCCTAGCGAGCCTCAGAGGGTTTTCAATGGCTGATTGTTTCAGGAGTGGGTTCCCAGGTCCTTCTCCCATTTTTGCAGTGCTGGGGATCGAACCAGGAGCCTCAGAGAGTGCAGAGCAGCGCTCTAGCAACTGAGCTACACCCCAGCCCCTTCACCACCTCTAGCAGCCCCTAACCACCCATCTTCAGCCCACCCAGGCTCCCTGCCCCTTCCCTGGCACCTGATGGGCCCCTTATTGGCCTTCCCACCCCTCTGCCCCCAGGGGCTGACTGAGGTGGCCCCTGTATCTCGGGTGTTGCGCCAGCAGCAACCTGGGCATGTGGCAGCGTTTGGAGATGCAGGAGGGCACAAAGGGTGGGCACCTTCCTCAGAGCCAGAGCCTTGCCACCCCTCCCCACGCCCACCTGCCATCTCAGGAAGACCCCTCCCAAAGAACGCTGGGGAAGCTGCCCTCTCCCACCTCCCCCTCATCTCAGCAGGCTGCAGCTGCCACCAGTGACGTCACACCACAAGCATCCTCTTTCCTGCTCCGGAGTCTCTGCGGGGAGATGGTCCAGGCCCTGGCACCAGCAGAGCCTCGCCTCCTCTTCCTACCTGTCTCTGGCCAGTGACCACTTCCTGGGCCAAGCACCTGACCTCCCTCTTCCCCTGGCAGGATGTGAGCAAGAGGCTGAGAAGCTGAGGCTGTTTTGGGGTCTCTGGGGTGCAGTCCCCCCACTGGGCTGCCTGAGGCATCCGGGCAGCCTGAGTCAGGTGGCTCTGCTGTTGGTCCTTGCAGGAGTCCAGACCTCCTGGGAGCAGAGGCTCAGAAAGAGGCAGATTCGGCTGGTCCTTCTCACCACGCAGAAGCGGAATCGACTTCCAAACAATGGGTTGTTTCACAGGGTCAACAGGCGTAAAGACAGGGAGAGAGGCAGGACACTGCCGGAAGCAACTGTCCAGCTTTCTTCCTCTTCCCTCCCTGGGACTGGGGAAAACACTGGGGGAAAAAGACTCCATTCACCAGAAGACAGGAGGAACAGTGATAGGGATGGTGAGGAACAGAGAGCCAGGCGGCCCCTCCCCTGGGGTACCTCCTTGCATCCCACCATCTGCCAGCCTCTGGGGACCCAGCTGTCTTCTGGTGAGTGGGGTAGGTCCTCTAAGCACTCCCTAGCCTGTTGTGCCCAGACCCCTGCCCCAGGGCTCCCTGTGGGGTGCCCCCCCCCAGGGCATCCAGGGGATTATGCCCCAAATCTAGCTCCTGCCTGAGACCCAAGCCAGATGCATTGGGCCGGGATTCAAGGACCTCTGCACCAAGCACTGGGTCCTCCCTCTCCCCTGAATCCCAAGCCTTATCCCAGCCCTCCCTCCACAGAGCAGAGTTCTCCGAGAGTGACAGCTAGAGTGGCCGGGCAGCACTGAGACAAACGGGCTGTGATTAGCCGGCCATCAATAACTCTTAAAGGCCCATTCTCTCCAAAGCTGGCAGGCCCTCCTGTCCCCTGCCCTCCCCGAGCCAAGAGAGAGCCCCCTTGGCCACTCCAGGCTCTGTCTTCCTCCCTCCTTCCCTCCCTGCTCCGGTCATATCGGCCAGATGGATTATGTCTTATTTCTCTTGGATTTGGCTGCAGGAACCAAACAGCATTTAAGGCCATTGATTGTTCAAAAGGCCAAGTGTATAATGTACCAGAAAATTAGTTTGGAGTGCCCTGCAGGGGAGCAGCTCGGCTCTGGGCTCAGACTCATTCTGCTCTGATGGGCCAGGACGGGGAGACGGGTGGGAGCAGCGGCCCCTTCCGTCTCTTCAGAGCTCTGGGATGCCTTCCTCTCTGAAGCCAAACTGGGGGCCTTGGCCAGCTACTTTACACAGGTGAGCTATATGGCCAGCAACGCCCTCCCTCATGCCAGCCCCTGACTGCTTGTTCTTCCCGCTCTCTCTCGTCCTCCCCCCACCACACAGGATAAGGAAACCTTTCCTCCATGTAGGCATGTCCACGAGACAGCCCCATGCTCACCGATGGAGCACCTGCGCGTACGCCAGTCTGTGTACCCATGAGGCCCTCTGAGAATACAGATCGCAGGCTTCGCCTTTGCCTGAGGAGCTGGTGTCTGGAAGAACACCTGTTGCAGCTGGGCACAGTGGCGCACGCCTGTAATCCCAGTGGCTCGGGAGGCGGAGGCAGAAGGATCACAAGTTCAAGACCAGAGGCAGTCTGTATAACTTAGTGAGACCCTGTCTCAAAAAGTAAAAAAAAAAAATGGGCTGGGGATGCAGCTCAGTGGTCCAGCACTTGCAGAGCATGCAAGCGCGAGGCCCTGGGTTCAACTCCCAGTACTGCCAAAAAAAAAAAAGAATACCTGTTGCTGTTAGGTGCCATCAAGTCAGATCCAACTCATAGTGACCCTAAGTACAACAGAATGAAACACTACCTTACACTGCCATGCACAGGGTCTTTTTAGGTTTGAGCCTATTGTTGCTGGGTTGGTTCCTCTAAAAATGAGTATTTCTGAAGCCGGAAGACCCAGGTTAAACATGGCAAAAAAAGTCATGGTAGTCTGCACAAGGGACACGTGAGCAGCAAAGAAGTGGTGCCAAAGGAGGACCCGTGCCAAAGACAATGGGTTGTTTCACAGGGTCAACAGGTGTAAAGACAGGGAGAGAGCTGGACACTGCCAGAAGCAACCGCCCAGCTTTCTTCCTCTTCCCTCCCTCAGACTGGGGAAAACACTGAAGGAAGAAGACTCCATTCACCGGAAGATATGAGGAACAGTGATACGATGGTGAGGAGCAGAGAGCCAGACTCCTGAAAGTAAGAGAGCAGAAAATGGTCTCGGGAAAGTCAAATCCTAATCCTGTTGCAAGAGACGCAAGAGAGAATTTCCGCTTAGTGTGCCTTCCAGCTACAGCCAGACCAGATGATACCGCTCCCAGAGAAAATGGTAATTCATGGACTGCTGATGCCCTGGCTGACTTGGGGTGAAAGACTAACTAACCTCTGCCAGGCGAACTCCAGTTCCCCTAGCCCAAAGGAACAGGAGGAAATACCATGAATCCTTCGGGTTTGGGCACCAGTGCTCACCTCTCCCCCATCGAATAGTCCATCAGGCCTCATTTTGCATATCAAGATTCTGAAACATGAGAAATCTATACAACACAAGAGCTGGGACCCGTGGTACAGGGAAGGTCTATGCTACATTTCATTGAGAAATATTTTTAAAGTTTTTGTTGTTGGTTTTGGTTTTGTTGTTGATGTTATTTTCTGGGGTTGTTTTTTGTTGCTGTTGGTGGTGGTGGTGGTGGTGGTTGTGTTGTTGTTGTTGTTTTTGTTGTTGTTGTTTTTGAGAGGGGGTATTGAGACAAGGTCTTGCTCTGTAGCCCAGGCTTGCCTTGAACTTGCAACATCCTGCCTCTGCCCCTGACTGCAGGATCACAGGTGAGTGCCACCACCCATGGCTTAAAGATTTTTGTCCCACAAAAGTCTCTTCTATTCTTACGCCTCACCCTATTCTCCTGACTTGAATCAAATGCCTTTGGGGGTTTTCCAAAGATTCAGGTCACCCCAAAAGCATCGACATGTGCAATATTCCAGACCATGCGCCACAGACTTCCCAAGGGGAGATCTGAAAGTGCTTTGACAATGTGCCATGTCTGTGACAGGAAGTTCTAACATAAGAAAAAACAGAGTCTGCCATTTGTCGCCTGCAGCTGTAGCCCTGTGGCATCCGATCCTGTCAGATCCCGGAAACTAAGCAGGGTCAGGTCTGGTTAGTACTTGGATGGGAGACCACCTGGGAACACTAGGTGCTGTAGGCTTGGGAGAAGGACCTGCCAACCCACTCCCAATCAATCTGCCATTGAAAACCCTATGAATAGCAGAGAAGCACTGACAATGGTGTTTCACCTGTTGTACGTAGGGTCACTGTGAGTCAGATACTGACTTGACAGCACCTAACAACAACAACAACAACAACCATTTGTCAGTACTTGGGGATTGAACCCAGGGCCTCACACATACTTTCCAAGTGCTCTGCCACTGAACTGCACCCCCCAGCCCATTTTTTATTTTTATTTTTATTTTTGTTTTCATCTTGAGCCAGGGTCTCACTAAGTTACACAGGCTGCCTCTGGCCTAGAACTTGTGATCCTCCTGCCTCCATCTCCCAAGTCACTGGAATTATAGGCATGCACCACCATGCCCGGCTCTGAATCTAATTTTCCTTGTCACACCAGCAGCTAGCCTTTAGCAGTGGCTCCCAGCATGAGTTCTGATGTAAGTGAGTCATTATTTGAAAGGGGTAAGAAGACGAGGATGATGTGGTAATAGGAACCTTTTTTTTTTTTTTTTTTTTAGGCAGAGTTTCGCTAGGTAGCCCCGGCTGGTTTTCGTTTATGAAATGGTAGCAGCCAACAACCCCACTTGTGGGGATAGGCATTCTGGCTAAAGGCCATGGAAGACTTAGCCCAGCACTTCTCACATTGTCTGCATTTAGTTTATGTTACTTGATTCTGTGGGGGGAAACAGACCGGGTAGCCACAGGTCCTGGAAAGACCCAGGACCTTGAGAAAACAGGGTGAGGGTGGGCTTTGATGAGAGGGAGCAGAAGGGTCCAAATAGGGGAAGAGGCATAAACCCAAAGAGACAAAGCAACCTCAGGGGTGCATCTCACCTCAGGGATGCAGGGAGGAGGCAGGGTTTCATCACAAATCTAAATTAACCTAGGAGCTAAACGCATCAGGAAAAAGAAAGCAAAGTGTTCTTAGAAAGATATCCTTGAGCAGGGCATGGCAGTGCACACCTGTAATCCCAGCGGCTTGGGAGGCGGAAGCAGGAGGATTGCAAGTTTGAGACCAGAGGCAGTCTGCGTAACTTAGTGAGACCCTGTCTCAAAAAGTAAAAGAATGGCTAGGAGTGCAGCTCAGTGGTCCAGCACTTGCAAAGCGTGCAAGTGCGAGGCCCTGGGTTCAACCCCCAGTACCACACACACACACAAAAAAGATATCCTTCAGTCTTATCATAAAGAGTCTGATGGGCAACTAGGGCAGTTAGACAAGAGGAAGAACTTCCATGCAGAATCCACTAAATCCTTAAACAGTCTAATGAGAGGGACTCCAGCCATCTGCAAAGCTGGAGGAGATGAGAGCAAGCGTGTGGAGACAGGAGAATGGATGGGATTGGGAACTGCTTCCTTCTTCCCTGAGACACAGCAAGTCAGATCTCTCTTAAAAGCAGCTTTCCGGCATCTGGAGGGGGCTCTGCAAAGCCCCAGGAAAATGCCAGTGTGGCAATTTAGTAGTGAGCAGCAATGCTAATGAGTGCCAAGAATAACAGTGGCTTCTTAATGGAGCCCTTAATGAAGACTCACTCCGGGTTTTATTAACGTAGGGAAAAAGCACACGCTCTTTTCTTCCCAGCTCTTGGAGAGCAGGCAGAATAAAAAGCACCCCCAAACACGGGCTGAACCCATTTCCTGGATCCCGCTTAAGATGCCATCCCAGGCTCTAGAAAGTGGGGTAGGAAGAGCAGCTCAGAGCCCTGAACCCCTTCTTGGCCCTTTGGACAATCTCGTTGGACCCCTAGATCCCACACGGTCTTAGAGGGAGATTTCTAGCAACTCTTAGCTCTGTAATTTGTGGGCAAGCTGCAAATCAGGACACAAAGGAACCTGTCACAAGACGGTGGCAGTGATTGTAACAGGCAGCTCCTTCCCATTAAATACTCGATTAGACTGCAATCCCCCGTGAGGCCTGAGACTGACTATTCAGCCACCAAGGTGGACAACTGGGCTACTCACCCGCCCCCGTGGTGCCCCCATCACCAAGGGTGGAGGCCCTGTTGGTCCTGAATGCAGCAAGAAAGATTCAAGTTACACCTGCCAAAGGACCTACAGTCATGGAAATACAGAACTCCAGGGCTTGTAGATGGCCTTGGTCATCAAATGGAATCCCCCGCTTATGAGGAAACGGAGACCAAGAGAAGCTAGAACCTCACTCAAAAGCCAGACAGTTGACATGCCTGTGCCACAGTCCAAGGCTTTCTGGGCAGCCCGCTCCTGACATCACCATCTGCCTCTTGCTGGACTCCATCTCTCAGATCTATAAAACCTGGATAGTTGACCATCCTTGCAGCTGGGCTGGCAGGAACTCGGTGGCATCTGGGGATCCTTCTGGGCTGGGATCTGGAAGAATCTCTGGAGTCCCAATATTAGTCCAGAATGCAGTGTAGGGAACACTTTGCACATTGGAGATGCTCAATCACTCTCTTGAATAAAGTAAAATAGGAGTCCCCCATTTTATAGATCACTGATGCCCTAAATTCCAATGGAAACTTCAACGGAGGGACAACCATCATCCCACATTGCTCCACTGTTGTCACAGCCACACATGCAAGCCCTCTGCCCATAGCTGTCGCACTGGTGGTGAGTTCATAAGATGAATGATCCCGGAGCCTGTGAAAGGTTGCCCAGTAGCTCCCTCAGGTTGAGGGCTGTCTCTCTGTGGTGCTTGAAGGGACCTAGAACAGAGAGGAGTCATTTCCTGCCTGGGAGCCCAGTCTGATGGGGAGTAACCGCCCCTATCTCTCACACACACACACACACACACACACACACACCCCACATGCACACACGCAACCAAGCACATAGATAATGGTGCAGATGCTGAGCAAGTGCAATGTGCCCCACACCATGTTCGGTGCTTAACCCAACTGAGTTCTCATTTAATTCTCCAACCTCATTGTTGCTGTTGTTGTTAGGTGCCATCAAGTCATGTCCAACTCATAGCAACCTTCACAGGGACTTTCAACTGCTGATAATTTTGGGATTGCCTCCAGAGTGGATTGCCATGTCCTTCTCTCATTTTTGCAGTGCTGGGAATCGAACCCAAGACCTCAGAGACTGCAGGGTGATGCTCTACCAACTGAGCTAAATCCAACCTCATTGGAAGGTATTATTTTGCCTCTTTTAACAGAAGAAAGTGAGACCCAAATGGGTCAATTGCCCCAGGTCACACACCAAGAAATGGGTGCAGCCAGGAGATGAAGTGCTGTGCCCACCCGGCCCCACCATCAGTCCCCATGGGGACACCTGTGACCTGCACATCTCAGTGCCAGGGACCCTGGGCATTGCAGCAGTGAATTCTGGAAGGTATCCCAAAAAGGGTTCCCCGGGACTTTGGGAGGGCCTCGGTAAGAGGAGGCAGACCAAGTAGAAAAGCAGCTGGCGTTTAGTGAACAGGTGTCTGTGCCCAGCTCTGTGCCACGTGCTCACGCCACAATCTCATCTAACGCTCATACTCACCTTCTGAGGTCAGCCTTACAAGCCTAAAGAGACTCAGGTTCAGAGAGAGTGAGTGACTTTCCCAAGTTTACCCAGCTAGCAAATGGTAGACTCAGGACCTGAACCCGTATCTGGCTGCAGTAGAAGACAAAGTCACTGAGCTGACTGAAGGAGACGGTGGTAGTAGCGACAGTCTAGAATATAGATCACAGCCTGCTGCTGGAGACTTCTCTTTCCTAGCTAGAAAAAACACACGCTTATCTTAGGAGCCTTGGCTCTGAAAAGGCGGGAGAAGGGGGCCAGGTGTGCCTCGATCTATAGACAGTTTTTCCTACCCTTGTCCCCCAGGAGGACTCATGGAAATGGCAAAAGAACACGTGGGTAAGATACCATTAACATGCAAGGGGACAGCAGAGGTTTGAAGCTGCACCGTGGCCACTTTAATCTGTTTTCCCAGAGAAGCTTAGGCCCCATCTGCGCACATAGCCCCCAGCACAGAGCTGCACGCCAGCAACCTTGGGGAGCTTCCTGGCCAGCTGCGCAGCTCCGCCTGCTGGCCACAGCAGAGCCCTCAAAAGCAGACGGATCAAGGTTCAAGTCCTGCTTGCCCTGGCTGGGAGCCTTAGTTTCCTCATCTCTTAAGTAGGGTTGATCATGCCAGACACACAGAACTATATTCGCACCTAAAATTCCGTCACCACCCCTCCCTTCACGGCTACTCCACCTTGTCCCCTTCTCGAAGCCAAATATCGCCACATGGCTCGCCAACCATTTCCCCTTCAATGAGTCAGCAAGTGGTGTCACGTAGGGCTCTGATCCTAGCCCATTTCTGGGAAGGCCAAAGCTGGTGATCCTAGGGGAGGAAGGGGCTGGTCTGTGGCTCTTGTCCCTGGGGACTCGGATGAGGCTGGAGGTCACCCAGGAGATCCTGGAGGCCAAGAGCCATCAGGGCCTGGAAGCCCAAATGGGCAGGTGCCAGGAGCCAGGCTACTTGTGCCTCAGTGGGGCCTGGAAAGAGCCCAGGCTCCCTGGACCCTCATTCGGGAAATGGAGGCACCTGAGTACTAGAAGGACTCTGCTTCCTAAGAGGCCCAGAGGGAGACAGGGACCAAGGATCCAATGCTCAGTTCCACCCACACAAGCTCAGTGTGTGCTAAAGATGGTGCCAGGCAGGGCACCAAGGCCAGGCTCAGCTCTGCCTCCTGCCCTTGACAGTTCCTCCCAAGGGATGCAATCCAGTGGCAGGCCCAAGGCCCCTGCCTTCACCAGCTCCTCCTGAGGGACACAGCCCGGCCACGCAGCTCTGAGACGCCTGCCCCTCATCAGTTTGCCTGGAGCCCACCCACCTCAGGGCCTTTGCACAGGCCGCCCATCCCCTGGGATGTGCCTGCCTGAGTCTCTCCACCCTCAGAGGCCACCAGGCTACTCTCAGACATCACGTCCTCTTGTTCCTCTGACCCTCCGTTCTTCCTGTCCCTCCCACCTCAGCTCTCAGCATACACAGCCTGTATAACAGTGATTTTCATGTCCCTCCCAAGAAGCCCTGAAGGGAAGGGCCTGGCCTGGCTACCCCTGCGTCCCCAGCACTCAGCACAGAGCCTGGAAAGTAGTGGATACTTGGGAAATGCGAGACTAAGCACTGAGGAAAATGGGTTCTTTCCTCCTCCCTTGACACGAGAAGCTGAGCCTGGGAAAGTTGTAAGGATGGGATATGCAAGGCAGGGTCAGACTTCCGGCAGCCTCCTTGCAGGGGACTGGCCTCAATGACTGCTCCTGTGAGGAGGAAGATGTTTTGGTCCCTGATCCTCTGTTCTAAAACTAAAGGGACCTCGCCTTGGTGTTGGCCCCGCCTCTCCCTGCCAGTCCCAGACCAGCGTCCGTCTCCTCATGCACCTCCCTCCACCGCCTGTCCGCTGCCCACCTCCCCACGCTCAGCTCCGTGCCAGCCTCATAGCAGGGAATGTAATTAGGCCTTTCCCAGGGTGGCCCGTCCAATGGGGGATAATTTATGGAAATGGGTAAAGGTGTTTTAAATTATTCAATTTAAATGTAAATAGAGGAGATGGTGTCTCTGTATAAACTATCTTATTTATGCTCTGCCCGACTCCCCTCCCAGGGCAATAAGGAGTAATTTGGACTCCTCTGGAGCCCCGGGCCCTCCATTTTCTTTAAATATGTGGAACTGGCCCATGTCCCTGGGGGCGCTGACAGAGAGGCAGAAATATCCCTAATAACCACTGTCTTCGTTAGGGTCACTGGACAGGATGTTTCACCCCCACACGGCCTCAGGAGAACTGTGGCTGGCCAGGGCAAATGTACAGAAAGCAAATCTTCCATCTTGGCTGGTTGGGGATGACAATGTCCTGGGGCAGCCAGCTCTGCTATTCTCACCTTCTGCCCAAGGTCTCTTTCCCCGTGAGTCCCAAGCAGAGGTTGGCAGCTGGCTTCACACCTCCCTGAGATTCTCCTTCGTGCTCTGAGATGCCAGCAGACTGTGAGCCACCTATTCTTAGAGCACTTCTATCCTAAACAGAGTCCCCTAACACAGGGCCACCTTGGAAAGGAAGCCCCTCCTTGATGCCTCTCAGACAATGTCATGCATGCCCATGGGAGGGCATTGGAGGAGGAAGGAGAGGCCATGCTTTATTTAGTCCCCTCAGCCCACCTTGGAGCCAGCCTTGCTCTGGGGTCAGGGCCACCACACACATGAGCAGCAACCCATGACACATGTAACTATTGGGGATACTCAGGGACAAAGAATAGAAGAGCTGCAAAGTGGCTCCCGGCCCATGGAGAGCTGGCACTCTGGAGACCAGCAGGCAGGGTGGAAGTCAGGACTGGGCTTTCCAGCTGGCCTCATTTCGCTGGGGTTCTTTTGTGTGCATACAACACCCTATACCTGGACCGCGAGATGACCAGGGCAGTGAAGAGCTTTAGGTCCACCCACAACACATCCAAAGAAAACCGGAGCTCCGTGACTCTCAGAGACTCTTTGGAAAGTGTGCCAAGGTCCCCCTCTACCCCACCACAAAACTTCTGCCATCATGCCACCTGCTCCTGACCAATCTCTGTAAGGAGAAGGCATTAGCTCAGACCTAATGGGCTGTTCAGGGGCTAGGGATGGGGACAGCTCCCCACTGAGTCACAGCGTGCTGAGGGGGTATCAGGAAAAATGGAGAGCAATGGATAAACGGCGTCCACTGTGATGGCAGGGGAGTAAGGATGTAGAGATTGGGGAAATCTAGACGTCTTTTCATCATTAACAATGTTTGTTCCAGCCTGCCCCTCCTTTCTTCATTTATCTATTTTTATTTTTTGTGGTACTAGGGTGCTGAACCTGGGGCCTCAACATACTTTGCAGGAGCTCTACCACTGGGCTACAACCCTAGCTCCTTTTTAAAGTTCTTATCTTGAGACAAGGCCTCGCTAAATTATGCAAGCTGCCTCTGGCCTCAAACTTGTAATCCCCCGGCCTCCACCGCCCGCATCACTGGGATTAGAAGCATGCGCCACTGCACCCGGCTCAGCCAACCCTTCCCCTCTGGAACTGGGTCAGTTCCTAAGAGCCTAATCCTAAGAGCCAGACCATTGCCCATCCACTAAAGAGCAGAGAGTCAGACAGATGGCCCAGAGCCAGACTATTTGGCATGACAGGTCCAAATAAGGCACAAAAAGCAGCCTAGCTGCCTTAAAGCTTTCCAGGGCTGCCATAAGTAAAAGGACGGCTTATCCAGGTACCACCACCACCACCACATTATGACATCAACCCATTCATTGTACAAGGATGAACTGACCGTCTTTATGGAAGAATGATTCAAAAGGGGCTACGATAAAGGTGGGGTATTCTGGAAATTGTTTTTGTCGTTGTTAGGTGTTGTCGAGTCAAGTCCGACTCATAGCGACCCTCATAGGGTTTTCAATGGCTGACTGTTTCAGGATTGCCTTGGGAGTGGATTGCCACATCCTTCTCCCATTTTGCAGTGCTGGAAATCGAACTTGGGACCTCAGAGACTGTAGAGCAGCGCTCTACCAACTGAGCTAAATCCCAGCCCATGGAAATTGTTAGACAACTCAAAACGGGACTCTGCTGATGATAAAGGCAACGTCAGGGAAGATGTGTGGAAAAAGACTATTCAAAATAATTTTTGAAATGACTGAAAAAAGTACTTTTATATTAATATTATATGTGATTTTTAACTACATTGTATCTGATTAATCTATAATTAAGGCTGAAATTTATTTCCTCTATATTTATAAAACTACATGTATGTTCCAATTGTCAAAAAAAAAAAAAAGATGAACTGACTGCCCACTTTTTGTCAGGCATAGCTAGATGCAGGATGTCTACTAGCAAAAAAAAAAAGAGAGAGAGAGAGAGAGAGACCCATTTCCTGGTTGGTGGACTTACCATCCTTGCAGTGGGCTTTACCAGTTTGTTGGGAGTTGGTTTGACTGCAAACATCCTTGCTGTGTTTGGGAGTTTGTACCTTGTGAGTCACACCTTCCCAAGGTAGAAAGCAGAAACTTGACTCCTCAGCCTCCCTCGCTTCTGGTGCACAGGCGTGTGTGACTCCAGCTCCCCATCCCAATGATGTATCAGGGACTTGGCTCTAGCAGGGAGGACGTGAGGAAGGAGGCAATGTCCAGAGCCCAGCAGGCTGGCAAGCTTGGTAGTGGCGGTTTCTGGCTGCTGGGATAGAAGTGACAATGAGGTCAAGTTCCTGGCCCAGAACTTGGGTCAGTGGGGGCATGACAGCGGAGCAGAGGCCCCTCTGGTGCCTAGAGGGTGGGCAACAGCAGCTGTGGGTTCTCTCTGCATCTGGGTCTAGGTGTGGGCACAGTGGGCACTGTGTCTGGAAGCGGGGCCTCCAGGCTCCACCCATTCCATAGGAGATACCTGGTATCCTAATGAATACCCTTCCTACTTTGCCAGTCAGAGCCGGCTCCTTTTGATATGGCCTCACACCTGACTGGTCTGAGTCCATTCAGACTGCCCTAATAAAATGTCCTAGACTGGGTATCACAACAGAAACTTACTTCTCAGGTTTCTGGAGGCTGGAAAGTCCAAGATCAAAGGTCCAGCAGATTTGGTGTCTGGTGAGGGGTTTCAGGTTCATAAAGGGCACCTTGTGCCTGTGCCTTCCCATGGTAGAAGAACAAACAGGTCTTCTTTAGGCTGATTTTATTTTATTTTATTTTATTTTATTTTATATATTTTTCCAGTACTGGAGGTTGACCGTAGGGCCTCACATGTGCTAGACAAGCACGCTACCACCAAGCTGCACCCCACTGCCTTTTTTATTCTTCACTTTCAGATAAGGTCTCCCTAAGTTACATAGGCTGCCTCAGGCTTTGAACTCGTGATCCTCCCGCCCCGGCCTCCCAACTTGCTGAGATTACAGGTGCATCCTCGCACCTGGCTCCGGTCCTCTTTTATAAGGGCCATGCCCTCATGACCAAATTGTCCCTCAAAGGCCACACTCCAATGACAGTCACCCTGAGGCTTAGGACTTTAGCCTATGAATTTGCAGGGGACACATTCGGACCATCGCCTAACTGATGCAGAAGGGGGACCCATCCTTAATGAAGACACCTGTTCTGAAGGCCCAGCCTGGGTGGCCCTTGTCTCGACTCTCCTGAGCCCAGGCACTTTGCTCACACCTCCATTTTTGCAGCCTTCATAGAGGTGTGAACCATTGTGTAAGTCTCCCCTACCCTCCCTCCACACATGCACAGGCATACACACACACACGCACACGCACACACATGTACACACGCATACCCCCAAACTCTGAGCTTCTTGAGACCTAGGTCACTTCTTTCCCACCATCACATCTCAGGTCTCATTTAGGACACGGCTCATGGTCAGTGCTCACTAAGTGTCACTGACGATCATCACCACTGTCTTCATTATACAACTCTATCTGGCTGTGAATCGAGCAACCTTGTCCCTACCGTCTCGAGCATCAGCCATTAAGTTTGTACCCATAGTCTCCAGGCCCTGCAGCCCCCATCAGAATGTCCCCTATAACACCACAGCCGTACCCTCTGACCCCTGCCCAGTCCCCTAACCCTTCCTGACAGAAAGCACCCCCTGCTCTGGTCCACCTGGTGCCATCCAGTCTTCTCACCTAACTCCAGCCCCCAGAGTCCCTGGACAATGCCTCTGGCCTTGGACAGACCGGTGATGTCCCCCAGGCTCGTGGAGAGAGATGTCCACATGGTACATGTTGACAACCCAGGCATGTCCGCCGTCCTGGCCAGCCCTGCACTCATACCCTCCCTCTGCCCGCTCTGCAGGAAGAGCCAGAGGAAATGAGCAATTCCTTTCGGAATCAATGTCATGCTTGGGGCATGATCAACATCCACGCACAGAGCAGCCCCATGGAGGGAGCTAATGGCATTCGGTGTCTGGGTGATGCTTCCCTCCCTGACAAAGAAGCCTGGCCCCGATGCTCTCTGCTCAGGCACCCCTCCTCTGTGCACCCCTCCTCTCGGGGCACATTCACACTACCCCCAGATGCCTCTTCCTGGGCCTGGACAAGCTGATCCCCTTCCCCTATCCCTGGCAGTACACCGCCTTGAGTCAGCAGAGGGGCCTGGGCAGGCCCACAGCAGCAAGCTCCTGGCCGTGACCTTCGCAATGAGTTGCTAGGCTTCCGACGGGGTCAAATCACCTGGCTTCAAACCAGCTCCTCTGCTCACCCTCTGTGTGACCTTGGGCATGTTACCTAAGTAGTATCGACTTCAAGGAGGACTAAACAAGATACCGTTTGCAAAGGGTTCAGCATGATGCCCGGCACATGGTAAGCCCTCAATAACGTTAACTGTGGTTGTCATTGTTGTTGTTGTTGGTATGACTCACAGCAGCCACACAGATCTTGGCTCATCTCATCTGAGTCCTACCCACTGCCTCTTAAGGCCACTGCAATCTGATCTATTCCCAGTGGACTTGGAACTCAACTGTCCCCAGGGCAATGTGGCAGGAAGAATAATGGCACCGGGAGAAGAAGAACCATGTTTGAGCCCCATCTCATGTCTGTTAGCCATGCTTCTCTTTAATCCAGCTGACACAAGGCAGATCCTAAAAATGCAACAACTGAGCCGGGAGCGGTGGTGCACACCTGTAATCCCAGTGCTCGGGAGGCAGAGGTAGGAGGATCGCAAGTTCGAGACCAGAGGCAGTCTGCGTAACTTAGCAAGACCCTGTCTCAAAAAGTAAAAAAAAAAAAAAAAGTGGGCTGGGGCTCAGCTCAGTGGTCCAGCATTTGCAAAGCATGCAGGTGCAAGACCCTGGGTTCAACCCCCAGTACCAAAAAAAAAAAGTGACAACTAGCTGAGCACACACGCTCGTTCCTTCCCCCAGCCATGTGCCACAGTGTCCTTGTGGGTACAGCAAAACGCCTTCCCCCACAATACCAGGGCTAGGACTCAGTCAAATCGATGGCACTAAGGAAGTACCTGGGGTGTGGAGCTAATCCGGGATACTGGTGGGATCAGGTCCTGCTCAAACCCTGTGCGTGACACTTAGTCCCCCAAGCCTCCTCCAGCTGAGGACAACAGTGACCCCATTTCTACACCCTTCAACACAAGTCCAGCTCGGCAAACTCCGCGATGTTCCCTCAGCCCGAGGAATACTTAGTTCACAGTGAGAAAGCAACCTCAGCTGTCACCAGAATGAGTAAAATCCCTGGGTTCCCAGGAGGACAGAGTGGCCCTCCACAGGGGAGCTGCTGTTCAGGAGGGGACCAGCGGCTGTAGCAGTGGACATGTGCGACACCCCTACTGTGGACAAACGCCTTCTCACCTACTGTCTGACTCAGCACCACACATCCCAGCAGTGCTGACAGGAAACCAGCTCATCCCGGAGAACCAACCTGTGCCAAGTGGCAGAAAAGGCCACGAGCTCATGGTGGAACCAGTGAGCTCTGTCCTGTCCACCCCACCACGGACTCTGCAGTCCTCCCAGGATGGCCTAGAAGGCCCTTCCAGACCTAGACCAACCCGTAACAATAATAAACTATCGAATCAAAGCACCAGCTCTAATCCAACAACTTCATTTCACCAATGAGGAAACTGAGACAGAGAGAGAAGTATGGAGTAGCCCAAGGTCACACACCTGGAGGTGATGCAAAATGCACCTGCTGACAAAGAACATGAGCTTATCTCACTCAGTGTGTCAGCACAGGAAGACTCCTGGATCATGTGGTCACACCCCACCAAGCCCTTTGCTGGTGATCAAAGAAGAAACAAATGTGTACATTCTGACTGCAGATACTAGATATAAAAGACAGATTGCAGAAATCCTTGTATTGGTAAGATTTTTGTTACCATAATGAAATACCAGAGACAGGCTAACTTATGAAGTAAAGAGGTTTATGTAACTCAGACTTCTGAAGAGTGAGCATCCGGCTAACATGGAGCAGGCTCTGGTGACAGCTCCTCCTTGGCTATATCGCCTCATCATGGATTGTAATGGTGAGGACACACATGGGAACAATGATCACATCACCAGACAGGAGCAAGAGAGTCGGGTAAGGCCGGCTTGCTCCCTTTACAAGAACCCTCCAGTGAGAACGACCTTAACTGCTTCCCAGAGCAGGGTCCCCAGTGACCTCTTACTAGGTCCCACCTCTTAAAAGTCCCACCTCCCTCAACACTATCACCCCAGGGATGAAGCCTCACACACATGGACTCATAGAGGACACTCAAGCATGTTGTTGTTGTTGCTGTTGGGTGCTGACAAGTTGGATCCAAGTCATAGTGACCCTATGTACAACAGAATGAAACACTACCCAACACTGTCCATGCAATAGAGGCATCATGCTAAGCCCTCAATGTTTGCTGAGTTGGACTTGTGCTGTCATGCACACCATCTTTTTATGTTTGAGTCCAATGTTGCAACCACTACGTTTCTTCTTATTTAGAGTCATGCCACATCAGCAACTGGAGGGCCCAGGTGCTTTACTGCCTTCCCATCATTACAGTAGACTCTAATTTGAGGGCGCAACTCTTCCCTAGTTGTCTCTTGAATGCCTTCCAGCCTGGGGGGCTCATTTTCCAGCACTGTATTTGACAGTGCTTCTCTGCTACTTATCAGGTTTTCAATGGCTAATTGTTTCACGAGTGGGCTGCCAGGTCTTTCTAGTGCAAATACACAGTACCCAAATCCTCCCCTCCTCACAGTCACACCCCTTGGGAATATGGCTTTGCAGCTTCTCTCGGTAAGAGGGAGTCTCTTTCTTCCACTATTGAAGCTGAAATCACTCATGTCTCGCTGTGTTAGATTTCCATCACTGTGATAAAATACCTGAGATAGCCAACTTAAAAGGAAGGGAAGTTTCATTCAGCTCACGGTTTCGGATGTCTCAGTCCACAGCTACTCGGCCCCATGGCAGCACAGAACATCATAGCCAACATATGGCAGAGGACTTTTTACCTTACAGCAGCCAGAAGCTAAGAGGGAGACAAGCAGGGGCCTAGAGCTCAATAGCCCCTTCAAAGACCCACTGCCAATGGCCTGTTTTCCTCCAACTGAGCCCCAACTCTTAAGGCTCCAACACCTCCCAATAGTGCCACAGGCTGGGAGCCAATCTTTTAACACATGGGCCTGTGTGGAACATTCAGGATCCAAGCTATTATGCTTGCTTTCATCAATAGAGTCCAGCCGAGGTAACCATGAGCCGGTTCCAAGGCTGGGCCTCAAGGGCCTTTGCAGGCTCCATTGTTGCTTAGAACCCTGCAGTACCGTGTGCACAGCAGGCTGGGCCTCTAAAGATAAGAGGCCAAGTGGAGAAGGGCCCTGTCATCTCAGCTGGGGCTTCTCTGGATCAGCCTGTGACCAGCTGACCCCCAAAGCCGAGAACCTATCCTAGATCAACATGGGGTCCCTCAACCCACAGCCCACCGCGGTTATGGGAGAGACCCCAGCCGAGGCTGGGGGAACCACCCAGGGCACCAGAGGCTCTGGGGTCGTCGTAAATCTTACGGCTGTGAGTCACTGGGTTTGGGGATGGTTTGTTTCCAGGAATTAGCAGCAGGAGTACCTCAGTTAGGGGCCCCCATAGTCTTGGCAAAGGCAGGACCTGTGCTCCCCAAGGGCCTCGAGAGAGTGGGGAGCCTTTTCTGCTAAGAGTCGAGTTGAACTCCTGCCTCCTCAGTGCAGTTGCTGGGCGCTGGTTCAGCCCAGGGCCAATGGGGCCGGTTCTAGACTCACCCTGACCCTTTCCACCCCGTGGCTCCGGCCACACAGTTCCCCAGCTGGCAAAGGCTGTGCGACCTGCAAGGAGAGCCACAGTGAGCCTGGGCGGCTCTCAGCCAGGAAGAGGTGGCCTTGCAGACCAAGCCTGGGCTGAGATCTCCACACCAGAGAAGCATCCAGGGCCAGGCACCCCCACCCCTCCAGGGGAGCAATCAGCCCCAGGAGCCAGCAAGGCCCCTTGACATTTGATGGGAGCCATTATCCAACACTCATCCCCAATCAGGCCTCAAGTGCCTCTGAGGGCCCTGGGCTGCAGCCTCCTTCCCACGCTGCATTGCTGGGGAGAGGGGAGGTGGGACCGCCAGGCTGGGTGAGGGCCTCATCCTCCCACCCAGCCCCTCCTTTCTTGCTGAGGCCCCCAGGGGACAGAGCTACCTCAGGCCAAATGGCTGCAGAGATGGGAGGCTGGGCTCCCAAGTTTGCAGTAAGACCAGCCTGGCCAGGCGCAAACCAATGTGGGTTGGGTCGGAATCTGGATTTCTGCTGCACCCAAGAAGGCCTGGCCTCCAGACTCATGACTCTGGGGGTCCTGAACAAGTCCCCTGGTGACCACCTCCCCCGTCAGCAGGCTTCTGCCTTGCCACACACACTAGATTTCCCTCTCCGCCGCCACACTTCCTGCTGCTGTCTTGGAGCAAATCCTGGCTTAGAAGCCTGAAGGCCTGGATTTCTCTGGTCCCCAGAGTGTAGTGGTCAAGTCACCTCACCTCTCCTGCTCTGAAAAGATGACCATGACCCTCCAGCCCCTGCCTTCCTCTACTGGAGGCCGTTGAGAGAATTGTATTCTTTAATGCCTGGGAGGACACTTGATAAACTATAAAATAACTATAATACAGGCCAGCTCAGGTGGGCCAGGCCAGGGCCTGACAGTGGGGGTTTGGTGCCTCTGTGTGGATACAGGTGGGCACATCAGGCTGCTAGGGCACTCACTTGGCACCTTGGCTGTCCTACACCAATGTATTTCTTGGTTTGGAATTATTCGTGGTTTTCATCGTCTCTGTCTCCACCCAGGCAGTGAATCAAATGTCCTGGTGCATTACAGCCAGAATGCAGAGGCAGATCTGAGCTCTCAGAACAAAAGGGGAACAAAGCTCTGTCCTGGCACATGACAGGGTGCAGGAGGTACAGACAGAAACCCCTGCACTCTACCAGAGAACCTAAGTACTTAAACTACCAAATGGGAAACTCAGAGATAGTGGCAGGTGGAAAGTTACAGAAAAGTAGGCCATGAGAGGTCAGTCCAGAAGGCTCCCTGGAGGAGGAGGTAGAGTCAGAGCTGAGTTTTGGTAGGAAGTCTGGGAAGGTAAGCAGCGGGAGAAACAGCTGTGAGGCAGGACAGAAATAGATGTGCTTTAAGTCTTCTTTTATCAAATAATAGGCTGGGGTTTAGCTCAGTTGGTAGAGTATTGCTCTGTTCTCTCTGAGGCCCTAAATTCAATCCCCAGCACAGCAAAAATGGGAGAAGGACCTGGCAGCCCACTTCTAAAATAACCATCTATTGAAAACCCTATGAATTACAGGGAAGCACTGATATAGTGCCAGGCATGGCACAGTGTCAGGGAGTGTTTTACTCTGTTGTACATAGGGTCACTATGAGTCAGACACTACTCTGTGACACTTAACAATCACAATTTACCAAATAATAGTAATTTGGCCTTGCCCTTGTAGGGCAATTTAGGATTTACAAGCATTTTCCATGTGTATTTTCATGTTGAAATCTCATTACAGTTGCTTGAACTAGACAAGTCAGTTTTTATTATCCCCACTTTATAGATGAGGAAACTGAGGCTTGGAGAAGTGATTTTCCTAGGGTCTGCTAGCAAACAGAGAGTGCAGAGGTAGAAAGTCTCCAGACTCCTGAACCGTCCAGCCTGGGGCGCTCCACACAAGTCCCTCTACCAGCCCACCCACCAGTGTGTCTTCTAATGTCTGGGGGTCCTGGGAGCTGGTCCTGCATCTAAGGTGGCTCTAGAGTAAGGCAGAATTAGGATCAGACCACAGCTCTGTCATTTTCCTTGACTGTGGCTGGTTTGTTCTTCTCTAAGCTTCAGTTTCCCCACTTGGAGGATAGATGATTGTGAGAGTTGTAAGAGAAGGACTTTGAGGCACTGAGCATGATGCCTGGCCTGTAGTATTTGCTCGATGAATGGCTATGCTTCTCCTTAGCATTATGGTTATTAGTTCATTAGCGCTAATCAAGAGGAGATTCCCATCCCATTCTCACCAGTTTCTACCTTCGAGGAGAAACAGGCTGCTCCGCACCCCACTGTGACCGTCCATTACTGTTTCAACAGCTGGTTTCCAGCAAGCACAGGCAATGCACTTCTCCCTGCGTCCACCTGGGCCCAAGCGTACAGTAGAAACCTCACACGATGGGGGCCGAGGAGCGCCCCTCCACCAGCTGGTTGGGCCTGACCCCTCGGCGACCTGTTGAAATCCATTTTAGTCGCCAGAGCTCTCGTTTCTATTAAACTCCATTTGCCACGAAAGCAGAAAGGTAATTATGGGTCCTCGTCTTAAATCACTCCGCCACTGAATTATTAAAGGGAAGAATTAAAAATAATCAGGCTTTTTCATTACACTTCATAGCAGGGAAATTAAAGGTGTAGGAATGTATTTTTTCCCCCGAATTTAAGTATTCATTTTGGAGATTTATAGGGGAGTGGAAATGATTCCCTGCCTGCCTGGTTCTTCTCCTTATAAAAGGAGGAGAGAGGGGGAAAAAAAAAAAAAAAACTTGTAAAATTAAAAGGCAGATAGAGTGAAGAAGGGATTTAACATAAAGAAGTACAACTGAGTGTTTTGCATTTTAATACATTTTTTTCTGCACAATTACACCACTGAGTGATATGGCAGGGGAGATTAGGCTGCTGTAATTCCATGCACTGGGTGGTGAGATGGCACGGGGCTCATCAGTTGTTCAGTGAGAAAGGCACGCAGGGGCCTCACGCTGGGCCCTGGAGCTCAAGGCAATGGGAAGCACGCACTGATTTGGCCTCCAGGCTCCCTCCGCCCTCTTTTCTTCAGGGGCCACCAGCCAGGGAGGGGAGGCTGCTTTCACAGAGCACAAAACCCCAGGCATCAAGGGTGGGAGGAGCAGAGGCCTGGGACCCCCCAGGGAAAGGTGAAGGGAGGCGCTCTCCTCCTGGCTGGAAGATCCGGAGGGAGGTGGCAGAGAGGGAAGGTGAGGCGACCCTCCAGCAGTCTTCCTCCTACACACCCGCCCCTCACTGCCAAGGATGAGTACCTGACACAGAACTGTCTAGAGTCTGAGGAGAGACTGGAAGATTCGGGAAGGCCTTGGACCTCACAACCAAATCCCAAGGGCCCCAGATGGATCCATAAGACAAATGGTTCAATCCACTCTCTGCCTGGGCTGGGATTTAGCTCAGTTGGTAGAGCGCTGCGCTGCAGTCTCTGATGTCCTGAGTTCAATTCCCAGCACCACAAAAATGGGAGAAGGGCCTGGCAATCCACTCCCAAGGCAATCCCGAAACGGTCAGCCACTGAAAACCCTATGAGGGTCGCTATGAGTTGGATACCGACTCGAGGGCACCTAACAACAACAACTCTCTGCCTCCCCAGCCCAGGCCCAGAGGAAAAGCAAACCAGACACCCCCGGCTCAGGTGAGAGACAGGTGTAGACGCCTTCTCTCCTGGGATTGGATCTGAGCTGAGCTGAACGGGATCCGCCCAGGGAGGCACCCAGGCTAAACGCAGGAACGGGAGCTCTTACCGTTCCCAGCTGAAGACAGGCAACTGAGCCCCAAGCACCTCGCTTCCCCCAAGCTGCAGCAGCTGGGGAGCACTGTGCTGCTCTCTACCTTCTGGGAACAGAACAAGGGCAAAACAAGACTTGGGGGCCCCCTTCACCCGCAGCATCATTGACAACAGCTGGATAGTCCCAAATCAGACCCAGAGGAGGTACTGAGAGCAGGTCAGTCTGTCCAGCTGGGGTGGGGCCACCAGGCAGGAACACCTCCCACCTGCTCTGTCTACCCACCACACCCCTATGCTGGGCAGGGACAGTGTGTCGGGGAAGCGGGGCCCCTCCCCCACGGAGCTGGACCCAGAGCTCTCAGCCCCCCCCCCCTCCCTGTGGTAATAAATTGCAGGGAAATGCCGCTGAGAGGTGTCAGAACAATTTCTATTAAACATAATTTCCTAATGAAAAGGTTACGAGGGAGCCCGGTGGAGCTAATCAGGATTGAGTGCCGACCCCGCCACTCTGGGGGAGGGGCCCAGAGGCCTGGTCCTAGGTGCCACCTGCTCTGGCCCGGAGAGAAGAGGCCCTGGGCCAGTTGAGGCCCTGAACAGCCTCCAAGCACATCCGGCTCACAGTGTCACACAGCTCATTGACCATTCGCAGGTGCCAGGACCAAGCGAGGGGCCCCACGATGTCGATACCATTACCCCCATGCTCCAATGGGCAGCTGAACAGACAGTGCTGCTTATCCAAGTCCACACCGTTAGGATCCAGGAAGCCAGGGCAAGATTAGAACCCAGGTCTTCTTGACAAAGCCAGGCAGCACAGCCACCTTCCCATCCCACCACTCAAAGGGCAAATGCAGCCATAGACCTAGGGCCAGGCTCACCCGGCTCCAGTCCAGGAATCCCTTCGACTCTGACCCCACCCTCTGCCCAGCCTCCGACTGAGGATTCAGAAGTCTGTGAGGAAGGAAACCTCCAGGCGGCCCACCCCCACCCTACCTGCAGACCCTCCCTACCCCATCCACAGCGCCCTGCCTTCCCTGTCCTGCCTTTCCCTCCACCCCTCCATGAGCCCCTAGGTTTCCACCCCATCCCAGCAAGATGTGTCACCCTTACCCTCACTGCGATGAAGCTGTCACGCAGTGCCATGCACCTGTCTTCCCAGGACTTGCAACAGAGAATAGCATGAACGATGCAGCCACCTTCCCAGCTCCACCACCCCTCTCTCCCTCCCTCTAATTGCTCCATGCAGATTAAGTTTGGATGTGGCAGCTCTGGCAGAGGACATCCAATGCTCATGTCCTCTGACATCCCAGGGGAGGGGCTCACTTCCTGGGTATCTGAAGGGCTGCTTCCCACCCCCATCCTCCCTGAAGCCACCTCCTCAAACAGTCCCCTGAGACTAGAAGGGCAAGGAAGGTTTTTGCCAAGAACAGCAGTGGTTCTCAAAGTATGGTCGCAGCCGGACTCGGTGACCCACGCCTGTAATCCCAGTGGCTTGGGAGGCGGAGGTAGGAGGATCACAAGCTGGAGACCAGAGGCAGTCTGTGTAACTTAGCAAGACCCTGTCTCAAAAAGCAAAAAAAAAAAATGGGCTGAAAGTGCAGCTCAGTGGTCCAGCACTTGCAGAGCATGCAAACGCGAGGCCATGGGTTCAACTCCCAGTACCTAAAAAAAAAAAAAAAAAAAAGAAAAGAAAAAGTATGGTCGCTGGGCCAGCAGCATGAGCCTCACCTGAGCACTTGTTAGAAGTGCAAACTCCCAGGCCTCATCCGTATTTATTGAATCAGAAGTCCAGGGTGGGCCCAGTCACTTAGGGCCTAACAAAGCCCCCAGGCAATTCGGATACATGCTTAAGTTTGAGAGCCATTGAGCTAAAGATGAGTTCTCTCTGCATGGAACGAGTGCTCTGGAGCCCAGCGCTGTGCAGGGGCTGGCAGGGAAGGAAGATGCTCCTCCTCCACAGGCCGCCAGCCTGTGACTGAAAGGGGGAGGCGTAGGCACCAGGCCGCAGGCTCCGCCTGAGAAAGCTGGCGGTCGCAGAGGAGGAGAGCAGCACAAGGCGGGGAAGGAAAGCTCCATGGCAGAGGGAAACTCAACCGGAACATAAGTAGCTGGGGCAAAATCCCGGGCAGGAGATAGGGACGGTAATTGCAGGAGTCTCGTGTGCCCGGCTAATCTGCTCACCTTGTACTGTGCTATTCTCCGTCTTCCTGGGAGGTGAGCGGGGCAGGAGCAATGGGCCCTCGGGGAAGGAGAGGCGCCCTGGCTGAGGCCTCAGTGCAGGGGTAGGAAGCTAGGCTGGGCTGGGCTCCTCCAACTCCCATTCCAGGACCGGGCCTGGCCTGGCAGTTGGCGGGATCTCAAGGAGCTGAGGGTGTTGGTGGGAAGCCCTGGGCCCCGCGGGGCATCCTGACATCCTGCCTGCTGCCTGTGCATGCCCACTCCCAGCACTCCCTTAGGGCTCCGTGGAGTCCCAGCGTGGACAGGTTGTATGTTCATCCCGGCTCCAAGTGGCACAGGGGACCAAGGAGAAGGGTGGAGTGGAATTTGGCAGGAAGGAGGAAGCAGCGCACGTGCTTGGGGCAGAGCGTCCTTATGAGGGTCTTGGGATGATCCCCCCAGCTATGAGCCAAAGGACAGAGGGGCAAGGAGATGGGAGCTGCAGCCAGGCCGGATATGCCTGGACCAGGATGGCAGCTTTGCCGAGAGAGGAAGCGGGTCCGGGAGGCGCCAGTGGAGGGTCAGTCGACAGAGACACATGGCCTCACTGAGGACCCTGGGAACGCCATGTGTCTTCTGGCTGCCATGCTCCTCATCCCCTTTCTCCAGCTCACTGTGGGCTGGGGCGGGAGCTATGCAGGGAACAAACCTGGCAGACAACAGGCAGGTGTGGCCAGCGCATCAGCGTCAGCACCATGGACAGCTCCAGGAAAGCGCTTTGGTGAGCAAAGCAGCCACTTTCCCCAGGCCCTGCTCCTCCCATGACATCACAGCGGCTGATCCCACTCACCCAAGACTGACCCCTGAGAAGACTGAGATGACACCACATCCTCCAGGGAGTTTGGGACTCTCCGCTTGGGTCCTCGTTGAGAAGGCTCTGGTTAGAGGTTTTACAAGATGATCATTTTCCTAACAATAAAATGTCTTCGGATTTCACTCTGAACCCCCAGGATCACACTGCTTTGCATGACATTTTATTCCTCAGATCCTTCTTCCCCATGGGAAAGTCAGAGAGCACCCAATCCTATGGCCCTCACCTTTTTCTCCTCTCCTCTTCCCCTCATTACCTGTGCATTGAGGAGTAGGATGGGGTACCAGGGAGAGGCTCTCAGGCAAGCAGTACATCTGGTCCTGGCCAGACGAAGATTATCTCCTTGACCTTCAATATTTCCAGATACTTCCATGGCAAGAAGAGGAACTATGTGCAGGGACAAGCTCAAGGGCATTCACTACTGCATATACCCAGCTCCATGTCTGCATGAAGCTTAGAGAAGACACCCCAGGATACCAATCCAGCCCCACAGAAGTTGGAGAAGATTACCATAAAACATGGAGGACCTCTACCATTGTGCACTGATCATCTACTATGCATCAGACTTTGCCAGTATTATCTCACTGAAACATCAAACCAACCTAGAGTGGTTGAGATGACCCTATCTACAGATGAAAAGACTGAGGCCCAGAGGGGCTAATAACCTCCAGAATATGTCTCCCCAGCAAATGCAGACCTGGAATTTCAATCCAGGTCTGTCTGGCACTAAGTCTGTTGACCCAAAGCCTTTCATTTTCCCATCATATCATGAACTCTGGTTGTTAAAAGGGCTCTGAAACTAATGTGGCATGAACTCTGCCTCCGTATCAGAAGGCACTGGCAGGCACTAGTTCTGGCCTGGATCTATCCATGACATGCCCATGTCTCCTGGACATCCTGAAGGCTGGGAAGAGGGGCTTTATCTTGCACCTGGGGTGACCCTCCCCCATCAAGGGCCTGAAGTTCACACGAGCTGCCTCTGTGTGGCCAGGCGGTGGCTGAGCAGCGAGACAGTGTGGCTTCCTCTGATCCCTCCTCCCCAACGAGGCATTTCTAGATGACACATCTACAGAATGTCCTAAAATTACTGTCTTGGGAGAGGAGGTGGAAATGGCCCCAGAGCCACAGAATCCAGTCTTGGGGATCTATCCAACCCAATCCTCAGAAGCCACCTGGGTGGGGGCCAAAGATGAGCCTGGGAGCACAGGAAGGCACCAGTCTGGGGAGGCTCTGGGGGAGCCGGGCGGGCAACTCTCCTCCTGCCCCTCTGTAGTAATTAACAGGCCTTTGTTCCCATCCCGATCTCTCTGGCAGAGCCTTAATCATCCTCTTCCCTGCGATGAGCAGCCTTCTCATTAGGGCCTTAAGAACCTCTATTATAAACATGTAAATGGAACTCAACGAGGAGGGAAATATTTGACTGCTCCAATTTCCTTTGTGCCGCTGCCAGCTCTGGGCCGCACAAGCCCATGATTTCATTGCTCAGCAGCCTGGCGCCAGCACACAGCCAGCCCCCACCTCCCGGTCGTCACCAGCCTCTCCATCTTGTCCTATCGGAATTTAATTACCTTCACTGGGAAATGTTTGGAGAACCTTTCTCTATCAATTGATTCCGAAGTCAGATTTTTATTCCAAGATATTTAATGACACTTGAGCCACTGATGGGAACCTGGGAGCAGGTGGACCTGGGCTGCAGGGAACCATTTAACAAGGTTAGGAAGGGTCATCACAGTTACACATCTGCCTCTATGCAGGTCGGTGTTATAACATGCCCAAATGGACACGGATCAGTCTATCCGTAAGGTCCACAGAGAGTCGGATTCCTGAGCCTCCTGCTGGTCTGGACTGGAACTTTTTTCTCATGTCTGATGCTGGGTGAGGGTTTTGGGTTTTGGTTTGGTTTGGTTTTAATTTCAATTCAGTTCTTTTTTTTTTTTTTTTTTTTTTTTTGGTACTGGGGGTTGAACCCAGGGCCTCATGCCTGCATGCTCTGCATGTGCTGGACCACTGAGCTGCACCCTCAGCCCTTTTTTTTTTTACTTTTTGAGACAGGGTCTCACTAAATTACGCAGACTGCCTCTGGTCTTGAACTTGCGATCCTCCTGCCTCTGCCTCCTGAGCCGCTGGGATTATAGGCGTGCGCCACCGCGCCCAGCTTCAATTCAGTTCTTGGTGAAAAAGGGGGCCCCTTATAACACCTGAGCAAGAAGGTTGTCAGTATGACCAGCACAATGTGACAAGATGGACGCCCACTCCCTGCAGGCCCCGGGCAGCTGTTGTGACGGCTCCCCTAGCCTGGTCAGCTCTTCATGCACGCCTCCCTGCCCCTGGGTTCTCGCCAACACCAGGGATCCCACAGGCACATGTCCCCACTTGCCAAACCCCATTCTCCACTCCATCCATTCTTCAAAGCCTAGACAATGTTCCCTCCTCCACAAAGCTCTTCCACACCATTAGGCCACCGTGGTCCTCCCACCGCCAACTTCAGAGCACACTGTGTGCCCCCTATTCGTCCATTTAAGAGATGTCACTGCTGCTGGTCATAGGCTCAGGTTGCATAGGTGGCACACTTCATGTGTGTGACTCCCAAGGGTCTCTCCCTCAGGGTGGAATGCAGCATTTCCCTCTCGCCGTCCTGAGCACAGGCCCCGGAATGGACTCCCACCAGGAGATCCGGGCTGCTGGGGTGGCCAGGAGGTGGGAGTGGGGTTGGTTGATGGACTGATTGGCATGTTGGCTGGAGGGCCACTCGCTTGGAGCCGTAGGAAGAAATGTGTCCGTCACTACTTCCTGTCTCTCAGCTTTGAATCAGCTCTTCATTGCCTGGTCAGCAGAGGGACCTGGACCCTGTGGACGTTCCTGCCTGGCCACCATGGGAAGAAAGGGCTGGAAGGGCACTGTGGGAGCGGAGGGCTCCCCTTCCAGTCCTGCGGCACACGGCTTCCTCCACCTGCCAGCGAGGCCCTCAGCAAACACCAGCCACCCAGTAGGCCCAGCTGCCCCTCTCTGACAGGGCTCTGGTCTCAGCCCTGAGGGTGCTGGGGTCGGGGGAGGCCTTTCCAGATGTGTTCCTGCCTTCAAGAGTCTGCCTCAGCCCTAACCTCGAGGCAGCAATCATCCCTGTATCTGCTCTTCCCACTGCTTGTTTCGATTTGGTTTGGTTTGCGTTTTTGTGATGCTGAGGATCAAAGCCAAGGCCTTACACAGGCTAGGTAAGGGCTCTATTCCTGAGCCACTCGCCCAGCCCTATTCTTCCAAGTAGGCAGGCAGTCCCCTGCTACAGGGCAACCTCCTGTTATGATTGATAGTTCTTGACATTAAACCTATTCTGTTAACACTACTATGCAGTGTCTTTTTCCTGACTGGACAACAGGGTCATGAGTTGCTTGATAAGATAGTTGGGTGTTAGGATGATGGAAGAACAGGTTGCCATTGGTGGACTAATTGGCTAGCAGATTGGTTGGTGGGTGGGTTATCTGGTTGGTGAATTGGTTGGTATGTGACTTAGGAGTTTGCTGGGCTGGCAGCATGGCAGGATGTAGGACAATAGATTGGTGGGTAGCTGGTGGATAGGTCAGTGGGACAATGGTTTGATTGGCCCGTTGGTGGACATGGCTGGTTGGTGGGTTACTTGGAGGATGGGTAACAGTTTAGTGCTTCAGGGCATGGGATCAGCGTTGTATTAGAGGAAAAGAGGGGCCCAAGGAGGCCCTTAAAGAGTCTCTGAGTCTCAGTCCGCACTCTCACCTACGCTAAGGTGACCAGGGAGCTCTCTGGACTGGGCCCTCAGGGAGTAGCCACAGGGCTACAGAGGGGCCTCTGAGGAGCTTAGAGAATGCTCCAGAACACCACAGCAGCGGGTCCCAGGGTGTCAAGGCTGGTTCAGGATCTTAGCACCCAGGCCAGGCCCCTGTTGCTCCTACAGGCTCTCAAAGAGTCCCCCGGGGACCGCCTGGCAGGCGGTCTTCTGGAGGTTATTAACCTCTCTGGGCCTCAGTCTTTTCATCTGTAGATAGGGTCATCTCAACCACTCTAGGGTGGTTTGATGATTCAGTGAGATAACACTGGCAAAGAGACCCTGCCAGCAGAGAGACCTGAGAAGTCCTTGAGCCTGGGCCCTTGAACCTCCTGAAACACAGCCTCCAGGGCAGAGCACCTCTGTGGGTGCTGAGCCCCGTCCCCCAGGCTTGGGGCTCTCCCCAGCACATCCCCTCCTCGGACCCTGCCCTCTTCCTGTCTGCTGCATCCCCACCACCTCAGGCTGCGGCTCCCCCTCTGCCCTGACAGCCCTTCGTGGCACCTCACCTCCACCCTGCTTTTTCCTGAGGCTGGGGCTGAAATCTTCCCCGCAATCCAGCCCTGCGGAGGTGGCCTGGTCCACAGCCCCGCCAGAACCACCAGGACATTTCCAAATTGCATCTTTCCAGGATCAGAAAGAGAGTTTCAGAAGGAAATTGCTTTTTCTCCTGCTGCTTCAGATGGGCCTATTTTTTACTCCATTTTTTTTCCCTCCCTGGAAATCTCAGTAAAAAATGAGAACATGTCTAAAGCTTATCCCCTGGGTTGGGCCTCCTGAAGACATCAGTGACGACACCAGAGGAGGCCAGGGTGGTACTGAGGTCCCCTTCCTGCAGAAAGGCGCTGTCCAAAGGCTCCCATGCCCAGCCAGGCCCCAGATGCTGCACAGAGAGGGCAGGGGAGGGGAACCACAGCTGGAGGGAGCAGGGCCTGATTGGGGCAAACCTGCACACCGGGGGCTTCACTGTGTCTCCTGGCGCCCTTCCCAGAGGTGCCGCCTTCCCTCCGGGTATCTCCAGGTCTCAGGGCGGGGCCACAGCACCTAATGATTCCATCCTGGCAAGACGCACCCCTGACGCACCTCTGTGGCCCCTCTCTGGACAGAGCCAGCCAGGCCAAGCCAACGTCTAGCCCTGCTCACAGGTCACTTCCCCTCCACGTCAGCCTTCTCACCAGGACGGGGCGTGATAGGCCCTGCATTGCCCTCCAGAGTGAGACTGGACCCAGACACGTGCACAGGCGCCTTGGGAAGCGAGGCAGCTCCTGTTCACTGACCACGCGTGCTGTGCCACACACTGTACTGAGTGCGTCAAACATGTAGTTGTGTTCTGCCTTCACAGGAATCTTAAGGGGTCTGTTGTTATCTCAAGAAGAGAAATCAAAGCTCAGAGAGGTTGTGGAACAGCTTTAAGTCACACAGCCGGTGAGTCACACGGTTGGCCAGACGTCACGTCCCTGTTCTAAACCCTCACACTGGGATGTCAGGAGCCAGTCGTGTTTTTAAAAGGAGTTTTGGAAGAACTGTCACCCCAAAAATAACTGGAGGAGGAATTTCAGGCTGTGTAGGTGCAGAAAAGCTAGAGGGGCGGGGAGGACTTCTAGAATTTCTCACATGATAATCACAGAGGGTGGCCTTCCCAGCGCTTGCTCCGTGCTGGCCCTGCTGCATTTTTATCACATTGGCTCATTCAGTCCTCAGCACCATCCCCTGAGACAGGTGCCGTTACAGCCCCTACTGTGCACATGGGAAAACAGAAGCACAGAGAAGTTCCTCGGCTTGTTCAAAGGCACAGCCCCACCAGTCAGGGCACCTTCTAGCCTCAGCCTGGCACCTGGCCAGCTGCTCCCCTCCCCACCTCTTCTTCCTATACCAAGGTGTCTGTCAGGGGGTGGAATGATGAGGAGCAAAGTGAGGCTGAGCATCAGAGTGAGAACCCCAGACCCAGGGCCCACGGGGAGGTGGGGTGCCCTGCTTCTGGCTTTCAGGCTTTAAAGCCAAAGCCCCCTTTGGCCCCTCCCCACCCCAACAACATGGCCCATGGGATTTAGGGCCATGGGTGAGGAAGGGGACATAGGTCCAGGTGAGGGGAGCTGGGGTGCCCACAACACAGGGCTGCGGGGCTATTAGTCTATCTGGTTCCACCTACCGCTTCCATGCCCCAGAGAGTCCATCCTCCAGCCCACCGACCTATCTGCTGCTGCCCCTGCCCCCACCAGTCCCTTTTGCTGGCACTAAACTTCAGGTGACAAGGAGGGTCCCAGCCACTATGATGGTAACAGGGAGCCACGTAGCCATGGAATGAAGCCGAGAAGCCCAGGCCCCTCTAGGCGGAGCCAGAGAGGGGAGAGCGGAGCAGGATGGCAGCGGGTGACAAGAGCGGATCCCGACCAAGAAATGGCCAGGCTGTGGCTGAGCCAGACACACAGACTTGTAGCCAAAGGGCCTGTCGGGAGCAGCAGCAGCAGCAAGAGGCTGTCCCCTGTCATGTAGGGAGTCCGTCCCCTTCAGCTCCCTCTCTGGGGAACCCTCCAGCTGTCCTGGCCCCCTCTCCACATCCAGCTCCACCACACCCACGTGCGTGCGCATGCACACACACACACACACACACACACACACACACACACACCCATGTTCAACCCTACTCTATGCACATTTTACTGCCAAAAGCTCGTGAAATAATTTAAAAGCATGCCTATGATACTGTAAGATTCAATATGTACATGGATGATTTCATCAAAGCCATAGTGACGGGGTCTCATCCGCAGCGTACAAGTGGGAAAACATGCAGGTGGTGGAGACCTAGAGATAGAGGCAAGCCTCAGAGATAGGGATGGAGAGAAGTTTCAGGGAGAGACCAAACATCTCAGTCCCCAGCCACTTTCCAGAGTCCGGAGCCAGGCCCCAGACACTCCACATTCCTATAATTATTAAAAACAGCCGGGGGTGGTGGTACACACCTGTAATCCCAGCGGCTCGGGAGGCGGAGGCAGGAAGATCGCAAGTTCGAGACCAGAGGCAGTCTGCGTAACTTAGCAAGACCCTGTCTCAAAAAGTAAAAAAATGGGCTGAGGGCACAGCTCAGTGGCCCAGCACTTGCAAAGCATGCAGGCCAAGGCCCTAGGTTCAACCCCCTGGACTGCAAAAAAAAAAAAAAAAAAATCAAGATACTGCAAGGGGCTAATGAGGCGAGATCAGAGAGGAGGCCTTTATACTCAGAAAATTTCCTGAAATTAGCTCTGGCCACGGGAGGGGCTGGGGGCAGCTAAAGAAAAGGAAAACAGGACAAGTCCTTGAGAGCCATGAGGCAGACACTCTCCGTTAGAAAGCAAGCACTGGTGGGTTGTCCGTCCTGTCCATGATGGTCTCTACAGCATCCTGATGCATAGTAGGTGCTCAGCAAATATATCAAGTGAATGAATGAATGAACGAACACTGGCTTTTCAACACAAGCTAAGGTTTTCCTCGCCCTTAGGCCTGAGGGAAAAAATGTCATCCATAGGTTGTCCTGACAAACCCATTCATTCATTCATTCACACACTCACTCATTCACTCTACAATACATATCGCACGCTTTGTAGTGAGCACCGCTACAGATGCATTGGTGAACAGATGAAAATTCTCATCCCTAGGGAGCTTTCTTTGTGTTGGCCGGCGGTGGACGATGGGCCCAGAGGGCTGCTGAGCTGGAGTGTTAGAAGACCCCATGTGCTGTGAAGGGAAAGCACGGCTTGGGAGCAGGCAGGGCTGGGCCTCAGACTGGAGGCCACCTTCCCACAGACCTGAGGGAGGCAGCCAGGCTCCTGGCTGGGCTTCCCCTGGGGGCAGAGGAGGGGCAGCTGCACCTCAGGACTGGGTGTAGACAGCAGGCTGGGGACAGGGCGGCCCAGGCTGGGGAAGTGGGTGGGTGCTGGTGTGTTGGAGGTTTAGCAGCCAGGATTTCCTGAGAGAATGGGCACGGGGTGGCAGGAAAGGAGGCAGCTGGGTGCCCTTGGTCCTGTGGAACCTGCACACCAGGTGCACGGAGGGAGGGTCCCCATCCACACCCCTCTGCACAGCCAGAGCCAGAACAACCCCTCTGCTGTGTCCCAGCCCAGCACAGAGATCGAGGGGTCACCAGCCCAGGAAGGGTACTGTGTGTCACTCACAGGCCACAGGGGCTTGCTGCTTTCATCCAGGACAAGCTCCCCCTAAGTGCCTCTGGCACAGGACTCAGCAGGCTCCTTCACAGCCCCTGTACCCACCTGGGGCTGCCACACTCGTGGGCCCCAAGCCCCCACTCAGTGACACACTCACATGCTCACACACAAACCTCTGCACGCACACACCCGGGAGGCCCGTACTCATGCACACCCTGAATGAGGGGCTCCTTGCACTGGACACCACATTCATTCTCTTCCTTGCATAGCGAAAAGAGGAAATTCCACCTGCACAGAACAGAGTGGTTGCAACCTCCTATGGCTCATTGACCTACAGCCGTACTGCTGTGGCATCTGAATCCATCAGATCTCGGAAGCTAAGCAACGTTGGGCCTGGTTAGTACTTGGATGGGAGACCGCCTGGGAATACCAGGTGCTGTAGGCTTGGGAGAAGGACCTGGCAACCCACTCCTAAAAAACAATCAGCCATTGAAAACCCTATGAATAGCAGAGAAGCACTAACAATAGTGCCTCTCCTGTTGTAAGTAGAGTCACTGTGAGTCGGACACCGACTCGATGGCACCTAACAACAAATGGCTCATTGACACCACTGAGAATCCACTGAAAGTCAAGGACCATCCCCCTAGAAAAATACATCTCTCTCACTCCCTCTGTCTCTGACACACACACACACACACACACACACACACACACACACACACACACACTATACATTTGCTTTGCGTTTCAGACATCTTTGCCCCTCCAGAACCAGACCCAGCTCTGAGCCACTTGGGATCTGAAGTTCAGCCCTGGTGATCGCGAGCACCTACCGAGAGGCCTGGGGAACTGGAAGTCAAGGAGATGAGAAGGACAGGGTGCTCCTGGCCTGACCGCGGCTACCACTCCATTCCTTCCAGCGTTGGTTCAACTGCTTAGGCACAGCAATGGACACAATGAATAAGATACCTGGCCTAAAGGAGGGAGAAAAATGAGCACTTACTATATCCCAGGGCCTGTGCTGGGCACTTGGCAATCCTCATCTCAGATCCTGACCACCCAGCAAAGATGGGCCAGGGCCAGTCACAACTGTCCCAGGCAGCTCCAGCACCTCCAATGACTCAAGCGGCTCCCTTCACCGGAGACCCCACCTCCCCTGCCTGTCTGGCTCTCTTATCCAGAAAGACATCACAGGGACAGAGGGCGGGTCAGAGGCCCACCCTGCATCCTGACTTAGGGTTGGCCCTTCCCTCAAGGCCCTGGAGCCAGTGGGAAGCAGCAGGGGAGGGACCGGGGAGCCAGCCAGCTAAGCAAGATGAAATATTGATGCCCAAGTCCTAGCAAAGCAGAGGATGCTGCTTGTCCATGAATAAAAGATAAGTCGGAGGAGCAGGCTGGGTGGGAGATTAATTAATCTGAGTGAGCGCTCTCCCCGCTCTGTGCTGGGGGTGGGGTAGAGCAGACAGTCCCTGCCTGGGGACCCCGAGGGGCCTACAGAGGGATAGCTGGGCAAGGCCATGGGCAGGGCAGCAGCACTGTGCTCAGGCAGGCAGGGACAGGGCCAGAGGCATCCATCCGTCAGGACAGCCTGGGCCACTGCCTGGTACCTGCCAAGGCCATCCAAGATGGCAGCTTCCCCAGCAGACGGGACCACAGAGGCCAGCTGCTCGGGACACAAGCATTGCAGGGCATAGAGCCTCTTGGCATCTGGGTTCCTGGGTCTTTTCCTGCTGCTGAGACTCTTCCGTGGGGGGCCTGGGAGAACCATGCTAGGGGTCCAGGCGGAGGTGGCAGGACTGAGATGGGCGTAGAATTGGCCCCATGGGAAGAGCTTTGATGTAGATGCGGATGATGGGCCTCAGGTTCTGAGATGGGAAAGTCGGGGGGCTGTTTCCACGCCAGCCCTCCCCTACATTCACCCCACGGCAGCCCCAGGACCCTGAATGCCTTCTGCTTTGGACCACGGGTTTCCTGGATGCAATGGTGGAGGTCCATTCAGGAGACCGTGCCCACGACCTCAGTGAGTATTTGTCATTCATTGGCTGAGGTGGCTTTCGCAGGCTCTTGGCAGTTTTATGTTCCCCAAAGGTGACGTTAGGACAGGGCAGCGATGCTCCCCATCTGCAGGGTCCTGCAGGAGGGCCTCAGCCCCAGGCTCTGAAGTGACCCAACTGACCCATCCCAATGGGATGAGCTCCTCCCCCCAGGGCATCCTCGGCAGCCCCCGGGTGCCTTTTGCTCCAGGCATCATCCTGCTCCGCGCTGTGTCCACAGACACAGAACTGTCTTTGGAATCATCCTCTGAGCCAGGGCCAGATCGGACTCCACGTGGCCTCAGCTGGTGCCAGCCGTAGTCCCAGGCAGGGCGCAGAACACCTCCAGCGCATCCCTCTTTTGCAGCCTGAACCACTGACCAGTCGGGAGCAGCTTCTGGAAACCAACCCAAGGTAAGCCCATGAGCGCTGACGGGGAGAGGGGCACCCAGCGGGCATTGTCCCAGGCTGGGTCCCTCCACGGTCATGGGCATGGCCTCTTCCTCCCTCCTCAGGCCCACCGTGACCTCCCTGGACCCCACAGCCCTGCTCCTCTGGCCAGCTCACAGCACTGCCCATCTGTCCTGCTTGCTGGGCCATTTGTCACGAGCAGCCTGCTGACATCCCTATACTCTGTCCCACATTTGTTATTTAACTTGATCTTGTCTCACTTCTTGGATGCAGGTCCCTCTATCCCTTAAAGCCCTGCACAGCGCTGAGCGCAGACATTTGAGCAGGTGGATGAAGCAGGGGGCTGCTGGTCTGATCTCAAGCATGCCAGTCCTCATGGCGCCAGCTCCAGTGGCTGCCGCCTCCCGCAGGCCCCGCCTCCCGCAGGCCCCGCCTCCCAGCCGCCAGGAACAAGAGGATCTGAGCACCCGCCTCAACCTTCAAGCCCCAGTCTCTCCCATTGGCCAGATGGTAAAACTGAGGTTCAGTACTTGGCCAATATCACAGCCAGGAATGGGCCTCAGTCTGGCTCAGAGCCTTCGCTGTGTCTCCAAATGCTAATGACAAGACACAGGGGAATTGGCAGGTAGGGGGTCCTTAGCTTCCTCACCTCCTGAAGAGAGAAAGAAAGACCCTCTTGGCTGCTGAGAATGGGCAGAGCTGAGCACAGGCTGAAGGCTCCAGGCACCCCCAGGACGGCAGGACAGGGCCGCGGCTGTGAGCAGAGGAGGTGGCCGGGCTGCGCTATGGCTCCCTGAAGAACATCTAGATGTAGGGTTCAACTTCCAGAGGGCCGATGCCTGGTGCAGACACCTCACTGTCACCTGGGCCCAAACCCAGAACGGGAGGTAGAAGTGGTGACACTCGCCAGCCCAGAAGTACAGGAATCTCAGGTTCTCTAGAGTTCTGTAAGGAGATGAAAAATGGGCAGCAGGTTGACCTGGGAGCCACAGCCATTGTCACACACACGTCCAAGCATTTTACCTCTGAAGCAGGCAGTTACCTGAGTTGGATTTCTATGAAAAGTGGCTGGGCCCCTAGGCCTGCCATCTCTGTGGTCACAGTGCCACCTGGTGGCCATCTGTGGCATAGCCATGGGGGCCGCTCCTCAGCAGGATGCAGGAACCAGAAAGAACTTCCTGATACTGGGAAGGATTCATTCCTCCAACAAACATTTATTCTGCACCCACTGCATGGCAGGCAGTATTTTAGGGGCAAGGCATACAGGGATAAGGAAGACAGACCAGAAGCTCTGTCCCTACAAAGCTTACATTCTACTGGAGCAAACGGGTCATAAGCCAGGCCATGGTAAGATACACAGCAGGTCCAAGTTGTAAGAACCAAGGAGGAAAATAAAGCGGGTGGGGATGCCCTGGGGTTACAGTTTTACATAGGGCGCCAGACATGGCCTCACTGAGGTGGCAACATTTGAGGTAAGTCTGGAAGGAGATGTAGAGAAATCTGTGCAGGTTGCTAAAGGAACAGCACGCACAGAGGCCTCAGTTGTGCGTGGTGGGTCTGGGGCCAGTGGAGGGCCATGAGGATTAGGTGGATGGCGGCGGCTGGAGGAGGGGGGCAGGTCCTGCAGGATGACCCTGAAGGCCATCCTGAGGGCTTTGCCTCGGTAAAACAGGGCTGCGTTGCTGGCTCCAAGCAGAGGAGCCATGTAACCCAGCCTGCATTTTAAAGGGATGGCTCTGTCTGTGTCAGGCTGAGGGGACGCAGGGCCAGCAATCAGGAGGCCATCGCAACCTCCAAGCAGGTGAGGAAGGCAGCTGAGTCCAGGGGTTGCCAGAGCAGTGGGGAGAAGTGACGGGCTTTCTGGGGTGTGAGGAGAAGAATGGAGAATACCCGTGAGGCCAAAGCTACAGAAGGCACGTACCGCCCTCTGCTGAGATGCAGCGCTGGCAGGGGTGCTGGGAGAGATGGCCATCCACCGGGGATTTGTGGAGTCAGAGTTGCCCGTCACATGTCCAGGGGAACTGACAAAGGGTCAGGTGGATAACAAGAATCTGACCTCAGGGGAAAGTACCTGCCTGGAGCTACAGCCTGAGAGTCATTAGCACATGCGCTGTTGTTAGGTGCCGTTGAGTCACTGTCTAACTCATAGTGACCCTATGTACAACAGATAAAACACTACTGATCTGCTTCTCTGCCATTCATAGGGTTTTCAATGGCTGATTGTTTTTTGGGAGGGGGTTGCCAGGCCCTTCTCCCAAGCCTACAGCACCTGGTGTTCCCAGGTGGTCTCCCATCCAAGTACTAACCAGGTCTGACCCTGCTTTGTTTCTGAGATCTACTGGGATCAGATGCCACAGTGGTACAGCTGCAGGCTATTAGCACATGGATGACCTTTGAAGCCAGAAGACTGGAGGACATCCCTGAGATTCCTAGGGACAGTGGCCTGAGCCCCAGAGCCCTCTGCCATCCCAAGGTCAGGAAGATGTCCAGCAGTAGTGAAGGAGAGGGAGGAGGAGCCAGAGAAGCAGAAGAACCAGGAGGGGTCTCTAGGAAAAAGGAGGAAGCGGTGGGCTGCGTGAGAAGCGGCTGAGCCCGCAGTCAGGGCTGAGCACGGCCTCCTGGGTGAGCGCCATGGGCACCGCCTGTGACCTTGGCCAGCTTGGGTGTCAGAGTGGGGACAAAGCCTGGTAAGAGTAAGTTCAAGTGAGACTAAAAGAAGAGAAATTGGGAACAGCTGAAGCAATTCTTTTGAGGAGTTTTACTATAAAAATGGGAGGTGAGAGGTGGAAAGGTAGCTGGAAGCACAGTGGGTCAAGAGAGTTCTGTCTGTCTGTCTGTCTTTAAGGCAGGAAGCTCAAAGCCTGCTTTCAACCTGATGGGTGACGGGGGTAGGGTGGATGTGTTGAGGGGAGGTGGGGAGAACAATGACAGCGCTGTCCTCACACAGGGAGGAGGGGGACAGCATCCCAGGTGACCAGCACTCCACATCAGGACGGCTACAATTAAAAGGCGACAATAACAAGAGTTGACAAGGATCGGGAGAAATGGGAACATTCTTACCCTGCAGGTGGGAACGTCACATGGGACAGCCACTTTAGAGAACAGCATGGCAATTCCTCAAAAAGCTAAACCTGGAGTCATCATACAACCCCACAATTCTACTCCCAGGTAGAGACCCAAGAGAAATAAAAGCATCTGTCCACACCAAGACTGCAATCAACGAAATCCCAGAATAAGTCCCCTGCTCTTAGCTAAGAAATAAATCCTATAGAGCTCACCTGCTCTTGGTTACCTACTTTTCTAGACTTAACCTGCCTCACCTGCTTTTAGTTCCTTGCTTTTGGCTGACCATAGTTAATGCCTCTGGCATGTGGGTCATCCATCACCTTTCCCCACACCTCAGCCCATAAATATCCCCTCACCCTATCCTCAGGGAGGCATATTTGAGACTTGGGTCTCCTATCTCCTCGTGCTTGGCCATCTCATAATAAAACTTTCAGTTTTGCAAAATTCATTGTTTCTGCAATTGGGATACCATACAGTGGGCACAATAAGCCTGGATCAGTAACAAAACTTGTACACAAATATTCATTACAGCATTATTGATTATTGCCAAAAAAGTAGAAATAACCCAAATGTCCATCAGCTGATGAATGAATAAACAAAATGTGGTCTAGTCTTACAATGGAATATTATTCAGCAATAAAAAGCAATGAAGTATTGATTTATGTAACAACATAGAGGAGCCTTGAGAACAATAGGTCAAGTGAAAGAAGTCAGTCACAAAAGACTACATGTTGTATGATTCCATTTATATGACATGTCCAGAAGGGAGAATCTCTAAGCACCAGACTTTCCCATGGAGGACAGATGCATGGTTGCTGGTGTGTGTGTGTGTTAGGTGCTGTCGAGTCGGTATCCGACTCATAGCGACCCTCATAGGGTTTTCTTTCTTTTTTTTTTTAATTAGAAATTTTTAATGTACATCATAATGTGATTCATTTTGACATGCTTTTCGTTGTGACGATTTTCATAGATGCAATTTGATAAGCATTATTCATATAGGTTACCCCTTACCCTCCTCTATGTTTCCCCCCTCCCCCCTTCCCATCTAAGTTTCCCATCCAAGTCTTCTCTATCTTTTACTATATAGTATTTTTCTATATGTCCATGGGTTCCATTTCTGTTTAAGATAGAAACTTTTCCTGTGGTGGTCTTTGTTTCTATCTTGTTAGAACAATGACATGCGATTTCTAGTCCATTTATATTGACCTCATTCTTATCTTCCCTCCCCCCTTTTTAATGTGATCTGACCTTTGAGTAGGATTTTTCCTTCTTGTAATTTTGAGTCAGCTCTCTCACACCTCATAGGGTTTTCAATGGCTGACTGTTTCGGGATTGCCTTGGGAGTGGATTGCCAGGTCCTTCTCCCATTTTTTGGGGTGCTGGGAATTGAACTCAGGACCTCAGAGACTACAGCGCAGCACTCTACCAGCTGAGCTAAATCCCAGCCCTGCATGGTTGCTAGGGGCTGGAAAAGAGAGAAAGGGCAGTGACTATAATTGGCCATGGGGCTTCATTTGGGGATGACAAAAACATTCTGGAAGTTGGTAGTACCAAGGATTGGACAACTGTGAATATACTAAAATCTACCGAATTGTACAGTTAAGGATGATTTTATGGAGTGCAAGCTATAATCTCAGTAATATATAGATATAGATATAGATAGATAGATATAGATATATATAGATATATTTGTTGTTATTGTTAGGTACCATCCAGTCGGGTCCAACTCATAGCGACCTTTGTAGGGTTTTTGATGGCTGATTGTTTTGGAAGTGGGCTGCTATGTCCTTCTCTCATTTTTGTGGTGCCAGGGGTCAAACCCAAGGCCTCAGAGAACGCAGAGCAGCACTCTACCTAGACTGAGCTAAAGCCCAGCCCTGTATATGCCTGTGTATATATGTATGTGAAGGACTTGGTTGTATGGAATGGAAGGACGGCCTCAGCCAGGAAGGAAACAGAAGACATGGGCTCTGATGTAAGTGAGGAGCAGCCATGGTGGGGGTACGGTGGACTCTCTCCTGGTGGTTTTACTGCTCTCAGTGAGACAGGAAGTGAGGTCATCAGCTGGGGGTCTCCAGGCGAGAGTGAACATGCTGGATGGTAGTCTAGCAGAGAGAAGATGAAAGGGCTGGGGACACTTTGTAGGCCTACAGGTAGCACTGCACCATGAGAAGGAGGCAAAGGCTCAGTGAAATGCTGGGGTCCCACACCAGCTGGCCCCAGCCACTCTGAGTGTGTGGAAAGCCAGGTCCCCGCCTCACAGGCAGGCCGCAAGCTCACTGAACTTACAGGTACATATCTGGGACTTTGCTTCAAGAGACCCCCCCCCATGACCTGCCTGCACATCACCCCCACCCTTTGAAAAGCACATGGCCTTTGTCCTGCGCGTCCTCTCTTCAGCCTCGGGAACATTCCGGCGGGCATGTGTACAGCCTGCTCATGGCTGCAACCATCGCAGCAGCAAAGATGGAAATTGCGCAGAGTCCATTACTGGAGAAACGGTTTTTCAAAAAGGTGCTCTATCCATACTGTGGGATGCTCTGTAACGGGAAAAACCATGAAGTCACCCGTATACACCAACATGGAGTGTTTCTATGAAGAGTCATAGTGAGAAAAATCAGGTTGCAGAATAGCATGTGTTATGTTATATAATTTTCCTCCCTTCCTTTTTATACAAAAATTATATATGTGTGCATGTGTGTGTGCATGTGTGCGTGTTTGGGCAATTAAAATCCTGTGTATAAAAGGCCTAGAAAGGATGCAATCTAAATTATCAACAGCTTAATCTCAAGGAGGAGTTTTCACTGGAGGGGTGAGGCGGGCTGAAGGGGTGGGAGTTTAGAGAAGCTGCCTGTGTTTTACATTTCTGTTTTTGAACTTGTACTACGATCCAGGCACAATGCCACACACCTGTAATCCCACCAACTTGGGAGGCGGAGGCAGGAGGATCATAAGTTTGAGACCAGAGGCAGTCTGCTTAATTTAGCGAGAACCTGTCTCAAGAAAAAAAAAAAAAGGACTTGTACCACACAGCAGGTACACTTATGTAATTCATGAAGGAAGGAACCTACTCTGCCCTCCTGGGTTCCAGTGCTTTCCAGGGCCAACGAGCCCTCCTCGGCAGCCTCGTCCCCACACTGCACTCTCCTGCTGGTGGCCGAGGCCCTGCAGACAGAGCACAAGCACATCCTGACCTGCGGCTGTCCTTCTGCCCACAGCTTCCCATCCCTGTGCAGAGTGGGTTCAGAAAAGGTGGCGACATTTACAGCCCCCACGGGTCCCCTTCCCACGCCCACCGCTGTTTCCTCCACCTCTGTCCCCTGCCCCCTACTCCCCACTGTCCCTGCCCATGACAACTCCCGCCCATCCAGTTTCCCCCAAAAGGCCGGATTCAGCGCTGCCCCTCGGAGCTTGCGGTCCCCGAGGTTAGCAGGGCGGCTCTGATCTCCACAGCAGTCCTGGGCCCTTGGCCTGAGCCTGAGCCAGGACCTGCTTCACGGGTGGAGGTGTCAGATCCACGCATCAGAACCGAAGGTGAGTGGAGAGCCGCGGTGGGTGAGAGCTGGTGTGGGCTGTGTGCCGGGCACTGTGCTGACACTTCTCTTAGACCAACTCCCAGCCATTCTGGTCTCCACTGTTGCCATCGTCACGGGACAGTGGACAAAAGGCACAAGCACCAGGAAGCCCAAAGACTGAGTCCTTTGCCCCTGGTGCTGCGGTCCCTAAATGGATCTCACGAGTTGAGGCTGGTGAATTCTCCCCTGACCTGCAGCCCCAGAAGCCACAGTCCTGCTGCCTCCTCCCGCTCCCACCTCACTCCTCCCTCTCAGCTCTGTAGATCTGGGTCAGATCTCATAGAGCCAAGGCCTGGGGCAAGGCTGTGACATCCTCAGGAAATCCCAGTCCCAGACACCTGGCACCAGGGAGCGCTCGGCATACCTTTGGTGAATTAAGTCCTTTGTCAGCTCATCCCCCACCCCCAGCAGTGCCCCCTGGGGCTGTGCCATCGTTCCCCCGCCCTGGGCCCTGGTTTCCACATCTATGAAATGAGGGGTGCCATGTCCAACAACAATTTCAAGGCCAGCACTCAGGTGTTGCTGTGAGAGGCCAGCGGTCCCCACACACCCCCGGGGCGTCTCTCCCATGTGGCTGTGCGGCCCGCGAAGGAGCTGGGCCGCTTCCCCCCAGGCGTGCAGACCCTCGGAAAGCAGGGTTCATCCACCTAAAGGACAGACGTGAGTGTCCTTCCCCATGTATGGTTCTGATATCTCTGCCCAAGGAAACCGCGGACACCGAGACGGGGCGGTGTTGATGAGCACAGTCTGGGCAGCAGGGGGCGCCCACGGGGTGCGTGCGGCTCTGTGCCGCGCGATCTGCCAGGTGAGCCTGTCTGTAGGGAGGGGAGGTGCTGGGCGGTCCCCAGAGACCCATGGCGGGCCAGTCAGAGGACAGTCCTCCTCCAGGCCTTGTTTGCCCAGCCTGGAAAGTACCGGGAGCGTCTGGGGACAAAGAGCACGTGGTGGGAGGGATGGGGGGAGGGACCACCCCCTCCTTCCCGACCACTGCCCTGTGCCATGTGCTTTCACATGCGGGTTCACCCCAGCCCCAGAAGGACCCACACGGTACTGCCAGCCCCGTCCTGAGGCCCAGAGGGGCCAGCAAGGGCCGCAGCCACTGCCAGAACCGGAACTCACCCACGGGGCACGCCTCCCCCCTGCTCATCACCTGTTGGGGAGCCTGCCCCATCCCCTGGCTTCCCAGCCTGCCCCAGGTCCGCACTGGGCAGGACACTGCTGGCAGGCTCGCCATCTCCCGGCACACCTCCTCTTCCTCTCCCCAACACGGCACCTAGCCCTTCAGGGTACGTCCCCCAGCAGCCCCAGTGCTCAGGTCGCACAGCCAGGCCGCGTGGCCCTCCACCCCTTACACACCTGAAGTTTCCCTTTGTGATGCCCTCTTCCCTCCCTGGGATACATTTGGGGTCTCTGTTGAGGGTATCAGGGCCCTGAACCCCCCAGCAAAGTGCCAGGGTCCTACAGTCCCTGGAACGACTGGTCAACAACAGACCCAAGACCGCCTGAAAGGCCCACGCCCCCAGAGAGGGCTCAGGCTACACACAGTCTAGGCCCGCCCCTACTCCCTAGTTCTGGGTTGCCAGGAGGGGACAGACAGACAGAAGAGATGACAGCATGTCGCCCCCAGCCCAGCCACCTCCCGGGGCCTGTCCCCAGCCGGAGGCCAGGCAAGAGATTCTCCAGGAACGTCTGGGGCCTCTTACCCAAAGAGGCAGGGACGTAGGGGAGAAGAGCAGCAAAGGAGGGGGTGGGGCCCGAGGGTAGGAAGAGGGGGTTGCCTGACCCCGCACCCCACTCCCCACCGTCCCTGCCCATCACAACTCCTGCCCACCCAGTTTCCCCCGAAAGGCCCGATTCAGTGCTGCCCCTCAGAGCTTGCGGCCCCTGAGGTTAGCAGGGCGGCTCTGATCTCCACAGCCGTCCTGGGCCCTTGGCCTGGGCGTGAGCCAGGTGTGGTGCAGGGTCCCCAGCCCTGTTCTGCCTCTTGAGGCCACTTCCCACCTCGTCCAGCAGCATCCCAGAGTCCCCAGGATGCCCTGCGAGCCACTACAGGTTTTGGGAGGAGGGGCATGGCTGCGTCTGGCTGTGTGTGCACCTGCGTGTGTGTGAATACGTGAGGGCGGGGCACATGTGCTCCAATGTGTGTGTTCAAACATGTGTGTAGGATGTTGGTGCCAGGGTACATGCATGAAAGTGAGTCGGGGTAAATACACGCCCGTGTGTATAAGCACGTGTATGTGTATGTGTGCGTGTGCGTATGTGCATTGTGTGCACGTGTGTGTGCGTGTGTGTGCACATGTGTGTGCGTGTGTGCGTGCATGTGTGTGCACATGTGTGCATGTGTGTGCATGTGTGTGCACGTGTGTACGTGCATGTGTGTGCACGTGTGTGCGTGTGTGCATGTGTGTGCACGTGTGTGTGCGTGTGTGCGTGCATGTGTGTGCACATGTGTGCGTGTGTGTGCATGTGTGTGCACGTGTGTGCGTGTGTGTACGTGCATGTGTGTGCACGTGTGTGCGTGTGTGCATGTGTGTGCACGTGTGTGCGTGTGTGTGCGTGCATGTGTGTGCACGTGTGTGCGTGTGTGTGCGTGTGTGCACGTGTGTGTGCGTGTGCATATGTGCATGTGTGTGCACGTGTGTGCGCGCGTGCGTGTGTCGTGGCCCAAAACACTGGCCACCCTCTCTCACCCAAAGGTGGGCAGATCGCTCTCCCCTGTGCCCCAAACAAGGCAGAACAGTTGCCCAGGAGCCTTCCAGGGACTGAGTGAAGAACAGGCCCCAGGGACAGGACAGGGGCCGTCCCTGAGTGCCTGCGTCTGCTGCATCGGACCCGGCCCTGACCCCAATGCCCAGGCTGTCCAGGCCCAGCTGTGGAAAGAGCTTTGTGCTGGGGCTGGGGCCCCCCCAGGCCTGCCTCGGCTCCTTTCTGCCCTGGCTTGGCTGGACTCCAGCCCTGCAGCTACCCTGTCCCTGTCGCAGTGTCCCAGCCCCCGTCTCGAGGCTCAAGTCTGCAGAGGGCTGCGTCCCAACAGCCTGTCCCTAGGCCTGGATCCAGCCCTCCCTCCGCAGCTTATTCACTGCCAGCCCCTCGGCTACTTCCACCCTATGGCACAGCCTGGCTGCTCACCCCAAAGCATGAGGTCCCCAGGCCTGGCTCTTCGGCTCATCACCGGCCCACAGGGACCCCCACAGCCTTGTATTGCAAGCCCCCCGATGGCCATCCACAAGTTCAAGTTTACAGATTGAAGGTGATCAAAGGACCTCTGTTAATTGCAGAACCTGGAACAGAGTAGCATCTCCATGGGCCAGCAGGACAGGCAGCTCAGAGGCCGTGCTGCCTCCCTCCTGAGTCCCCCTGGTACCCCCACTGAGCAGGAGTTTGAGGGAGGCAGCCTTCCATTCACCTATCCATCCATATAAGCATATACCCACTCTTCCATCCGACAAATGTATAACACTGGCCTTGCTGGGCAGCGGGGACCCTGGGATGGACAGGTCATGAACTTTTCCTCCCTCCCAGATGAGAAACGTCAAAGGAATGGCGTGCTCTGAAGCTTGTTCTCCTGCTGACTAACGTAACTCTCTGTGCTGCAGCCAACATTCTTGCACCTGCCCTGTGCCCCAGGGGTCATCATCACCAACCACATGTGACACTGACCATCTGACATGTGGCCAGTGCAACCGAGGAGCTGAGTTTTCCAGGTCTAATAATCATAATGAATTAAATGAAAACTGTCACAGGTGATAGCCATATGTGCCTCCTACACTGGAACCCACAGTCCTAAGAGCACAGAGAGGGGGAGGAGGCTTCAGGGAGGGGTGACCTCTGGTGGGGCCAGCTGGGACTCCAGGGCATCCTATCTGCAGGTGTTCGTTGAGGACCAGGAAGGGCCGGGCCCTGATGACACAGTGATGAACACATAGGTGGGGAGGGTGTAACTGTGATCAGGTGACATTAGCCAGGTGTAGAGTGCTATCTTGGCACCAAGGAGGCCCTTTTTGGACACTGTAATCAGGGAAGACTTCCTAGAAGAGGGAGCTTCTAAGGTGAGGTGTCGGGGGAAGCTACTCCAGGAAGGAGAGTGAGTTTGTGCAAAGGCCCTGAGGCCCAGGACACCTGGTGAGGGCTGAGGAGGGTAGGAAGCCTCTGCACCTAGGCAGAGCCAAAACAACCTCTCCCCTCCCAGCAGGTGGCTGGTGCTGGGCCCTCCCCAAAGGAGGCAGAATGGGTGGCAGCGCCCTGTTACCCAGCTCTGGGTTTGCCACCAGCCAATCTGCTTATTCTTTTCTACCAATGTCCGCTGGAATGCCTCTACCAACCCCGTAAACAGAATTCAGAAACCCCCCTGTCACAGGCCCCAGCTCAGCCAGCTCCTCTGCCCTAGGCACCCTCTCTGAGGTCACTGATGGGTGGGTCCTAAGCTCTCGTCCCTCCAGGAGCTTCTGACTCATTCTGGAACAGGCAGTAAAGCCCCAGTCTTTGTCAAGAGCCAGCTCCAACGCTGAGCAGACAGCAGGCGTGACCCTGGCTTGGGGATATGGACAGGGGAAGGGGGCAGGGAGCGCCAGAAACAGACACAGAAGCAGAAATAGAGAGGCAGGCAGCGTGAGGCAGCCACTGATGGGCAAGAGACAGCAAAGAGAGAGGGACAGCTCAAGCCGGCAGGACAGCCAGCCAGAGATACACCAAGAAGCACGCTAACACGATCCAGAACCAAAGGTACACAGTGAGAAGCAGCCAAAGACAGGATTGAGAAACCCGAAGACCAGAAAACAGATGGACCATTAGGCAGACCGTGACCCCAGGAGAAAGGGGACAGGGTCCTCTAGGGCAGCTCTGAGCTCTAGGTACATCCACTGACCGCACTTTGCAGAGACGACCACAAGGGGGCAGCAATGCACCAGCCAACACCCAGTGCCAGAATTCCAACTTCCAAAAGATGGTCAAGGATGCCCTCATCATGGGCAGCAGACATAGCCTTACTGAAAGGTGTAAGAGGCTTGGGGGAGGTGGGGATGCTGAGAGCATGCGCACTGTAGCCTGAAGAGGCCTCTCCTCATCCCAGAACCTCTCAGCCTTGCCCCATCCCTCACATTCCCCATCCCCAGCTTTGCTCTCTTGTCTGACACCTGTCTGGGTTCCCAGAGCACAGAAGGGCAGGGCCTGCGGGTGCCAGGCAAATTCCCTGCCTTTGCCTGAAATGAGAATGTGCAGATCCAAGGTCTGAGACATGCCCTCTGCCATGGAGCAGGGTCTGGTCCCCTCCTGTGGGCTATGGGGTTCAGAGCCTGCCTCGCATAGGTGCAGGGGTTTAGGCCAATCCCATGCTCAGCTGCAGGCTACAGGCCTAAAACCACAGGGGCCACCTTGGGCTGCATTTACAGAACCGAATGTCTGGCTGCAGGATGCATTCAGCCATGAAGCCCCCTCCTGTGGTGACATCTTTGGAAGGAGCCTTCATAAACCAGTAGAACTCAGGAGGAAGGCTCCTGCAAAAACAGGTCATAGATATGGTACAGCCAATGGTGCCCAGCACTCTGTCAAACACTCTATATACATCATTGTCCCTAAGCCTTACAGCAGTATGCGTTGTTGTTGTTGTTAAGTGCCATCAAGTCAGTATCTGACTCATAGTGACCCTACGTACAACAGGGGAAACACTATTGTCAAGTGCTTCTCTGTGGTTCATAGGGTTTTCAGTGACGGATTGATTTTTGGGAGTGGGTTGCTAGGTTCGTCTCCCAAGCCTACAGCACCTGGTGTTCCCAGGTGGTCTCCCATCCAAGTACTAACCAGGCCTGACCCTCCTTAGCTTCCACGGAGATGTGACGGGACGGGATGCCACAGGGCTACAGCTGCAGGCAAACAATGGTTAGATGCCACAAAGTAGGTGGCAATGCCTCAACCTTATGTGTGTTGTCAGGCCCAACGGCCTCTTCCATCCTTGTCAAGGGGAGTGCTAGCCTTCTCTCCTTTCATACAACACGCAGTATGTATAGTCAGGCCCATTTCACAGATGGGAAAACTTGGACAAGCTCCTCCTATGATGGCTCTCCTGGAAGTGTGGGTATTTCTCAAGCTTCCATTTCAGGGGGCCTTCTCCCCCTCTGCACATATTCCCCAAAACACAGCCACTCCCAAAGCCTAGCCTTAATTCCCAAATTCAGTCTCAGACCTTCCTCTTGGCTTCCAGACCCATCTATCCACCTGCCTTTTCCTGATTTGTGTGTGTGTGTGTGTGTGTGTGTGTGTGTGTGTGTGTGGTACTGGGGGTTGAACCCAGGGCCTCGCACCTGCATGCTTTCCAAGTGCTGGACCACTGAGCTGTGCCACCAGCCCTTTTTTCTCAACCTTTTTTTTTTTTTTTTTGAGACAGGGTCTCGCTAAATTACGCAGACTGCCTGTGGTCTCGAACTTGCGATCCTCCCACCTCTGCCTCCCGAGCCACTGGGATTACAGGCGTGCGCCACTGCACCCGGCCCCTTTTCCTGATTTTGATGTCTTCAGGCACCTACGTGCCCAATGCTGAGTACGATCTTCCCACCGAGACGTGTGGTGAGCACCCAGGGTGTGGCCCAGCAGCCTTCAGCCTTAGCCACTCCCAACCCAACAGCCCCTCAGTCTGACCCCTGTCCCTGCCACAGCCCGACTCTTCAGCCCGCCCCTTCTCCCCGGGCCATGCTGCCACCATCCTTCACCTCCACCTGCAACAACTCCAAGCTGCCCCCAGTTGCTACTGGTGCCCTGGACCCCGCAGACAGAGTGGCCTCTCAGAACAGAAACCTCATTCTGTCATTCCCTTGTCCACACCCTTCCATGGGCTTTGTGTTGCTCTTTGGGCAAAGTTCAAGGTCCTCACTGTGGCCCATTGCGGCCCCAGGGCCCTCCTGCTCTGCTGCCTGCCCACTGCCACCCCTCATTCCTCCAGCCAGCCACGCTGTCCCCCACGCAGGCCGCTCCCTCCACCGCCAGTGCGCTCTGGGTCCTGCCCGCTCCTTCCCGCCTGCTGGCCTCTCCTGCTGTCTGGCTGGACCAGCACGCTCAGTGCCCTCTGAAGCCCTCCTTGGCGTCCCTCAGGACGGCACTGTGCTACACGAGGGTGTACCTATGTCCAGGATGTCCACTGCCTTCCGCAGAGGTGAGCTCCTGACAGTCAGGGTCATGGCTGTGGTGGTCACTACCAGATGCCCAGCCCTGGAATGGAGCCTTGCAAGAGGTGGGTGCCCAAGTCTGTTTGTTGAATGACTGCATAATCACGCAGTTCCCTGCAGAGGGTGCCCTGCCTCCTGGGGAACCTCCCTAGAGATCTGAAAGCTGGTCACTTCCTCCCCCTGTTGAGCTCAGTCTTTTTCCTCCAAACTTCCATTAGGACCACTCAGAGGTCCTGGGGGAGACTTGCGCAGCCCCTCGCCCTATGTGGCCAGCCTTTCCTCTTCCCACTCTCTCTTCCCCCTCCCCCCCGGGGGTCTCAGTGGTCTCAGCCAGAGCCTCCCTGGCCAGGAGCCTTCAGAGGCTGATCAGTCAGACCTCCAGGGCCACTGCTCCCCCAACCACTTGTTCCTGAGGGGCAGACAGCGCTTCTTCCTTGCCTTCGCTCCCCACACCATGACACCCATGCACACCTCATCCCTCTCTCTCTCTCTCTCTCTCTCTCACACACACACACACACACACACAGGGCTTCCCCTCCCCAGGACGAGGTGCCCACCCCCTGACTCCCACCTAGGCCCTCCCACCCCAGCTTCTCTCTGCTGGCACCTCCCAGGAAGCTGGGCTGGTGGAGGAGCCCAGAGAGTCCTGTGTGCAGGACCCGAGGGAAGAGGGTGACTCACAAGCAGGGGAATAGTCAGCTGTCCCCAGCCTACTGAGAGCTGTGGAAAGGACTGAAAGGGGTCAGGCGATCACGGTGACATGGCGATCACGGTGATGCTGGTGATGCAGTTATGTGGAACAAAGGAGAGCGGCCCAAACAGGGAGTGAGGAGCCTGGGGAAGGAGGCGGGGCCGAGTCAGGAGCAGCCACGCCTCTAGAGGTGTGTCCACAGAGTGGGCGTGGCCGGGAGAAAGGCTCTGGGACTTTCTCCAGGATGGGGGGAAGAGGGTCTGTGGCTGGGCCAGAGGCTGGTGGGAAGAAGCCGGAAGGGGATAGAGTGAAGGCACAGGAGGAAGAATGGCCATCAGCACCCAAAGTTCCCTGCAGAGGGAGGTGGGTGGAGGGGGTGAGGGAATTCCGGGGCAAGGGTCGTGGGTGCAGGGTGGCAAGGGTCTCTCCGGCATCAGTGAGTAGTTGGTGGCCCTGGGTCCTGCTCAAAAGGCAGGGAGGACAAGAGCTGGAGGTGGGCCCTGGTCACTGTGGAGACATGCCACAGGACTCTGGAGTATGGCCATTCACCCAGTTGGGCCTGGCTGCCTGACGACAGAGGGTGCCTAGGTGTGCAAGGGCCGCCACCCCTCCTCAGCCTCCCCTGTGTGCAAACTTCTGCTGGTTCTGTCTGCCCACCTTCATTAAGGCCCAGGGCTCTGTCTTCCTGCCTGGAGCCCCACACACAGTGTCTAAGCCTCTGGCCCTTGTGGACCATTGGAGGGTCCACAGGGGAGGCCAAGGCCTTGGGGGGTCAGTGTCCATGTCAGAGTACCACTGACTACCCTAAGTACTGCTGAGTACTACTGAGTACCCTGAGTACCACTGGACACTACTGAGTACTGCTGAATACTGCTGAGTACCCTGGGTACTGCTAAGCACTGCTGAGTCCCCTGAGTACTGCTGAACACTGCTGAGTACCCTGCGTACTGCTAAGCACTGCTGAGTCCCCTGAGTACTGCTGAACACCGCTGAGTACCCTGGGTACTGCTGAACACAGCTGAGTACCCTGGGTACTGCTGAACACCGCTGAGTCCCCTGAGTACTGCTGAACACCGCTGAGTACCCAGGGTACTGCTGAACACCAGTGAGTACTGCTGAACACTACTGAGTACCCTGGGTACTGCTGAACACTGCTGAGTACCCTGGGTACTGCCAAGCACTGCTGTTCAGTGTTGCTCTCCCAAGAGCCTGCCGAGTTCGTCACACTGGGTGGGAGCTAAATTTGAGAGAGATAAACAGGCTTTCACAAAAACAAGGACCAAGTGACCAGCCTCCCCCGAGCCAGGTGGCCAGCTGCCACTGCCTCATCTCTGAACCCTCAGCTCCAGGAGACACCCAGAGACCGGAAGACAGCCCCTGTGGCCGCAGGCCCACCAGGAAAAGACCACATCCTCATTCTAGAATCTGCATCTCTCCAGTGATTCCTCCCTCAGCCCTAGGGAGCAGGTCCAGGAGGGCTGGGGTGGCCCAGCTTCCTAAGGCCCAACCTCTTTCCCATGACTTGTGGAGAGGGGAACCCCAAGAAGGAGCCCTTGGTCAGGAAACTTCTTTAAAAATATATCCATGGGAGCCGGGCACGGTGGTGCGCGCCTGTAATCCCAGCGGCTCAGGAGGCAGAGGCAGGAGGATCTCAAGTTCCAGACCAGAGGCAGTCTGTGTAACTTAGCGAGACCGTGTATCAAAAAGTAAAAAAATGGGCTGAGGGTGCAGCTCAGTGGTCCAGCACTTGCAGAGCATGCAGGCGCAAGGCCCTTGGTTCAACCCCCAGTACTGAAAAAAAAAAAATTTTTTTAAAAGACAGTAAGTTAATGAATTCATCTCTATTTGAATGGTTTGTGTTGTTTTCTTTTTCCTGTCACTGTCCTTGACCCTGATTTCAGTGGGGTGTCTCTGATGGGGCTCCCAATAAACAGCACCTGTTTGCTGAAACAATTGGAGAAATAAGATTTAAAAGCGAAGAAAAGAGCCTAGCTTGGTGGCATGGGCCTGCAATCCCAGCCCTTGGGAGGCTGAGGTAGAAGGATGGGTAATTTCAAGGCCAGCCTAGGCTACATAGTGAGACTTTGTCCAAAAAAAAAAAAAAAAAAAAAATCCACTAAGATGCAGCCATGAGCACCTTGTCCTAACAGAGGCCCTTGAGACCTTATGCTCCTGCTGGGCCTGGGAAGAATGTGCACCCCAAAATCCAGAGAGACACCTCACGCAGTCATCACACACCAAGCTTGTGCCTCACCAGTGCTTATCTCTCATATGGACTAATTTGATGTTGAGGAACTTGTCCTTTGGGACGCCCAAAGTAATGCAATGTCCCCAGGACAGGAGAGATGGATGAAGGTGACTTTTGTCACAGTGTGAGGGGTCAGAAGCCAGGGATAGAGCCGGGGCGGGGGTGCCCTCTACCTGGAAAGGACACCCTGTACTTGAGCCTAGCACGTGGCCTGGGATTCGCGTGACTTTCTGTGTTTATTCCCACTCTGTCATCCCTGACCATATTTTGTTAAATGCATCTTTTTCGACTCAGCTGTTTGGGGAAATTGAGGCAGGGATCCCAGCCCAGCCCCCTGAAGCCAGAAAGCCAAGGAGGCAGAACCCAGTCTTGAGCTGGAACCACTCACTGCTGAGAGCTAAGATTTGATTTGATCGGGTCCAAGAGGCAGCCAGCTCCCTCGCAGGGGTCCCCAGCGCTTCCCCTCTGCTCCCTGGCCCTTCCCCACCAGGGCGGCTTCCAAAACCCAAGTCTCTCAGCGCCTCCTTTCAGTCCATCCTCCAGGGCCCAAACAAGCACCCTGCCCACTCCCAGCTGCCAGCTTTTCCATGCTCAGAAAAATCTCCCCCTCTCTCTCCAGCTCTACCCAAGCACAAGCCTGCGGTCACCCACACATGATCCTAAATGACTGTGTTCCTTTCCTCAAAACTCTCCGGCTGTGGAGTGGGTTTGTGCCGACAAGGTTATACACCGAATGCACACTGGCTTTTGCAGCTGACTTCCATCAGGCAAGGCGGGCTGCGCTTCTCTCCAAGAGGAGCAGGGGGAAGGAAGGAAGACCTCATTACCCCAGGGTGGGGCTCGGATTCCATCCTTCCCTGGAAGCCTCTCCCCAGCACTTAATTAAAAACATGGGATTAACTGCGAAGTGGAGACCTTGGCTCCTTCTCTAGAGACAGTCAGGGGTCAAAAAATCAAACAGACCAAGAATCCAGGAGAAAAGAAACAGAGTCTCTGCCGCCTGGCCTGAGCACTCAGGGAAGGCGGATGTCGGCAGAGCCACCCCAAGCCCCAGGGTGCAGGCCCTTCTGGAGTGACAGGGTCTGGCGCCCCTGCGCTCTCCGCCATCACTGCCAGCATGTCCAGTGCTGCTGGGCCACCTCTCCACCACCCAGCTCCTCTCCTGGCTGCAGGTTTCCCTCCTCGATGGGGGCCAGGCTCACACCCACCTCCCCTTCGCTCCTCCTCCCTCTTCATCCTAACCCCAGGTGCCCAGGAGCCCACCTGGTGGATGCTTCCCTCTCCTTCAGAGAGCATCAGGCCCCTAGGGTGGCATCCGTGAGCTCCCTGCCTTCCCCCTATGCAGTTGGCAGCTCTTGCCTCCCTTCCTCTCTCCCCACCAAAGCTGCTCTCAGGACAAAGGCTCTTTCCCCTCCCTTCTGCGTGGAGCCTGCACACATCACTCCATTCAAAAAGAAAGTGCTAGCTGCTGAGCGAGGCAGGCACCGTCAGGAGCTAGTTCCTATATTAATGCACCTTCAAAGTGTCCTCTATTTTCAGCTAAAACTTTATAATACAAACTAAGCATGCTCAGAGGTATTCCACCCACCACTTTTATCATTTCAATATGTGCTCCCCGACCTCAGACTGAGCATGCTCAAGAGTGTACTTCCTGACCACGCATGCTTAAAAATGGGCCAACCACTATGTAACTATGTGTTGTTGTTGTCAACTCAACGTTATCGAGGGCAGATTGTTTTGAGATTGTTTTCCAGAGTGGGCTGCCAGGTCCTTCTCCTGTTTTTGCAATGCTGGGGGTCGAACCCAGAGCCTCAGAAAGCACAGAGCAGTCAGTGCTCTACCAACAAGTTAAACCCCAGCCAAATGTAACTGTGTATGTTGTTATTGTTAGGTGCCGTCCAGTTGTGTCCCACTCATAGTGACCCTCATAGGGTTTTGAATAGCTGATTGCTTTCAGGCTGCCTCGGGAGTGGATTGCCAGGTCCTTCTCCCATTTTTGCAGTGCTGGAAATCGAACTCAGGACCTCAGAGACTGCAGGGCAGTGCTCTACCAACTGAGATAAGTTCCCTAAATAAAATCCCCTCACTTCCTCTGTTTGGGGAGAGCCTTGCTTTGAAAAGGGATTCCTGTGCGCTTCCTTACCTGAGCAGATAATAAAACGTTCTCCACTCTTTTATGCCTTGGCCATGTTTATTGCACTCACCAAGTTGCAAACCCATTGCATTCCGTTACAAAAACACCCTCTACCACGACTTTGACTCTGCCAGACAACCTGCCCAGAGCCCCTGGCCCTCCTTTCCCAGCCGCACTGTGAAGAGCATCTTGACCTTTCTGTGTGAGGTCCACCAGCCGCTCACCACTTGCAGGATCAGACCGGTCATCACCGCACCCTCTCAACATTCAAGTGGTGGCCTCAGTTTCTCCTTCTGCTTCCCCCCACATTCCTCTTCTGGTTTCTTTTCAGACTCTTTGCCTCAGTCAGCCCCTCAAATATGCTGAAGAAATTTCTCCCGGACCTGTCTCTTCTCGTAGCCCTAAGCTCTCCCAAAGAGGCCTGGACTCCACTCCTGCTCCTATCATCATCCACTTACCAAGGGAGCCCCAGACCTCCACATCCACTTATTCACCTGATACACTGGTCCTCCCCACAGCGCCCCCAGTCCTCTAGCTACTCCGTTCTCCCACAGAGTCCCCCAATCCTCCATCTATCCCCATCTTCCTCATAGGGCCCCCCTCCTCCACACACCCCCTCCTCCCCAGAGTGGCCCCCAGTCCTCCCCACTATCATCCCAACAGTGTCCCCCAATCCACCCCATCCTCCCCACAGTGCTCCCCAATCCTCCATGCTCCTCTATTCCATTCATCCAGACCTGAAAAGGCCTCCTCACACCACCTCTCCCCCACGGACCGTCCCCTAGGGCTCTTGCCCTGCCCATTGCTGCCCAGTCACACACCTAGGGAGCACTAGGGATGCTGTTTCATTGAGGGTCACTGGGCACCAGTCACCATGCTAAGACTCTCTCACAAGCCATCCTGTGTCCAATGACCCTGCATGTTAGATATCTTTACACCCATTTTACATTTTTTTTCTTTTTTTTTTTCTTTTGTAATTTTTTTGTTTGTTTTGTTTGGTTGGTTGGTTGGTTGGTTTAACATGGGTGCTTTTTGTTTTATTTTTTCAAGTATTGGGGGTTGAACCCAGGGCCTCACACATGCTAGGCAAATGCTCTACCACTGAGCCACACCCTAGCCTCCTGAGTAGCTGGGAGTACAGGGCATGGGCCACCATGCTCAGCTTTTGTTTTTGGTTTTTTGAGACAAAATCTCACTGTGTAGCCCAGGCTGGCCTCTAACTCTGATCCTCCTGCTTTAGCCTCCAGAGTGCTGAGATTGAAGGCATGTGCCACTGCCCCCAGCTACACCCACTTCACTTATGGGCCTCATTTGAGGCTCAGAGAAGGTCCGCAATCTACCAAGTCTAAAGGCCACTAGGGGCAGAGCCTGCTACATTTGGAGCCCAGGTCAGATTTCCAGGCCCCAGCCCAGTTAATTTCCCACCTGCTTCCTGTAAATGCAAACCTGATCACTCCAGTCCTCACTGCTCTCCAGGCAAAAAACCAGCACCTCAGCTGGGCATGGTGGCACACGCCTATAATCCCAGCGGCTAGGGAGGTAGAGGCAGGAGGATTGCACATTCAAGACCAGAGGCAGTCTATGTAACTTAGCGAGACCCTGTCTCAAAAAGTAAAAAAATGGGCTGAGGGTGCAGCTCAGTGGTCCAGCACTTGCAGAGCATGCAAGCATGAGGCCCTGGGTTCAACCCCCAGCACTGGAAAATAAAAAAAAAAAGCAAGCACCTCAGCCTGGTGCCCCAGGGTCCCTGCAAGCTGTCCCCACGCTCCCATCCCCAGCCAGAAGGAAGGGCCACGCTGGCCTCCAGCTGCTGAGCTCTTTCCTGCCTGCTCGTTGCACAAGCAGCCTCACCTGCCTGGGGTCTCTTCTCAGCCTCAACGCCAGCCAACAGTAGCTTCCCAGGGAGACCTCCAGGCTCTGTGGAGCTCCCAGGAAAGTGTTGTGCTTGCCGGGTGCTGGCACCCCCTACACAGTCTTGTCATCACTTGTTTACGCCTTCAAGTGTCATCCTTAGCTTTGTAGCCGCAAGGCCAATGCAAGTCCTTTGCGTTTTAAGCCAGGCCTCAGTAAAAGCCAAGAACATGGAGCAAGCACGCCAGCCATAGGGTCTTCAGACCAGCAGTTGCAGAAGATACAAGGCGTGATCCAAAACTATGGTTTCAATTAAGGAATTATTATAGAAAAAGACGTATTGCCATTAATCTCCTTCAAAACCCTCCCCCTGGCTGAGAGCACACTTATCCCGTCGCTCTTGCCATTTCGTGAAGCAGTCCTGCACACCCTCTTTCATGAGCATCTTTAGCTTCATGTGCCATCATGACAATGGCCCATGTCACACATGGCTCTGGTACAGCAATTTTTGTCAAATATAAACATTACAGTGAGCCGGGCACAGTGGTGTACGCCTGTAATCCCATGACTTGGCAGGAGGAGGCGGGAGGATGGCAAGGTCAAGGCCAAAGGCAGTCTGCATAACTTAGCTAGAACCTGTCTCAGATAAAAAAAAAAAAATGGGCTGGGGGTGCAGCCTGGCGGTAGAGCACTTGCAAAGCATATGCGAGGCCCTGAGTTCAACACTGAAGTACTGCAAAAAAAAAAAAAAATTACAGTGTGTCCTCATCCACCTTATCCACTGGATCTAGCACCATGTGACTTCTGTCTCTTCCCCCAAGCCATAACAACCGTGATAGGTAAATGTTTTGAATAGATTCAGGACATGGAGGCAGCCGCAACCACGCAACTAAAGACACTCACAAAAGAGGGCTTCCAGAACTTCTTCAGAAAGTGGGGAGAAGGATAGGATTAGTGTGTTCAGAGCCAGGGGGAGGATTTTGAGGGGGACTAAGGACTATGGGTTTGATCCTCTCCACTGCAAAAACACAGGAGAAGGACCTGGCAATCCACTCCCCAAGCAACCCTGAAACAATCAGCCCATGACAGCACCTAACAACAGCAACAAAGGGCAATGTGTCCTTGACTGTAATCATTTATTCATTTATTTAAACATTTGTCGTATGTTTTCACCATACCTCCTGGCTCAACACCACCACGTTGTTGTTGTTGTTGTTAGGTGCCGTCGAGTCGGTATCCGACTCATAGCGACCCTTATAGGGTTTTCAATGGCTGAATGCTTCGGGATTGCCTTGGGAGTGGATTGCCAGGCCCTTCTCCCATTTTTGCGGTGCTGGGAATTGAACTCTTGGCCTCAGAGACTGCAGCGCAGCACTCTACCCACTGAGCTAAATCCCAGCCCCCAACACCACCGTAGCCTCCTAAAATCAGACTCTGGGGATCTGCACGTGAACTATCCCTTCTACCCCTGCTTCTCTTACACAGTGAAGCTGTAGACACTCAGACCTAGACCAGTGCTGGCCCCGATCCTCACCAGGGCAGCCTCATGGGATGGGACACCCAGCTGCTGTCAGGTTATAGACCACCAGCGTGCAACTCCTCAGATGTCTGTGTCAGGACACAACATAGAAAACAACATTGTTAGGGCCCTGGGTGGGAAAACAGGCAAAGCTGGCCCCAGCTGGAGCTCCAAGGCTCCCATCCCTCAGGCTTTACCAGCAAAGGTGAGCCACACCTCTGCACGGCAGGAACCCCGTCCAGACACCCTGCTTGGGAAGATCGGATCTCTAAGAGCTGCCGGAAGGCAGGCTCCGAAGCCAGACCCAACCGCCTACACTCACGTGGCTCTGATGAAGCCCCAGCAAGCAGGACACTTGCTAAGGGTCAGCCAGCCCAAAACCCACACAGGGAGGAAATAGCTCTGAGTATTCCCTGCTGAGTTTGAGACCAGTATCCAAGGCAATCCCTGGGTCCATCCCACACCTCACCCTGCTGCCTCCCTGGAGGTGGGACAAGTAGCCAGAGGCATCTATGAACAAAATCCTGAGCTTTTCCTCTGCCAAAACAAGGCTGCTGCAGTGACATGACCAAACCCTTTTGATTCAGTCAATGGCCTAAGGGAATGAACTGAGGGAGGGGTTGGCAAGTCAACCGGGTACTTGCAGCTGCTGTGAACTCTAAAACCTTCTTCCAAAGAACTGCTATTTGCCAACTGGAGTGCATTCTCTGCAGGCCCCACACCATCTACAGACCTTTCCAGAGGTCCTAAAAACATGGGAAACTTGCCTTTGCTAAACGTGAAGGAGAAATTGCAAAGCTGGAAGGATCTTAAAGTTATGGCCTCTTTAAATAAGAGCTGACGCTCTGAGTGCCCCTGGGAATGCTCTACCCCTGAGTAAGATGCACTCTAGCCCTAAACAAAAGAGCTATGATGTCGTCCCCTAGGAGTTAACCAGTTAACAGGAGAATTTATATTCTACGAAGAGCTCAGGAGCTCTGACCAAAGGGGCCATTGCTAGTGGCGCCTAGCAGTATGAAATGTAAATTGACGTTCAACAGTGTGTAAACGAATGGCTGACTAGATGCACAGACGGATAGAGGCAGGCATGAATGGGTAGATGGACGTATGGACGTATGAACGAAGTGGCACACCTTCCCTTTTTGTGAGTTCCTCCCTCCAGCACTAACGCTAGAGGGGTCAAATCACTGTGTCCACTCTTCTGAATACCCATCCCTGCTGTAGCTGATGTACACATAGATTGGTTCAGCTGAATGGAGACCAGGCAGCATGCTAGGGCATGTGAAGGGAAGAAGTGACAGCCCCAGAGTATACGGAAAGGAGGAGCGTCTGTTGCCAGAGTATCCCAGCCCTGTATGTATTTATAATCTTTCATTTTGGTATGGGGCTGGGATTTAGCTCAGTGGGTAGAGCGCTGCGCTGCAGTCTCTGAGGTCCCGAGTTCAATTCCCAGCACCACAAAAATGGAAGAAGGACCTGGCAATCCACCCCCAAAGCAATCCTGAAACAGTCGGCCATTGAAAACCCTATGAGGGTCGCTATGAGTCGGATACCGACTCGATGGCACCTAACAACAACAACAACATTTTGGTATTCTTTTTCTTTTGTAGCCTGAAGTGCTAAGCCTTTACCCTCTCACTCTTCCTTCCCCAGGGGCTGCAGGAAACTAAGCCAAAAGGTCCTTACAAACCAGCTAGTCAGGCAAAGCAAACTGCCCTGCAGACATGTTTTTGTTACATGTTGATAGCCTTTGCATTAGATATTAGCATGTAAAAAGTCAGATTTTATACAAAAACACAGATGTCTTTGTTGTTTTCTTGGGGTGAAAAAACTGGCAATCTCTTCCTGGTGATTTCTCCTAATAACAATTGACTAGCATTGGAAGAGACTGCCACTGGGACAGCAGGCACTGTCTTCAGTTTGCCACAAACCCCACCTTGCCCTACTGTGGCTCTCTGTCTGCTTCAGTCATCCAGCAAATCTGTCTGTTTGGTTCTCAGAGTGGGGGAGGCCTTTGCACAGTCCAATGGGCCACTGACAAAGTGGAGGCACACGGAGGTCTTTTAAATACTGTGGAATGAATGAACACATGACTGAATTCATTCATTCATTAAACATCCATTTTTTTCCAACTAACAAACTTTATCCCTTCTGGGCTCTTCTAGCTCTACCCTCCCTGCTCACCCAAAGTTCCCTCCCTAGGAGCCCAGCCCCAGGTTTGCCCTCCCTGGACCAGAACTTTCTTACCAGTCTCTACTGTGGGCCTTGTGGAGGTGGTGGTGGTGTTGTTAGGTGCCGTCCAGTCAGTATCTGACTCATAGCGACCCTCATAGGGTTTTCAATGGCTGACTGTTTCGGGATTGCCTTCGGAGCGGATTGCCAGGTCCTTCTCCCATTTTTGTGGTGCTGGGAATTGAACTCGGGACCTCAGAGACTGCAGCGCAGCACTCTACCAACTGAGCTAAAGTAGGCTTGAGCTTTGTTGCCATCTCCATCTGTCAGATTTCCCTCAGTTTTTGGTTGCCCAGCCTCATTCTCCCCTGCTTTCGTAAAAGTTTCTTGATTTCCTTCTTCCCCATCCTCAGTCGGTGGGCTTTTCCCCCTGGGCTTGGCCCTTCTCTCTCTGAAGTAAGGGAGGAGGGCAGAGGTGGGCTGGTTTAAGCCATGCAGTAGAGCCCTGGAAATCCCCTCCCTTTGCCTTTGACCGGCACCTAATTCACTCAAGTCCGAGAGATGGGTGGAGGCGGCCACTTGGTCCTTGCGGAAGACATTCTCTGGAAGCTGCTGGCTGCCATTTTAGGGTGAAGAAAAACTAGAATATATCACCGCAAAATACAGCTCTTTGACACAAATGGCTTTAAGCTGATGATAATTGAGAAGACACGACATCAATTCTCCTTTAGTGGAGACAACTGTTATCACCTCAGAGACAGCACCTGAGGAAGGTTCTTAACAAACCTACTCCATTCGTATCTTCCCTGCACCCTAAATTCACCTTCCCACAGGTTTCCACCTTTGGAAGAGAATATAAATTATTCCTTAATAAACTTAACTTAGAAATGGCTAAAAATTTTCAACTGGGATGAACATTACTGGTCATGATGGGAGCCACTATAAATCTTAAACCTTGATGGTAGAATGTAAATTAGTACTATCATTTTGGAAAGCCATTTACCAAAAGTTGTTAAAGCTAAACATAAAAACTATTCTATAACAGTAATTTTACTAATATGTATATTTCCAAGAGAACAGTAATTTTACTACTAAGTAAATTTCTAAGGCCTGCACCCATACCACACTGGCATCCGATCCCATCAGTTCTCAGAAACTAAGCAGGGTCGGGCCTGGGTACACCAGGTGCTGTAAGCTTGTGAGAAGGGCCTGGAAACCCACTTCCAAAAAACAATTAGCCATTGAAAACTCTATGAATAGCAGAGAAGCACTACCAATAGTTTAGGGTCTCAATGAGCTGGACACCAACTCCATAGCACCTAACAACAACAGCATATTTCCAAGAGAGATGAGTGTATTATCCTCCAAAAGGCATAAAAATGCTTATGGCATATTTATGCATGACCACTAAAACTGGAAAACAACCCATCAGCAGTTGAATGAGTGAACTGTGGAATATTTATATAAAGGAATACTACACAATCATAAAAAAGAACATACAAGTCATACAGGCAACGATGTGAACGAATCTCATGAACATAGGGAAGAGTGAAAGAACCCAGAAACAAGAAAGTATGTCTTGTATGATTCCATTTCTATGAAGTTCAAAGATAAGCAACACAAAGTCAATATAGTGGTTACCTTGGGTGGCTGGTATTGACAGAAACAATGCAGCCTTTGGGGATGCTGTAAAAGCCCTGTGATGGGCCTTTATTCATTTATTTTTTTTTATTTTATTTTATTTTTTTTACATGGGAGTTGAACCCAGGGCCTTGCACATACTTTGTAAGTGCTCTACCACTGCGCTGCATCTGTGGCCCATTTTTTATGCTTTAAATCAGGGTCTTGCTAAGTTATGCAGGTTGCCTCAGGCCTTGAACTCATGATCCACAGCCTCTGCCTCCCAAGTCACTGGGATTATAGGAATGTGTCACTGCACGCAGCTGGGGCTTAATTCTTTAAACAGAAGTGTTGGGAAGTAGGGCCAAGTGGGAGGCTTTGGGGAGGTGAAAAAATGAGTGTCTTTCTTGTATGAGTTCTCCTTCTCACTGGACTAGAATAGTGACCATGACAGCAAGGTGTCATAAAGTGCATTTGGCTTCCTTGGCTCTTTTTTTTCCCTTGCCATGTAACCTCTTTCAGCACACACCCTTGTTATTCTGCCTTCTACCATGCATTGAAGCAGCAAGAAGCCTGGGCAACCTAGCAAGAGCCTGTGAAAGAGAGAGGAAGGAAAGAAAGAAAGAAAGAAAGAAAGAAAGAAAGAGAGAGAGAGAGAGAGAGAGAGAGAGAGAGAGAGGAAAGAAAGAAAGAGAAAAGGAAAAGAAAAGAAAGGAAGGAAGGAAGGAAGGAAGGAAGAGGGAGGGAGGGAGGAAGGAAAGAGAGAAAGAGAAAGAAAGGAAGAAAAAGAGAAAGAAAGAAAGAGTGGAAACAAAGAAATAAAAAGAGAGAAAAAGAGAGAAAAAAAGAGAAAAAGAGAGAAAGAAATGAATTAGTTCCTGCATATCTGAATTTATTAACTAAAATCAATGCATTTGTGTCACTCAGTGCCTAAGAGGAACTCCATGTCTGAGAAACACCAGCAGAGGAAAGAAAAACAGGAGCCAGGTTGATCGACATGGAAAAACCAGTGCCAACATCTCCATCCTGAGCCCCTCCCTCTCCCCAGCTGGCCTGCAGTGTCCGTCTTCCGAGCTGGGTCTGGTGTTGCTCTTATCACATGCAATTACCTTCCTTTGCATGTGTGTCCTTGCCTTCAAATCCCCAGAGGATAACCGGCTCCCAGGGAAGCACTACGCCTTGTTCATCCCTCTGTCCAACCCTCCTCCACCCCAGGCAAGGATTCAACAAGTGTCTTTTTTTTTCAATGGAAAGAAATAGGCATAGGGTCAAGACAGAAAATCAAGAAGGATCTCAGAGCTTCTCAGAGGTGGAGGCAGGGTTGGGGGTGGGGGAAGCTCCCCAAAGCAGGGGAGCTGGGTTGGGTCTGGGAAGAAGAGAAAGACATGATTTGGAGCCCAGGTTGGCCGGCAGGGAGAAGGGGGACCCTCCACGGCCTCACCCCCAGGGCTCCAGAGTTGCTGGCATGGTGATGTCTCTTCCGGTCATGCATTCATTATTCAACTACATTACGTCTGAAAACATCCTTGGCAGGCAGTTTATTCTCTGAAGGCCTAACTTGTGGGAGGCCCCAGAGGGCTGCCTCCAAATCCAGCGCCGAGCCACACGGTGTGCAGGGCCCAGCCCTGAGGCCAGCAGAGCAGACACCAGCCCAGTTCACAGAGGGAACCACGAGGCCAGAGAGACAGTGGGCCTTGTCCAGGCTCACAGGGCCAGAGCTGCTGGAGGAGAAAAAGGAGAGCAGGGCTTCCCACCAGAAAGATAGTACGTGTCCTCTGAACCAGGGGGCAGAGGTCGCAGCGACCAGAGCCCCAAAAGCCCCTCCCGCCACCCACTGGCCCAGATCTCTGAGGTGTCAGGAGCTGTGTGAGGAAATCCAGGCCCAAGCTGGAAGGAAGTGACTCCAGCCAGAGGAAATGAGGAAAGTCACACTGGGACCAAAGCTCTGGAATTCCCCCTGTTGTCCCTGCATGATCGGGAGCCAGGGAGCAAAGCTAGATGACCTGTGCCACCATGTCCCCAACTCTTAATGCATGCCCGTACCTCAACTGTGTTTCTGCTGCGCAAAGTCAATGGCGGCCTTCGGGTGCTGGGGTCAGAAATGGTCAGAAGACAGGTGTTGGGATCTGCCTCACCCCATGTGCCACGGGCAAGCCTCTGATCTCCGTGAGACTGTTTCCTCAACTGTGCCACGGGGTGCCTAGCTGCAGGGCTACTGAAGGGATCAAGTGAGAGCTGTGTGTAACAGAGACAGAGACGGGAGCAGCCTGGGCTTCGGAGCACCGGCAGTGCCTCTCTTGACTCACCCCACGCCACGCAGGCCTTCCCAGCCATGGCTCACGCTACATTCCAGGCCATCGCCCTTAAAATGAAGGAATAATCCAGCTGCCAAGAAAGACACGTAAGTCATCGATAATGAATGAGACCAGACTCCTAAGCACAGTGCAGCGGCCAACCAGGCTGGTCCAAAGCACGCTGGTGAAAAGGCTTTGGAGCAGTGCTGTGTCCGGAAAGAGGAGGCTGCGAGGAAGCCTTCATTGTCCAGGCAGGCGCGCTGAGGCTGCGGACGTGTGATTTCGCCCGGCAGAGAGGAGGGGAAGGGGAAGCCCTGGGGGGCAGAGTGACAAAGGCCCAGCGCAAGGAAGAACTTGGACAGCAACAGATCCAGCATGGCCCTGAGCCCAGTGAGGGGATTCCCAACATTGTTTGAGGAGAAAAATCCCTTAAAAAAAATAATAGACTTCATCTGGTTGCACAGTATTTTAAGTTCACATAAAAATTGAAAAGATGGTGCACACCTGTAATCCCAGCAGCTCAGGAGGCAGAGGCGGGAGGATCGCAAGTTCGAAACCAGTGGCAGTCTGAATAACTTAGCGAGACCCTGTCTCAAAAAGTAAAAAAATGGGCTGGGGGCGCAGCTCAGTGGTCCAGCACTTGCAGAGCATGCAGGCGTGAGGCCCTGGGTTCAATCCCAGTACCACAAAAAAAAAAAAAAAAAAAATTGTAAAGAAAGCAGAGGGAGTTCCCATAAGCCCCTGTCCACACACATAACCTTCCCCACTGTCAACATACCCAACCAGGAGCACATTTCTTGCAACTAATGAGCCCACATTAACACATCATTATCACCTGAAGTCCATAATTTACATTAGGGTTTGCTATCTTGCACATTCTATACGGTTTCACAAAGGTACAGTGACATGTATCCACCATTATAACGTCACACAGAACAATTTCACTGTCCTAAAAATCCTCTAAGCTTTATACCCATTCATCTCTCCCTCCCTCAACCCCTGGTAACCACTAGTCTTTCTATTGTCTCTATAATTTGGCCTTTTCCAGAACACCATATGGTTGGCATCAAACAGTATGTAGCCTTTTCAGTTTGGCTTCTTTTACTTACTAATATCCATCTAAGATTTCTCCATGTCTTTTTATAACTTGATAGCTAATTTCTTTTCAGGAATGAATCATATTCCATTGTCTAGGTAAGAATCATTTTTTAGCTGGCCATGATGGCACACATCTGTAATCCCAGCACTGGGGATGCAGAGGCATGAGGATCATGAGTTCAAGGCCAGCTTAGGCTACATAGCAAGCTCAAGGCCAGCCTTAGCAACACAGTGAGACTTTATCTCAAAAAACCAAGGGTTGGCAGGGCAAGGTGGCACACACCTATAATCCCAGCTGCTCAGGAGACAGAGGCAGGAGGAGGTAAGTTCGAGACCAGAGGCAGTCTGTGTAACTTAGAGAGACCCTATCTCAAAAAGTTAAAAAAAAAATGGGCTGGGGGCATAGCTCAGTGGTAGAGTGTTGCCTAGCATGCCTAAGGACCTGATTCAATCTCTAGCATCACAAGAAAAAAAATTCTTTTTTAGTGTCAAAATGATTTGAATGTCTCCCTAGCATGATAATCACATTTCTAGAATTCACAGATTGAAACTATGATGAATCCAGTGATGCTTTGTATGTATTATTAATTATAATGGCTTCCACATAAATTATCCATATCCTATACTTTCGGTGCTAAATAAGGACCAAAATGATAGTGCTTAATGCATACAGGAACCACAGATCCCAGAGGAAGGCCATCTAAAGTTGGGGATGCTGTAAGAGTTGGACTGCTATCTGAGGATCTTCATTCAGACACAGGACTAGTCAGATGTGCACTTTAAAAAGATCACTCCAGCTAGCTGCATCCTAGTCTGGACACTAGGATTCTCTTCCAAAATCCCTAGGACAGCTCTCCAAACAAGATTATAGCCACTCACGGTTGCATCAAGTTCAGGAGGATGAATTGGAAAGCCTCATTGAGATAGTCAACCAAAACCTTACCCAGGTTATGCTTCCAAACAAAAAACTTCTTTTAGAAAGCAACACTGAAAAGACTAGAAGCCAAGTGGGTTTCAGAATTGAAGAAGTGAGCCCCTACTCCAAAGAAGACCAGAACATACCAAGTCCTTAGAACCAAGCCAAAGCCATAGACAAAGTCATCCTAAAGATTCAAGGTAAAGCAGATGGAGTCTGTCATAACGTTACCAATGAGCCAGATGGGATCCTCTTGCTCCACTTAGAAATCACATGTTAGGCGAGTAGTTCTAGGGTTGGTAGTCCTGGGCTCTTGAGAGCTGAAGGCTACAGGCTGGGCTGACAGATTGTTGTTGTTGTTAGGTGCCATCGAGTCAGTATCTGACTCACAGCGACCCTCATAGGGTTTTCAATGGCTAACTGTTTCGGGATTGCCTTGGGAGTGGATTGCCAGGCCCTTCTCCCATTTTTGGGGTGCTGGGAATTGAACTCGGGTCCTTAGAGACTGCAGCACAAAGCTCTACCAACTGAGCTAAATCCCAGCCTGGGCTGACAGATTAGGAGGCTTATTCTCCAAGCCCTGGGAACTAGAGATTTATGACTCCGGAGCTTGGAAGCCAGGGATTTATAGCTCTAGGTGCTCAAGTTAGCGGCTTAATGCTCTGAGTTCTGATTGCCAGCAACCTGGCACTTGACAGCTAGTGAAATGCTCCACTCTGAACAGCAAATAGCAACAGCAGCCGTTGCCAGCAGCCAGCACTAGCTAGTGTTACAGCTCCTAAGCCTGGAGTGTTGGGATCCTCGGCCTTTGCAGCAGCTAGTGTCGCAGCTCTCAAAAATTCTTCCAGCAACCAGGGCTGCAGTCTCTCGCCCAATGCCTTCCACTTTCTGAAATCTGTGGTCTCGGCTCTCTGCGGTCTGTAGTCTGGACTCTCCATCTTCTCTATACTTCCACCATCCTTCAATTTCTGCTGCTGCTTCCGCCCCCAAGTGCTCTCTTGAACTCTTCAGCCACCCTGTCCCTGATACCACCACTGCTGCCGCCACTGCCTCCACTGCCACTCTGCTGCCATTCCCCTTTGTGTTACCAGCTCATGGAACTCTACTTATTATAAAAATCACAATTAGGTGAGAAAAGACCATTCAAGAGAAGCCTTTTTGGGGGCGTAATGTTGCAACATCAGGGGGCAGCACAGAGACTGTCCTGGCTAACTTGAAAAGTGAGCTGAACAACCTAGTTATATACTGGGGGGGGTCCATGGGTGTGGCATGCAAATGAAGAATTGTATTTGCACCAATCACAGCACAGCTTCCAGTTCCACCAATCATTGTCTTCTTGCTGAGTTACTGAGGAAGTGCTCTCTCACCCATGTTGAGTGAGAATAGCTACAAGGTCATCTAAAGTTCATGGAGACTTGTCTAGCCTGGGATGCTGCCTTCCAAGGGTAGTGCAGGGTGTCTGGAGCAGTTGTCACTTGAGCAAGGACTCCCAAAGCAGGAGTCTTGGCTTCAGTTGTAGTAGTCTTTGCAACTGGAAAGTTCTCAGAGTGATTGTAAAGTATCCAAACATGCAGGCTGCCATGAGGGAATTATAGCCAGTTGCCAGAGAAGGGGCTGCTTGGCCAAACAGTTCCACACTTCAGATTGCTAAGCATAAGAGAAGACTCTATCTGCTACCGTTCAAAGGCTTGAGCAGGCTGCTCCGGAAAAAATAATTATTATTATTATATGGTACTTACAAGAAAGACTTCAAAAGGCTCAACACAAAACTAACATGCTGCATAGCATTTAACAGTGCTTAACAGCATATGGCCTGCAGCCACAGTACTGTGGCATCCAATCCCATCAGATCTCAGAAGCTAAGCAGGGTCGGGCCTGGTTTGTACTTGGATGCAAGACCACCTGGGAACACCAGATACTGTAGGCTTGGGAGACGGACCCAGCAACCCACTCCCAAAAATCAATCCACCATTGAAAACCCTATGAATAGCAGGGAAGCACTGACAATAGTGTTTCACCTGTTGTACATAGGGTCACTATGAGTTCGACACCGACTTGTTGGTACCTAACAACAACAATAACAGCATTTGACAATGTTTAACAGTACTAAACCCCTGCTCCAGTGCCTAGGGAGAGTTGGTTCCCTCTGAGTTGGTTCTGTCTCAGTTTGAGCTCTACCTTCTCCAATTACATATCCTCATCAAGATCTTTGGGAACAACCCTTATTCTAAGATTGATTCCAGAGGAGGACTTGCCAAGAAAATGGGCTTCCAGAGCCACGAGTCCAAATTTGATTTCAAAGACCACCTAGATTCCTGGCTGTGAGAATTCATCTTTGTCAACTTGTCTGGATCGAGAGACACCTAGAAAATTAATACAACACAGTTCTGTGCGTCTGTGAGGGTGTTTTCCAGAGATGATTGGCATGTGGGTCAGCAACTTGAGACGGGAGACCTGCCCTGAATGTGGACAGCACTGTCCTGAATGGAACAAAAGTGGCAGAAGGGGGAAAGCATGCTCAAGCATAGAAGCTCAATTCTTGACTGGGTGCTTCTTTTGCAGCTGCCTTCACCTGTCCACATCAGACTCCAGATTCTTCAGGCTTGGACTGTGGACTTACACCAGCAACTCTCCAGGGAGCTCTCAGACCTTCAGCCTTGGACTGGGGCTGCCTCTCTGGTTCCCTTAGTTCAGAGGCTTCCAGCTTCTTGGACTGAGAGGCTACTGGTTTCCCCAGCTCTCCAGCACACAGCCAGCCATTGTGGAACTGTCCAGCCTCTGACTGTGTGAGCCAAGCTAATAAATCTCCTCTTATTACATACACATTTTATTGGTTCTGTTATCCTCGAGAGAACCCTGACTAATTCACCAGCCCAGAGAAAAAGAGAACATGCTGAGGCCTTAGAGCAAAGATAAAATCAGAAGCCCAGGATGTGGAGTCCAAGTGGTAGCCTGTCATCCTACCACTTGGGGGGTAAGTTTGAGGCCAGCCGGGGTACACAGGGAGCTTGAGGTTATCCTAGGTTCCACACTGAGACCCTGCCTTAAAATAAAAAATAAAAAGCGGGGCGTGGTGGCACACGTCTGTAATCCCAGCGGCTTGGGAGGCAGAGCCAGGAGGATTGCAAGTTCGAGACTAGAGGAAGTCTATGTAACTTAGTGAGACCCTATCTCAGGAAGTAAGGAAAAAAAATAAAAGGGCTGGGGGTGCAGCTCAGTGGTCCAGCACTTGCATAGCATGCAGGCGTGAGGCCCCGGGATCAACCCCCAGTACCACAAATTAATTAATTAATTAATTAATTAATTAAAATAAAAATAAATAAAATATAAAAATAAATAAAGCAGGTAAGAGCAGGGACATGACCTCTGGGATGAGAGGAGAGGATTTGAGATGCAGAGCTGTATTGAATGGTGCCAGCCTGACCTGTGGCCATCGGATTGATCTGGAGCTAGGAGTGGGACATAGACGCAAATTCTGTGTATCTGATACAACTTCTGTGTATCTGATATTGTCACCCTAGGTCCCAAATCTCTCTTTCAGTTTTCCTTGGTTGTCACCTTTGTCCTGGGACTACAAGCTGAGCCTTGTGGAGATGGCGGGCTTGGCTTTCAGAGCCAGAGACACCGCAAGAGGCACCTCACAGCTTCACCCAAGCCAGTCCAGCCCTGGAGTCCAGCAGAACCCAAGGACGCTGCAAGTATCATTTACAAAAACCATCTTGCAGTCATCACAGTAAGCACGGACTCAGGCACAAATCCCCAGCGGATATTAAAACCTCTAATTGAATGATAAGGACCACAACAGACATGACTTCAAAGACTCTCCTCCCAGATCACTAATGAATTACAAAAGAAACGCTCATAATTTGATCATCTGTGAAGCCCGGAAGACTCCGCCTCCCCCACACAACAACCTCATTAGTAACAGCACAAGGAGGCGTGAGGTGCCTGAGGCAGGAGGGACTGAGCGTGGCATAGTCACTTCTGTGCTGTCAACTGCCCCAAAGGCAGAAAAGGAATCTAATGCTGAGGAAGTGAGTGTCAAAAGCCCTCAATGGAGTGGCAGTCTACAAAGTGACAGCCCTGTACTCTTAAAAAATGGAGTGAAAGATGGCGATAGGGACAGAGAGACAGCAGGATAACTAAGGAATAGTTATAAAGCAAGTCGAGCGGAAGGCTTTCTGTCCATAGCATGTGCCACCACCTCTGTGGGGGGTGTGCCAGCACAGGGCCACTCGTGCCGAAAACGTCCCTCTAGAGATGCTCAGGACACTGACTGCTTTTCACGTTAATCTTTTCATCCTATTTGGATTTTCTGAATCATTTAAATGTGCTATTTAATAAAAGTTTTTAAACACTTAACTTGAAACTATAGCTCCCACATGTGATGTTGAGAAGACGACGACAGGCACAAGGAGGGTCTATTATATATTCCCATGTACATTAGCTGATAAAATGGACAACATCAATGTAGGTAATAAAAGTCAGGCTAGGAAGCTCACATGTTCCAATTTCAAAACTTACTTCACAACTACAGTAACTAAAATAATGTGGCACTGCCACAAGGACAGACATAGAGTCAAGTGGTTGTTAGGTGCTGTTGAGTCAGGTCCAACTCATAGCGACTCTATGTACAACAGTAAGAAACACTCTCCAACGCTGTGCCACACCTGGCTCTATGTCAGTGCTTCTCTGCTATTCATAGGATTTTCGATGGTAGATTATTTAGGGAGTGGGCTGCTACATCCTTCTCCTGTGTTTGCGGTGCTGGGGATCGAACCCAGGGCCTCAAAGAGCGCACCGCAGCACTCTACCAACTAAGCTAAACCCCAGCCTGTATAGTGGGGCATCAAGTGGACTAATGGAATAAGACTGAGAGTCCAGAAATAAACCCATACACCTACAGCCAATTAATTTTTCAACAAAGTGCTCAATAGGGAAAAAGTAGTCTTCAGTAAATGGTGCTGGGACAAATGGGTAGCCTCATGCAAAAGAAGGAAATTGTACCCCTATGTAACACCATGCACAAAAGTTAACTCAAAATCTATCAACCACCTAAACATAAGGGTTAAAAGTATAAAATGTTTAGAAGAAAACATAAAAATAAATCCCCATGACCTTGGATTTGGCAACAGATTCTTAGATATGACACCAAAAGCAACAAAATTAAAAACAGGTAAATTAGATTTCACCAAAACTAAAAACTTTTTTGCATCAAAAGACATTATGTTGGGTTAGATCTCGAATAAGCTGGTCCCCTTGGTTTCTTGGGCTGGGTTAAAGTTGCATTTGTATGTGAATTTGGAAAATTCAGCAAGTAATGCACTGGTAATTTGTGCATGTCAGCTGTGTATTTCACACTCTGATAAAAGGAAGTTTTGTTTTGTCCTTTTTAAAAGACAAGATCTTGCGACATTTAAGGTGTTGACAGTAGCTTTTATCCACTGATAGGACCAAGGGGAGGATGAGGTGAATGAGATGAATCATGAAAGTGTTGGGTCAGAGCCTGTCTTGGTTCCAAATATTGATGTTTTATTCCTCAAGCTTTTTTGCATTCATTTTGATTTTTTAAAATATTAGCATTGAAATGTTATCTTGGTTACTGAGGTCTTTGGCATTCCCTTTGCTGAGGTCTGAATGTATGTGCTCCCTCAAAATTCATGTATTAAAACTTAACCCCCAAAGTATGTGTAGAGGGGCCCTTAGGAGGCAATTAGATCACAACGGCTCGACCCTCATAAGTATCATCAGTGCCCTCATCAAAGAACTTGCTCTCCTCTTCCACCATGTGAGGACACAATGCAAAATCACCATCCATAAAAAATGATCCCTTTCCAGATGCTTAATCTGCTGGCACATTGAACTTAGACTTCCCAGAATTCTAAGGGAAGTCTCCAGAACTGTGAGCAATATATTTCTGTTGTTTATAAATTAGTTCATCTAAGGTATTTTGTTATAGCAACACAAATAGACAAAGGCACTATGTTAGTCTGGTTTTTGTTACTATAATGAAATACCAGAGACAGGCTACTTTATAAAGAGAAGAGGCTTATTTTGGCCCACAGTTCATGAGATGCAAGGTCAAGGGACCACATACAAAGACAGCCTTCTTGCTGGCAGACTACCAACATGGTGGGAATCATTACATGGTAAGAGATAGGGAGCATGCGTGTGTATATATGGGCCTGGTCTCTCTCTGTATATATATACAGCCATCAGTATTCAATCATAGAAGCTGTACTCTGATGACCTCACTTAATCATAGTCACTTCCCAAAGACCCCATCACAAAACACCATGGAGAGATTAAGTTTCTGCCCTCTTAATACCTCACAATGGGGATTAAACACCAACACGAGAAGCCTGTGGGGACTACAAGCCATGTTAAAATCATAGCAAACGCCTTTCAATTTTGCATCCCAGACAAATGCCTCATTCATCTTCCCCTAGACCTGGCCCTAAAGTTCCATTGGGAAAAGCAGTGGGAAGGCACTGTGAACGGCCATGTTGGGGGAGGGTGCTGCCCTGGTCTTCCTCTCATTGGCTGCAGCCCCAGAGAAGATTCACAAGCACAGATATATGTGGGTACCTCCTGTCAGAACGAGGGGCTTCCTAAAACGATGCCTCAGCCTTGGATGGCACACACAAGACCCCAGCCCTTCGTCCGATACTCTATTTAGCCTCCAAAACCCTGTAGGCTCTTGGCCCCCTGAGTGGGGCTGCATCACTTGGTGGGCAGGGACTCAGGGCCCCATACCACCCCCTAAGGAGCTGGATGAAAGGAGCCAGAGCTCAAAATGGGGGATCTTAGGAGGATCTGAAAAAACGGGCATACTTCATTCCCAGAATCCTTAGCAACATTCATTTCTGGATGGATATTTTAGCCTTTTGTTTTCTGAGTGGGCAAAGGTAAGTACAGGTGCTTTTTGTTATTGTTTTTGTTTTTGTTTTGAAACAGAGTCTTGCTGAGTAGCTCAAGAGACTGGGCTCAAACTCACATCCATCCTCCTGCCTCAGCCTCCTGAGTGCTGAGACTACAGGTGTGTGCAACCACGCCCAGCTTAGTGCAGGTGTCTTGAGCATGCGTTTGAAGAGAGGATGAAATGCAGGGATGAAATGCATGACTTCTCCAGTCCCCTTTGTCTTGCACTACGTAAGATTCATTTATGGAATCAGATCCTCCCAACACAAAGAAAGTCTTTCACTGTGTCATTTTCCTTTGGCTGAAATATAAACTCTTAAGCCTGGTGTGGTGGCACATGCTGGTAATCTCAGCACCTGGGAGGCTGATGCGGGAGGATCAACGTGAGTTCAAGCCCAGCCTGGGCTACACAGTGAGACCCTGTGTCAAAGAATACTGAAAAAAAGAAAGAAAGAGAGAGAGAGAGAGAGAGAGAGAGAGAGAGAAAGGGGGAAAGGAGGAAGGGAGGAAGGGAGGAAGGGAAGAAGGAAGGGAAAGAGAGAGAGCCCTGTCTCAAAGAATACCAAAAAAAGAAGAAAGAAAGAAAGAAAGAAAGAAAGAAAGAAAGAAAGAAAGAAAGAGGGGGGGAGGGAGGGAGGGAGAGAGAGGGAGGGAGAGAGAGAGAGAAGGAAGGAAGGAAGGAAGGAAGGAAGGAAGAAAGGAAGGAAGGAAGGAAGGAAGAAGGGAAGGATAAGAAAGAAATCTCTTTAAATAAATAGATTTTATGATGCAGTATTTTTTAATGTAGCAATGTAGGGATTTCTCCAAAGAATGTAGTCATTTTAAATATCTAATAACATTTTTTATTCAGTTAATAGAGGTATATTCTATAAAGAGAAAAAACTTTTTTTTTTTTTTTGAGACAAGGTCTTGCTAAATCACATAGACTGCCTCTGGTCTCGAACTTGCTATTCTCTTGCCTCTGCCTCCCGAGTCCCTGGAATTATAGGCATGCACCACCACGCCTGGCTGAGAAAAAACTCTTTTAACTCTATCATATTACAACATTGGTTGGTTGGTAGGTGCCATCGAGTCAGGTCTGACTCATAGCAACGACCCTCATAGGGTTTTCTTTTTTTTTTTTTTTTTTTTTTGTGGTACTGGGGGTTGATCCCGGGGCCTAACACCTGCATGCTTTGCAAGTGCTGGACCACTGAGCTGCACCCCCAGCCCTTTTATTTTTTTTCCTTACTTCCTGAGACAGGGTCTCCCTAAGTTACATAGACTTCCTCTAGTCTCGAACTTGCAATCCTCCTGGCTCCGCCTCCCAAGCCGCTGGAATTACAGATGTGCGCCACCCTCATAGGGTTTTCAATGGCTGATTGTTTCAGGATTGCTTCAGGAGTGGATTTCCAAATCCTCCTTCTACGTTTGCAGTGCAAGGGATGGAACCTGGGTCCTCAGAGAGTACAGAGCAGCATCCTACAGCTGCTACAGAGCAGCATCCTACCAACAATATTACATTATAGAAACCTGTAATTATATATCTACACTTACATAAGCATACACATGACATGTATACTGTTAGGGGTGGCAGATGGCAAGCCAAAAGAAACCCATGAGGCTTAAGTCTATAGCCAAATCGCTTTTGATTTTATTCCCCTTGGTGCAGGGACGGCTGAGGCCAGCACGAGGTGTCAGCATCTTATGACTGACAAGGGCAGGATTTTATGGGTAGTCAGGGGAGAGGGAGAGGCTGAGAGAGCCTCTATCAGCTGAGGTAGCTGTGTGCATGTCCTCCTGTTTCTGAAGGAGGAAGTCTCAGGGGCCTTGTGGTCTCGAGCCCGCTCAGCGAACTTTCTTGACCTCATTTTTCCACCAGTGGGGGCTGATTTGCTGAGAGGCGTCATCTGTCAGGCACAGGTTGTGCCTAACTACAGAAGGGAGGACTCGGCAACACAAGTGATAACCCAAGACAAAGTATAGCATCCCTGGACTGACTTAGGTAGCAACTCTTCTGCCAAAACCCAGCATATGCTTTATTTTAAAATGGGACAATGTTACAGAACAATGCAGTCCAATAGAAATTTCTGCAGTGATGAATCTGGGTGTGGTACTGCGTACCTGTAATCCCAGCACTCAGGAGACTGAGGCAGGGGGAATGCAAGTTCAAGGCCAGCCTGGGCTACACAGTGAGACCCTATCTCAAAAACACTATTTTAATAAATAAATAAAATAAAGTTGGTATATAAAATGTGAAATTTTTTAAAAAAATAAATTGCTGTAATGATGGAAATATCTAATGTGGTAGCCACTACCACAACTGCCTATTGAGCACTTGAGATGTAATGAGTAGGCTAAGGATGTAGCTCAGTGCAGCATACTTGCCTTGTATGCATGCGGTCCTGGGTTCAATATCCACCACTGCAAAAAAAAAAAAAATTGTAGTTAGGGTATCTGAGAGCTGGGATTTAGCTCAGTTGGTACAGCACTGCTCTGCAGTCTCTGAGGTCCCGGGTTCGATCCCCAGCACTACAAAAATGGGAGAAGGATGTGGCAGTCCACTCCTGAGGCAATCCCAAAGCAATAAGTCATTGAAAACCCTATGAGGGTCGCTATGAGTCAGACTTGAAAGCACCTAACAATAACAACAAAGTATCTGAGAAACAGAATTTCTACTTTTATCTAAGTTTAATTAGTTCAAATTCCTCCCCATGGTTTTGTCAGCTTGTTTTGCTGTGCAGGCTTGCATATGGCTGTGATGCTGAAAGCTATGCCACCACAATTTCAAATATCAGCAGGGCCACCCATGGTAGACAGGTTTCAGCTGAGCTTCAAGACTAAGACAGATTAGGGAGAAGGACCTGGTGGCCCACTCCCAAAACAACTGCCACCGAAAACCCTATGAATAGCAGAGATGCGCTATCAAATATAGTGCTGGAAAATGAGCCCCTCGGGCTGGGAAGTATTCAAAAGACAACTGGAGAAGAATTACTTCCTTAAAGTAGAGTCGACCTTAATGATGGGAATGGAGTAAAGCCCCTGGGACCTCCTTTTGCTGATGTGGCATGACTCAAAATGAGAACACAGTAGTTGCAACAGTGGGGGCTCAAATATAAAAAGATCCTGTGCATGGCACAGTGCTGGGTAGTGTTTCATTCTATTGTACATGGGGTCATTATAAGCTGGACTCAACTCAATGGACCCTAACAACAACAACAGTTCAAATTTAAATTTACTTAAATAACTACATGTGGTTAATGGCTACTATATTAGACAGGGAAGATCTAGATGGGATTATGCAAGCAATTAATTCACTCAACTTTAACTGGCAATGTCTTTGCAATTCAATAAAGGTGCTTCTCAAACACCACTACCCATTGCCGTGATAACACTGATAGGTTAGAAAGTATAACAAAAAATTAGATCCTAATCACAGCAGAATCAAATATATGTTATTGGGCTGGGCATATTCCAGCACACGGGAGACAGCACACGGGAGGCAGGAAAATTGAGAGTTTGAGGCCAGCCTGTGCTACCTAGTAAGACCCTGCCTTAAAATAGAGGTGGGGAGACAGGACACAGGGCCTATGCATGCGACCCCTTACAGGAATCTGAGTTTCATTTTAAGAGAAATGACAAAGCATTGAGCCCCTGCAAGGTTTCAAGAGGAGCAGTCCAGGATATGCCTGCTGTTGGGGAAGGTGCAAGGGACACAAGTGGAAACAGGGGGTTCATTTATGAGGTACATAGAACAGAGAATAGTGTTGAGTTCAGTCCTTTCCCAGCGGATGAACTTCTCTGTGACAGTTTCCTTACCTAGAAAATGGCGATAATATAGTAGTATACCTACCCAGAGGGTAGGTTGTGAAATGGTGTTTTGTTGTTCTGTGTTTTCATTTGTGAAGTGATGTTTGTAACATACAAAGAATGGTGCCTGGCACAGAGCAAGTGTGTTAGAAGCCATTTGCTCTTCTTACGGCTGCATTGTTGTTGTTGTTAGATGCTGTCAAGTCGGTATCTGACTCACAGCAACCCTCATAGGGTTTTCAATAGCTAACTGTTTCGGGATTGCCTTGGGAGTGGATTGCCAGGCCCTTCTCCCATTTTTGTGGTGCTGGGAATTGAACTCGGGACCTCAGAGACTGCAGCACAATGCTCTACCAACTGAGCTAAATCCCAACCCATGGCTGCATTGTTGTTGTTGTTGTTAGGTGCCGTCGGGTCGGTATCTGACTCATAGTGACCCTCATAGGGTCACTATGGTTTTCAATAGCTGAGTGCTTCAAGATTGCCTTAGGAGTGGATTGCCAGGCCCTTCTCCCATTTTTGCGGTGCTGGGAATTGAACTCGGGTCCTCGGAGACTGTAGTGCAGCGCTCTACCAACTGAGCTAAATCCAAGCTCCATGGGGGCATTAGTCCAGATGAAAGACGCTGGAAGGTATGCACAGTGGCAGTGAGATGATTCCCATGGAGCCCTACAGGCACAGGGGGCTGTAGGCTTAAAAGGTTCACTGAAGATGCAAAAGCCTGGAGAGAAGTAGATGGAAAAGACAGCGCCGTGGGAGGTGGAACATAAAGGAACCACTGATGGGCTAGGGGAGCGCGTGGCGAGGGAGATGAAGGCATCATGGGAAACCGGAGGGGTTTTGGCTCACGCAACTGGGTAAGTAGAGGTCCCAATGATGTGATAGAAAAACCAGGGGTCAATCTAGGACGTATTTAGATTTGTGATTTCCATGTGGATATATTAAGTAATAATGAATAGGTAGATGAATAGGTAGATAAAGGTCATGGAAAAGTTCCATGCTAAAGATATAAACCTGGCCTTCATTTTTTGCAAAGGAAACATTTAATAATTTAATTTGAATAGGCATTTACAGACACTCGAATTCTAAGGAATTGGTTGGTCCTGAGGATAAACACATGCAAAATTACATTTGTACAAACCATTCATTGAAGTATTGTTTGTAATAATATAGTTTGTAAATCACCTAAATAGACATTAATAGGGGAACAGTTAAATACAATTTTTTTTCAGTATTAGGGAGTTGAACCCAGGGCTTCACACATGCCAATCAAATGCTCTGTCACTGAACTGCACCACCAAACTCTTTTTTACTTTTTATTTTGAAACAAAGTCTTGCTAAATTATGCAGGCTGCCCCTGACCTTGAACTTGCAATCTTCCTGCCTCAGCCTGCCAAGTCACTTGGATTATCAGCATATTCCACACTTCCCAGCTTAAGCATATTGTAATACATCCATAAAATGGAATGCTAGCTAGGCATGGTGGTACATGCCTGTAATCCCAGCACTGAGAAATAGAGGCAGGGGGATCAAGAGTTCAAGGCCAGCCTGGACCACACAGTAAGACCCTGCCTCAGAAATCTTTTAAATAAAGGAATGTCATATAACTGCTAAAAGAATAAGCCAAATTAATATGCCTTAATATAGCATGACCCACAAGAGGCATTGTTCAGTGAAAAATGACAAAATACATAACAAAATGTATTTCAAACTACATCCGTACGCTCCCCAAACACCCAAAAAGAAAACAGGATTTGCTAAACCTATTATATGCATGGAATATTTATGGGAAGAAACACAGTTGCTAACAACCATAGCAATGACTAAGAGACAGGAGTTGAAATTTCTGCTTTCATCAGGCACCATGCCACATGCCTGTTATCCTAGCTCCTCCAGAGGCTGAGGCAGGAGGATCGTAGGTTCTAGGCCAGAGGCAGCCCATGCAACTTAGAAAGACCCTGCCTCAAAAAATAAAGTAAAATAATTAAATTAAAATATAAAAGGAGCTGTGGGCACAGCTTAGTTGTAGAGCACTTGCCTAGCTTGCACAAGCCCCTGGGTTCAACATCCAGCAATAAAAAGAAAAACAAGAAAAGTTTTACTTGTTACTCTTGTAATTTGTAACTGGTTTTTTTGTTATTGTTGTTGTTGTTTGTTGTTGTTTTTGCCATGCCATCAGGCTGAACTTAGGCCTTTGCACATGCTAAGCAAGCAGTCCTCTACCCCTGACCAGCACCCCCAGCCTTCCTTTTCTTTCTTTCTTTTTTCTTTTCTTTTTTTCTTTTTTTCTTTTTTTTTTTTTTTTTTGAGACAGGGTCACTCTAAGTTGTGCGGGGTGTCTCTGGTCATGAAGTTGGGATCCTGCTGCCTTATCTGGGATTATGGGTGTGCAGCACAGCAACCAGCTACAATTTTATTTTTAATTTGAGACAGGCTCTTACCATGTATCTCAGGGTAGCCTCTAACTCACCATTCTCCTGCCTCTGCCTCCTTGTTGTTGTTGTTGTTAGGTGCCATCAAGTTGGTATCCAACTCATAGCGACCCTCATAGGGTTTTCAATGGCTGACTGTTTCGGGATTGCCTTGGGAGTGGATTGCCAGGCCCTTCTCCCATTTTTGCGGTGCTGGGAACTGAACTCGGGTCCTCAGAGACTGCAGCACAGCACTCTACCAACTGAGCTAAATCCCAGCCCCTCTGCCCCCTAGGTGCTAGGATTACAGGCGTGTGCCGCCACGTATTACAATTCTTTATAGTCAGCACTCTGCATCCATTGGTTCTATATACATGGATTCAACTATCTTCAGAATGAAATATATATTCTCTGATCTGCAGCCTTTCAACAGTTTTAGAAAGCTACAAAGTCAGGTGCAGATTAGAGATCTCTGCTGTTTTGTGTGAATCCAATCCACATACAATTCTAATCCTCACCTGATTTTAAAGCCCTCTAAAACTGTTAAAAGTATGCAAATTAGATTTAAGAATATACTGTATTTTGGAGAAAAAATTGTATCTGTACCCAACAGACTATTTTTTCGTGTACGGAATTTTTTTTCTTATCACTATTCTGTAAACAATACAGTCTAACAGCTATTTACATAGTATTTACATTGGATCTCAGGTTGAGGGATAACATTTACATTGTGTTAGGTGTTATAAGTAATCTAGAGATGATATGGAGTATGTGGGAGTATATGTATAGGTTATATGCAAATACACCCCTTTATATAAGGGATCTTAGCATCTATTTTGATATTCACAGGGGTCTTACAACAAATTCCTCATGGATACTGGGCGACAAGTGTATACAGTTGGGTTTTTTTGGGGGGGAAGGGGACGGGGTTTCACTATGTTGCCCAGGCTAATCTCAAACTCCTGGGATCAAGCAATCCTTCTGCCTCAGTCTCGGAAGCAGCTGGGACCACAGGCATGTTCCACTGTGCCCAGTTGTAATTTAAAAAAAAAAAAAAAAAAAAAAAAAAAAAAAAAAAACCTTATTTGGCAGGGAAAAAAGTCACTCTGGCAGCAATGCAGAGGATGAGACTAGAGCCAGGATACCAACTAGCAGGCTGCTGCAATAGTTTAATCAAGAGAGATGAGAGGCTGGAGTATATATAATTCAATGGCACAGTGCTTGCCTAGCACGTGAGGGACCCTAGGTTTGATCCCTAGTACCACGAAGAAGAATGAGGAAGAGGAGGAGGAAAAATGGGGGAGGAGGAAGAGGACAGGAGTTAGCGCTTCATGGTGAGGATGGAGCCACTCCAAAGAGCATTTTGCCGACAGAATTCACACTTGGATTTTTGACCGGGTTATGTACATGGAGACTGGAAAGGATGATGCCCAGGATCTGGGCTGAGAACGATTTCGTGCTCAGAGTCACTAGCCCCAGATCTGCCCTTTCCTCCACATCTTCCCAGAGGCTCAAAGGAGAGGTCTGCCTGGGTGAGAGACAAAGAGGGCTGTTGGGCCGGGGTAGTAGCTCAGTGGTAATTTGCCTAGCATGCACACAGACAGCCCTGGGTTTGATCATCAGAACCCCTCCCCTCAAAAACAACTAGTTGGGTATGGTGGCAAATGTCTATAATCCAGCACTCAGACCAACCCCCTACCCACCCCATGTCTGTCTGTCTCTGTCTCTCTCTCTCTCTCTTTCTCTCTCTCTGTCTCTCTCTCTCTCTCTCTCTCACACACACACACACACACACACACACACACACACCACCACCACCACCACCACCACCACCACATTGACTCCTGAGCTTCTCCCCATGCAATCACCCAGAGAAAAGAAGAGGAACCTCATATGCTCTCCTGCACAGTGAATGTTAGACAGAAGAATGCCCATCAACATTTCCCTTCTTTTCTTTTGGCCAATGAGCGCGATCCTCTTGCCTCACCCTCCCGAGTCACTGGGAAACGCCTCCAACATAAAGAAAATATTTCCAAATGTTTTCCTCATCCCCGTCTGAGAGCTGAATGTCCCCTCACTTTGGCACAGTCCGGTACAGAGGAGCTGCAGGATGCTTCATTTGCATGCTGCAACGCTACTGGCTGAAGCCAGCAGCCAAGGGGTGTTAGGTAACTGTGGCCTCTTCCCAAGGAGTTAGGGATATCATGAGCTTGTAAATCAGGAGGCAGCAGCTTGCTAACAAAGCAGTTTTGCCGGAGATGGGTCTAGTCTGTGGAAAGTTGAGGTGGAGATTGCCTCTGACCGCTGTGGAATCTCTGCCTGTATTTTTTTTAACTCCCAAAAAGCAATTAAAAAAAAAAAAATAGTAGCTGGGCTGGGTGGTGCATGCCTGTAATCCAGGACTCAGGAGGCTGAGGTAGGAGGATCACAAGTTCCAAACCAGCCTGGGCTACACGGGGAGACACTGCCTCAAAAAAACAAAGCAAAAAAAAAACAAGAAGAAAGAAAAGAGAAAAGACAAGAAAAGAAAATAAAGAAAAAAAAGAGTAACTCTGCTTGCATTCCACAAGGGTGACTCTTATTCATTCCTAGGCACAGCTGACCCTGCCAGGGGGAAGAAAAGAAAAAGAAAAAAAAAATCTTCCTAATTCAATTTTCCCTGTCCTGGAGAGACTGCTGAGGACTCAGGCAGCCAAGCTTACCCGCCCCACAGCCCTTTCTGGCCCTCCCTGGCTTGGTGCAGACTGGGAACAGCTGAGCTCAGCCAAACCAAAACCCAAAGGTTGAGACTGTTGGTCCAAGCCACCCCATAGCCCATGTCCTCAAGGATCTTTTCCAGGAGCCACTGCCCAGCAGGCAGGCCCCAGAAAGGTTTTACCACAAGGCAAGTCCTGGACTTCCTAGAGGACCCAAACCATCTCTCAGCCTCCTTGCTGTGACAGCCAGCAACCCACCTCCCCACTGAAGCCACTTGAGGGAGGGAGTCCTGTGGGCCTCTGCCAGCAGCCTGCCAGGGGCAAGGTTCCTCCCTGCATCCTCAGTCCTATCTTCCCACTCGCTCCTCAACTCCTGACCATATTAACCCTGTCTCTCACTTCCTGTGTTTTGATGCTTTGGCATCTGAATGACTGTCCCTAGTAGGGTTAGCCAATTCCTAGAGATAGAAACAACTCCCCATCCCAACCAGTCCAGAGTCCACACCCCAGCCACCTCCTCTGTTGGGCTCTCCCACTGTGGGCAACGATCACTAGCCCTACTCACCCCAGAGCCAGCTACCACACAACTAGGGACACCTCCTACATGCTAGAGCCCACTTATTGTTGGATGCCGTTGAGTTGGACCCGACGCAAAGCGACCCTATGCACAACAGAACGAAACACTACCCAACACTGTGCCATGTACACCATCTTTTCATGTTTGAGCCCCCTGTTGCAGGCCCTGTGTTTCTTCTCATTTTGAGTCACCCCACAACAGCAAAAGGAGGTCCCAGGGGCTTTACTCCACTCCCATCATTAAGGTCAACTGTTGAGGAGGCAACTCTTCACCAGTTGTTTCTTGAATGCCTTGCAGCCTGGGGGGCTCATTTTCCAGCACTATATTTGACAGTGTTTCTTAGCTATTCATAGGGTTTTCATTGGCTGCTTGTTCGGGGAGTGAGCTGCCGGTCCTTCCCCCTAGTCTGTCTTACTGGATTTGTTGTTGTTGTTAGGTGCCATCGAGTCAGTATCTGACTCACAGCGACCCTCATAGGGTTTTCAATGGCTGACTGTTTCGGGATTGCCTTGGGAGTGGATTGCCAGGTCCTTCTCTCATTTTTGTGGTGCTGGGAACCGAACTCAGGACCTCAGAGACTGTAGCACAGTGCTCTACCAACTGAGCTAAATCCCAGCCCTGTCTTACTGGAAGCTCAGCTAAAACCTACCCACCATGGGTGGCCCTGTTGGTGTCTGAAATACTGGTGGCATAGCTTTCAGCATCAAAGCAACACACAAGCCCCACAGCACGACAAGCTGACAGACACATAGGGGAGAGCCCACTGGAGTTGTTCAAACAAGCCAATCCCAACCCTGCTCAACTTGCCTCACTCATCTTCCTGGGAGAACCATGATAGTGGCTCCTGCCCACAGCTTCCTCCTCCGTCTGTGTCTCGCGAAGGACCTGGTGCTTCCCAGCATGGCCTGCCCAGTGTGGTCCATCATCCCCATGAGCTCTGTGACTATAACAAGATGTCTTTCAGTGGTCACCATTTCTGATCCTTGGCCTTGCCATACTTAAATAACAGCTTTACAATTATAAAGACAGTAATGTATTATTTGTTGTTGTTGTTGTTAGGTGCTGTCAAGTCAAGTCGGACTCATAGCAACCCTCTGTACAACAGACAAAACACTCCCCAACACTGTGCCATGCCTGGCACTATTGTCAGAGCTTCTCTGCTATTCATAGCAGTTTTCAATGGCTGAGTATTTCAAGTGTAGGCTGCCAGATCCTTCTCCCAATATTATTTATTATACTGCTAACTATTACTTATAATGGGCTGGGATTTAGCTCAGTGAGTAGAGCACTGCGCTGTAGTCTCTGAAGTCCCAAGTTCAATTCCCAGCACCGCAAAAATGGGAGAAGGGCCTGGCAATCCACTCCCAAGGCAATCCCGAAACAGTCAGCCATTGAAAACCCTATGAGGGTCGCTATGAGTCGGGTACCAACTCGACGGCACCTAACAACAACAGCAATTACTTATAATAATCTCTAGTAAAAAAAAGATACCTAAATTATAATGAAATTTTAATAAATAATTCTGAGACTTCAGGCTTCAGTTCCCACCCTCTTCTGAAACCTTCCTCACCAGGTTGCCATATCTGCTTGTCCAGTCTAATGGAAACCCTAGATTCCTTACCTCACACCATTGATCACATCCTCACTGAAACACGCCCATGCTCTCTGGGTTCAATCCCTCTGGCTACTCCTTCTCTGAGACTCTGCTGCCGCTGCTCCATCATTGCTCTCTCTCTTCCCCCAGTCCATTTTTTATTTTTTATTTTGAGACAGGGTCTCACTAAGTTATAGAGGCTGCCTCTGGCCTTGAACTTGCGATCCTCCTGCCTCAGCCTCCTGAGTTGCTGAGATCACAGGTGTGTGCCACCACATCCAGCTTCCATCATTGCTGTTTAGGTCCCCGTCCTGAGTTGTTTCTTCCCAATCCATATAGGCCTCAGGTGCCCCTCCTGCACCCCACACTCCAGCCACATTGAACTTTAGAACACACAGCCCATGCTTCCTCCCCTCACTTCTGAGGCTAACTCCACCACAAATACCTTTCTAAAATATACCACTGCTCTCTCCCTTTGAATTCCCTCTTTTTTACCTCACAGGGAGCACAAACAGTTCTCTCTCTCTCTCTCTCTCTCTCTCTCTCTCTCTCTCTCTCTCTCTCTTTCTTTCTTTCTTCCCTTCTTTTTGTTTTTTCTTTCAGTACTGGAGTGGTTGAGCCCAGGGCCTTGCACATGCTAGGCAAGAACTTCCCCACCGAGCTACATCCTAAGCCCCTTATTTTTTTATTTTGACACAGGGTCTGGCTGTGTTGCACAGGCTGCCTCTGGCCTCAAACTTGGAATCTTCCTGCCTCAGCCTCCCAGGTTGCTGGGACCACAGGCATGCACCATGGCATCCAACTTGATTTCTCTTATTTCTTTTCATGTTCATTGAAAAACGTTTCTTGAGACTCTGGTTTATGCCAGGACCTGGAACCCCCAGTGATGCAGCAGTAAACAAGACAGACATGAATCTTGACCCCAAGGAACCACGTATCACACTATCCTCCTTCCCAGACTCCACCTTCGGCCTCTCCTCCTGCACTCTGAACAGAGTGCAAGAGCAAAGAACCACTTGGGCAGGAGAGGATCTGGTGGCCCTCCTGTCATCCCCTCTACTTCCCCCACGATAATCTTTCTAAAGAGTATATCTACCTGGAAGCTGGACATGGTGGCACACCTGTAATCCCTGTGACTCGGGAGACAGAGGCAGGAAGATCACAGGTTTAAGGCCAGAGGCAGCCTGCATAACTTAGCAAGACTCTGTCTCAATTTTAAAAATAGAAAAGGGGCTAGGGGTGCAGCTCAGTGGCAGAGTGCTTGCAAAGTATGCTTGAAGCTCCAGGCTCAGCACCCCCTGTACTGAAAAAAAAAAACACATCATACCCTCCCTACAAATCTTCCATGGCTCCCCATTACCAAGTAACAGACAAGGGCTTCCTGGTGCATTTCTCCATTTCTCCAATGTTCTCTCGCAATATTCGTTGCCACAAGCAACTCAAGCTCATTGTGTCTCCCACTTCCATTTTTCTCTGTTTTGTCTGTATGTCTTGGCTTGCGCTGTTACTTCTGCCTTAAATGCCCTTCCCTCCTCCACCAGGTTATCTACTGCTGTGTAACAAACAGCCCCAACTAGTAACCAAAGGCGGCAGTTCTGTACATCAACAGTTTGGTCAGGAGTCAGCTAAGACAGCTATTTCTGCTCCAGAGGGGTTAGCTGATATAAGCACTTGGGTAGGCTGTCAGAGCACTTCAGGCCAGATCTCCCCACGTGGCTAGCCTGGGCACCAGAGTTCAACAAGCAAGTCCCAATGGGACGCACTGATGAAGTCTCAGCTCGCACCACATTCGCTGGAATCCACTGGCCAAACTGCATCCAACAGCCAAGCCCAGAGTCAGTGTGGGGGGGCATGACTCCTGGGGGCCATCAATGTAACCATCGACCACAGTCTGCCCTCTACTCGTAAAGATGCACAGCCCTCCCGCATATGAAGTATACCCACCATCCAAAGCCACCCAGAATATGCTCCAATCAGGACACCAGGCTCCAAGTCTGCGAGCTCATAATATTCAGCAAGTCTGGATGAGGCTGAGTTTCCCTTGGGCACATTCCTTGAGTGCAGCTCCTCTGGAGTCAGAGACCTATGAACTACAAAAAACAAGTTCTCTGCCCCCACGTGCCCAGAATACAATGGTGAAGTTGGGGGGGGGGAGGTGTGCTCCACAGATTGTTGTTGTTGTTAGGCGCCATCGAGTGGGTATCCAACTCATAGCGACCCTCATAGGGTTTTCCATGGCTGACTGTTTTGGGATTGCCTTGGGAGTGGATTGCCAGGCCCTTCTCCCATTTTTACAGTGCTGGGAATTGAACTCGGGACCTCAGAGACTGCAGCACAGCCCTCTACCAACTGAGCTAAATCCCAGCCCTGTGCTCCACAGAAGCTCCCTGTAAAATGAGGAGAAATGGCTGGCACATAGCAGTCACTGGCTCAAAGCAACTCTGCTGCACAGCAGCCAGGCACACGTGATCAGGACGCCTATTCCAGCAGCAGCGAGTGTGGTAAGGAAGAGACCGAAGCACTGCTTCACTCTTACTCCACCCTCTGGTCTCTAGGTCCTGCTCCCTGAGCCGCACTCTTTTCCCTGAGACAAAGCCTACATGTACCCAGAGCAGCCTCCTACCTAGAGAAAGTTGGGAGCCATGAGGCTCCTTTCCATTTTCATCTATTTCAGCACCTTTCAGATGAAACTGCTGGGGCTTTTGCCAATAATAGATTTTTTTAAACCTTTATGGTTTTTCCGTGAATATTTTTGGGGTCCATTTTGTATACCAAATGTCACATGCATAATTAATTTCAAGGTTTGACTTCAGCTATGGCACAACATCCTTAATATTCTTAGAAATCTTTTTGTTTAGCTGAGAAGTTCTACCAGACACCAGTTAAATCTTCCTAGGATCTTAAAGCCTCTACAGCCATATCCTCCATTTAATCGTTCTCTTTAAGCCATTTCTTACTTTTAGAATCCATTACTCACTGGGCAGACCAGAAATGAAGGCGTTTTTATTTCCAGCCCAACAAACTGGATAGATCCTACTTGGCTCATCTCTCTTACAGTGTTTAATCATGCCATCTAGAAGCATCCAAATGACAATTTCTGCATTCCATCTCTGAATTCTTTTAGCCAAATCCACAAATTCATTAAGCACTGTCTTAGTCCATTTTGTGTTGCTATAACAAAATACCTGAGGCCAGGTAATTTATAAAGAAAAGAGGTTTACTTAGCTCACAGTTTGGGAAGCTGAAGATCAAGAATCGGTGGCCCCATCTGGCCAGCCTCCAGTGAGGGCCTTCCAGCTACATCATGGTGTGGCAGAGGACATCGCATGGCAGGAGCATGTAGGAGAGAGATCACACGGTGAAAGAGGAAGCAAGGGAGAGCTGAGACTCATCCAGTCCTACAAAACCCGAACCACTCCCTCAAGACAGCATTAATCCATTCATAAGGGTGGAGCCCCCACCCTTATGTGGAGCCTTCCCCTAGGCTCCGAGACCTATTAAAGGTGCCACTACCTTTCCATACCATTAAATTGGGGACCAAGTTTCCAGCAAATGAACATTTGGGGCACTCATTCGGACTATATCTAAACTATGTTGCTGCTGTTGTTAGGTGGTGTGGAGTCAGGTCTGACTCATAGAGACGCTCAAAGGGTTTTCAATGGCTGACTGCTTCAGGGTTGTTTCAGGAGTGGATTGTCATGTCCTTTTCCCATGTTTTCAGTGGTGAGGATAAGCACTAAGGACCTCAGAGAGTGCAGAGCGGCTCTCTACCAACTGAGCTAAATCCCCAGCCCCATATCCCAACCATAGCAGGCACATTTTCTATCATCTAAATACCACCTTGGTATCCGATCTCATCAGATCTCAGAAGCTAACCAGGGCTGGGCCTGGTTAATACTTGGATAGGAGACTGCCTGGGAATACCAGGTGCAATAGGCTTGGGAGAAGAACCTGGCAGCCCACTCCTGAAGCAATCCTGAAATAATCAGCCATCAAAGACCCTATGGATAGCAGGGAAGCACTGACAATAGTGCTGGGCAAGGCACAGTGTCAGGTAGTGTTTTGTTAGTTGTACATAGGGTCGCTGTGAGTCAGAGCCGACTTGACAGCACCCAACAACAACAACGAAAGTTACCATGAGCAACATTTCTGTCCATTGTCCCATCTCTGCATAACACAAGTCACCTTCATTCCAACTGCTAAGCAATTTTCTTACTGGAAACAGCTTGGAACCAAACATGGAAGCGTCAGGTCAGTCAGACTTTTCCCAGGCTGGCTCCAGGAGATAGTATTCCTACAAACCAAGTACCGGATATATGGCCCTTTAACACCCACCTGCAGAAGTCTCTTAGCATCATTTCTGCCACAGTTGTTGACTGAACCAGTCACAAACCCATGAAGTATCAAGAAAAGGGGACAGCCGGGCACAGTGGCACATGCCTATAATCCCAGCGGCTTGGGAGGCAGAGGCAGGAGGATTGCAAATTCGAGACCAGAGGCAGTCTGTGTAACTTAGTGAGACCCTGTCTCAAAAAGTAAAAAAATAAATAAATAAATAAATAAATAAATAAATAAAAGGCTGGGGGTGCAGCTCAGTGGTCCAGCATTTGCAGAGCATGCAAGCGAGAGGCCCTGAGTTCAACCCCCAGTACCGCAAAAAAAAAAAAAGGGGGGGGGGGGGGACTCAGACTTCAACTCTTGATGAAGACATACACAAGAATTTGTGTCTAGGTTTTAGAACCACCACAGGCTTATCTGGGGTGGTTCACTTCTGCTCTATGACATCAGTTGGGATCACCGATGCTTTTGTGATCACATGGCCAGTCATCTGGGAGCTGGGTGATCTCAAATAGCACCTAACATAACCTGGGACACCTCACTTCTTCACGTGGCTACCTCAGACTTCTCACGTAGCAACTGAATCCCAAGAAGACAAGCATCAACTTACAAACACGTTTCAAGCTTCTGCTTGCATCTCATTTGCTGACCCGTGCCCCTCCCCCTGCCACTGGTCAGCAAGGCACATGGCCACACCCAAAATCAGTGTGGAAGGGGATCACACAAAAGCATGGATACTTGGAGGTACAATTCATTGGGGGCCACTAAGCGAACAATCTACCACAGTTGGGCAACTTCCATTCATCTTTGACGACTCAGCTCCTGCCTCACCTCCTCTAAGAAGCCCTCTCTGACTAACTAGGCCCTCAGCTGATCCTTCTTTGGACTCCCACAGTACCCTGTTCACATCCCCACTTCTGTACTTACTGTAGTGTTTGCTAATTATCTATATTCCATTTCTGTCTTCCCCATTGGAAAAAGACTTTGAAGGCAGAGATTGCATTCTATTGATCTCTGTGTTCCTAGCGTCTAGGCCCATGTCTAGAACATGGTTGGTGCTAATAATGGCTTTTAAAACTTACGTAATTAAGTTAGACATCCATGAATAAAATCTTTTTTTTTTTTTTCAGTACCGGGAGTTGAACCCAGGGCCTCGCATCTGCATGCTTTGCAAGTGCTGGACCACTGAGCTGCCCCCCAAGCCCTTTTTTTTTTTTTTTTTTTACTTTTTTGAGGCAGGGTCTCACTAAATTACACAGACTGTGTCTGGTCTCAACCTTGCGATTCTCCTGCCTCCACCTCCAGAGCCACGGGGATTACAGGCGTGTGCCACCGTGCCCGGCCATGAATAAAATCTTTAAAATAAATAACTCTTGAAGACTAAATTTTATCTCTATTAGTACTTTCTCCTCTCAACCTCTGCCCTGCATCCTAAGAAATAATCTTTATTTTTTATGTCATATTCTCCAAACACACATGCAGGCCCTCAGAGAGCTGACCTCATCTAGAATTAGGAGAGGCAGCAGAGTATAGAACAGTGGCCCAAGATTTTTTAATTTCACAGACTACTCACATTTCCAAAGAGATTTAAGGATGAACAGAAAGTGGTCCCTTTTTTTGTCCAGGTAAATACATTAAAAACATACACACATACCATCTACCATTACTTTAGAAAAGTAGAAGAGTATAACCTGAAAATGAAACTATAGGAAGGCGTGTGGTCTTAGCCCAAAATTAGGGATCAGTATTATGTGCTGCCTTGATGTCTGATAGAATCAGGAGGGCCTCAAGTGTCTTGACGTCTGATCAAATCAGAGGGGAGCTCTTCCCCTCCCTCCTCTGCTGATAAGGTCCCCAGCCAAACAACCCTCTGTATCATGAGGACCAGGCACAGTCCCTGCCTACCGCTGAGTACCGGGCTTCAGTTCTGTGCCAGCCACGTAAGTAGTCAAACACACTGCCCTGCAAAAAACAGGGCATCCCACCCTTCTGAAATTCCAAAGCCTGCCTCCCATAGGTCCTGGCTGTTCATGATGTTTCTGAGTGCAAATCCCACGTGACAATTTGTGGTATGCAGTGTCCTCCTCTGGACTGGGAGTATGTGTGACCAATAAACTACTATTGATCTCACCTTGAGCGTTACATCTTCAGCCATCACCATCATCCCTGGGGTGGGAGACTTTCCTCCTCGCCAACAGAGCGAAGAGGAGGAAATCTGTACAAAGTGGCAACCTGACAGCTGTGCACGAGTGCCCCACTCCATCCTTGTTTGTCTCCTTTCACATGGGAGCGGTGAAATGAGTCTAGCGGAGCTCTGAGGACCCACCCTGGAAGCCCTAGAGAGCACTGGGCATGGAGTCAAGAGACCTGAGATCCTCAGGCCTGACTGTACTCTAACGTATTTGTCTGATCCCCGACAAATCATTTCCTTTATTGGGCCTCAGTTCCCAGCTATCAAATGATGGGGCTGCTCTGCCACCTCTGTGATTCCACAAGGACATTCTGATGAAACCTGTGAAGATGAAGAGGGAATGGCTTGGTAATTCTTTTGTCCCAAACAAATGTATGTTTTTAGAGGTGTTTGTACCCCATGTGACTCTAGCTGAGGCAGCAGGAATAGTGGGAGAAGACAAGTCTAAGGGACCAAGAGATCAGCTGCAGTCTGCAGGAAATCTCACCTTGGCTGGACTCCTTCCTGCTTCCAGGGCTCTGACCCCATCCATCAGTAAATGGAAGGTTTTTAAATCTCCTCTCCTTATGTGCCGGGCACAGTGGCGCATGCCTGTAATCCCAGTGGCTCTGGAGGCAGAGGCAGGAGGATCGCAAGTTCGAGACCAGAGGCAGTCTAGGAAATTTAGCGAGACCCTGTCTCAAAAAGTAAAAAAATGGGCTGGAGGTGCAGCTCAGTGGTCCAGCACTTGCAGAGCATGCAAGTGCGAGGCCCTGGGTTCAACCCCTAGTACCAAAAAAAAAAAAAAAAAAAAAAAAAAATCTCCTCCCCTGTGTCCCTTCCTAGACCCCAGCCCAGCCCGTCCCATCTGAACCCTTCACTCCATCCAACTGGAGACCTTACTCTAGCAGACATACAAATGCATACCCACCCCAGGCCACACTCCCCTCCCCTTCCTGAAGGCAAAGTGCCTGGGGACCCAGAAAGTAGGCCAAGCCCTCGTAACCTTATCAAAGTAGCACAGCTAGGCCTTCTATGCAGCAGCACTCAGAGGCAGGGCAGCAGAGTGGGAGACCAGTCTCAGGGCTTTGGCCACTCCGAACTCTGACGCCTTCTCTGCAATTCAGGGTCCTCTGGGTATCCCATGTCTTGCCAAAAAAAAAAAAAAAGAAAGAAACAGATTCAGTCACTACTAGCAAGGGGTGGGGGTGGGGGTAGGTCTCAAAATAAAGCAACTGCACTCTAATAGGAAAGATCAGGAAACTGTGAAGCACTGAGTGTACAGCTCAGTGGCAGAGCATTTGCCTAGGGTGTGAGTGAGGCCCTGGGTTCAACCACCCAGTTTTGCAAAAGAAGAAGAAGAAGAAGAGGAGGAGGAGGAGGAGGAGGAGGAGGAGGAGCAGCAGCAGCAGCAGCAGGAGGAGGAGGAGGAGGAGGAGGGAGGAGGAGAAGGAAAAAGAGGAAAAAGAAGAGGAAGAAGAAGAAGGAGAGGAGGAGGAGGAGGAGGAGAGGGAGGAAGAGGGGGAGGAGAAGGGGGAGGAGGAAGAAGAGGAGGGGGAGGAAGAAAAGAAAGCTAAGCAGGCAAGAATACACAGCCATGGAGAGACAGAGAAAAGGTTGGCATGTCTGGAAAATAAATTGGAAAGATAGGGTGGTAGAGTCAGCAGCGCAGTACCAGGACATCCAGAGCCTTAAAAATGACCCTATGAACAGTAAGAAACCAAGTGGGCTCATCTATGAAGGACAGTCTTTAGACCAGTGCACCTTAGCCCCCCAGGTCTCCGGGAGTTTGTGGAAAGTGCAGACTAAGTGCTAGAGAAGGGAGGGCCTAGGCAGCCAGGGGCAGCTGCGTTTTCATAAAGCGCCCCAGAGTTTTGGAGGTTTGCCAGAGTGAATCATTGCCCCTTTGGATGGGACCTTCCACGAGGCCCATTCCAGTTAGAATGTTCCATCACACCAAGTGCCAGCAGACCACCTAGCCTCCAACAGAGAGAAAGGGAAGAGAAATTCCACTTGCAGCCCAGGGATGGCTTCCAACAGCGCCATTAGAGTATTGGAAACTGCAGCAAAGGTGCCAGGGCTGACTTCTACAAAGAAATAGGAGAATGAGCTGGAGGACGGCTGGGGGAAGGGGCCAGCCCACAGGATGTCCCAACCAGAAGTCACAGAGGCCAAGAGGATAGAATCAGCCAAATACGCCTTTGTTCAAAACAAATCACCACATCTGTGGGTAGGGGGCACAAGTCAATCAGCGCTAGCTGTTAAAAGAGACTCCTTCCGGTGTTGTCAAAGTGATAAGGTAGAAAGGGTGCCCCAGGGTATCAGAAGCTGGGCCTTGGCGAATTGTTTTCCAGCTGGTCATCTCTGCCCATTTCCCAGATTCTCCTCTCTCCTCTCCCACGGGGCTGCACGGAGCAGAGCGGAATGGTTGCAGCGCTCAGAGCTTGGGTTCCAAGGCTCAGCAATTAGCCAGCCCTCCCAATTCCCAGCCATGAAGTAGGGTTGGGATGAGCCTGGTTTTATGGGGTAATGAGGTCATGGATGCAATGTGCCCAGCCTAACACTTGATAAAAAGCAAGAATCCTTCCCTTGTCTGAAAATCAGACAGTACTCATAAAAGTGAGAAGAACCTTCTAGCTAGCTGGGAGGGGAGGTGCCAGCCCGAAAACGGATGGAGGCAGGAGCAGAAAGGACCTGCCAGGTTCCCTTGCAGGGCGTGGTGCTCTGGAGCTAGGGACCAGGGTAGGACCCAGCGGGTACAAGCCCTGCCTCGCTTCCAAGGGCTGCTGCAATATGGAAAACCCTCAACACTCTTCCTTTCGAGAAAGCCGGATATTCCAGATGCCAAAACCTCTCACTGGAGGCTCTGGAGGAGGAGGGCTGCAGCCCAGAAGGAAACGCGGAAGTGTGGTCCTCCTCCCTCCTGCCCTCCCACCCTTTGGTTTTCCAGACTTCAGAAGACTGACGAAAGGGTTACAGCCTTATAAGGAGCTCAGTCATTGCGGGGCCTGGGAAGGAGGCTGAGGATCCTCGGTTGGCCCCACCCTGATCCCAGGGTCCCAAACTTCCCGTCTCTGGCCGGACCAGCCAGCCACAGCCCTGCGGTCCCCCTTCAGTGGCAGGAGGCCACTTTCCCACACCGAGATGCGATGCGACGGCCTGCCTCCGCCTCCCCTTCCCCGCGCCACCCTCGCCATCCTCTCCCCTCAGCCTCCGATTGGCTGAGCCCCGGGGCCCTCCCCGCTCCTCCTCACCCCCACCCTTGCTGAAAACTGCGGGCTCCGTGCAGGGTGCAGCACCCGGAGGCGGCGGCTGGTCGGGCGGAGGTTGCGGCTGGGAAGGACCGGAGCCCAGGTGAGAACTGGAGCCGGGGGCGGGGGTTTGGGGGGGGACCCGGGACGGGACACAGACGCAGCCGCCAGGTGCCCCGCGAGCCCTCCCAAGCCCGGGGGCAAGTGAGGCGCGCAGGGCTGGGGGAGGGACCCGCTTCCCAAGCGTGGGCAGGAAGGGGCCCCGCTCTGCTGGTCTGGGGCCTGCCGCACAACGCCACCCCCCTGTCGCTAAAGGCGCTCGCTGGCCGACGGGTACCTGAAGCTGGGGTGCTGGAGGACAGCTGGGAGGAAGGACAGTGAGGACAGCCTTGGGTTCCGCTCTGCACCCAGACGTCCCCAAACCCAGCTCTCGAGCGTGGGGAAGAGGGCGACAACGGGCGGGGCAGCAGGGAAGATGGCAAGCTGGGGGGGCCTCTCTGCCGGATCTCGCGGCGGGTGCGTTGCCCCGCAAGTACAGAAACCGCAGTGCTGCAGGAAGGCACGGGTGGAAGGCGGGCAGGCGGGGGAGGGGAGCACCGAAAAAGATGCGAGCGGGGCAGGGGGTGGGGGGACCTCAATCGGAAAAGGAGAGGATCGAAACTCGGAGATGGAATAAGGGTGGGCCGAGCCGAGCCAGGGCGGGAGCGGGAGGCGGCGCAGAGCTTCTCTGCGTCTGGGCTGCGGGGACAACGGCAGAGGGGAATAAATAGACTGCGCCTCCTGCGGCGCGCGCTCTCCCTCTCCCGTTAGCACTGCGCGCTCCTCCAGCCCCAGCCCCATTTCTTCCCTTTCGAGCTCCGCCTGCCGCTCCTCTCCTAGATCCGGAGCCCGCACCCCGCCTCCATAACCCAGTGTCCTCGAATCCAAGCCCGGTACCAACCCTTTCTCTGCCAGCAGCGCCTCCGATCCGGCTCGGGGCGGCAGCTCCACCCCAGACCTGAGGACATTCACTGTAGCGAGCGGCACAGCCGCGGGACCCCAGCCTCACCCTCCCGCAGGCTGAGCGCGGGGGATCTAGGACTTGCCCTGCGCACCCGGGCGCACGCAGCCAAGGCTGGGCTCGCGCACCCTCGCAGGCACTCGCCTCTCCTGTGGTCTCTCCTGGCCGAGCACTGCTGCGGACAGGCTAGGCTACCTGTTCTGTGTCCCTGTATCACCAAGACGTTGGTCCAGTTTAGGATGGGAAAAGTGGGCCGGGGGAGGAAAGAAAGAAGAGAGCCTAAGTAGGGCGGCTGTTGAAGCCAGGCTGGAAAACTGCAGCCCCAGGAATCCCGCAGAGCTGGATATCTGGAAATATCCTTGGCTGCTTGTGTGCAATAGGAGAGCATTGTTGCTCTCCCTCACACACATCCAGTGTCAAGTAAACCTTAGCCAGACAGACAGCTGACATCATCCCTAACCTCCACCTTTTTTTTTTTTTTTTTTTTTTTTGGTGGTGGTGGTACTGGGGTTTGAACCCAGGGCCTTGCGCTTGCATGCTCTGGAAGTGCTCAACCACTGAGCTGCAACCCCAGCCCTTTTTTTTTTTTTTTTTTTCACTTTTTTTGAGACAGGATCTCACTAAATTACACAGACTGCCTCTGGTCTCCAAATTGCGATCCTCCTGCCTCCACCTCCCAAGCCGCTGGGATTACAGGTATGCACCACCACGCCCGGCACCATCCACTTTTGTGGATCACTCACTATGGAGCATAGTGCCAGATGTTTATCATTTTTCTTAACCCCCACTTCAACCCTATGGGTATCCAAGCTTCAGAGAACTTCACTCATTCATTCATTCATTCAAGAAATATCTTTTTCCCAGCACCTGGGAGGCTGAGGCAGGAGGATCTCCAGTCCAAGTTCAGCCTGGGCTACATAGGGCGACTGTCTCAATAAATAAATAGATAGATAAATGAATAAATAATACATTTTTTGAGCATCTGTTATATGCCAGAACTGTTCTAGGCATTGGGACTTTCTTCTGAACAAGAAATAGGAAGTCCCTGAGTGAGGAATTTTTGTTTACTGGGTATAAAATTTTCATTTTGAAAGATAAAAACAGCTCTAGAGATTAGTTGCACAGCAAAATGAATGTACTTAACACTACAGAACTGTGCACTTAAAAATGGTTAAGATAGTAAACATTATGTATATTTTACAAAATTAAATTTTTTTATGGTACTGGGGGTTGAACCCAGGGTCTTGCGCTTGCACAGAGCTGCACCCCCAGCCCATATTTTTACTTTTGTGAAACAGGGTCTCGTTAAATTACACAGACTGCCTCTGGTCTCGAACTTGCAATCCTCCTGCCTTCACCTCCTGAGCCACTGGGATTATAGGCCTGCGCCAGAAATTAAAAATGTTTAAACATAGGCAGTCCCTGCCCTTCTAGGCCTTACATCCCTGAAGACAAGAAAGAGGTACAAAAATAAAGTTACTTAAAGTCACCCAGCTAGGAAATGCTCCATGGCCATGCACAGACATGAGCCCTTCTGGGGTGTGTTCTCCCTCCTCCCTTGCTTTCCGAGTGGCACACAGCCAGTAGCCATGTCACTTTCAAAGAGAAGTGATGAGGGGAGGGGGCTGGAGGCAGGGGCTTAGATGTACACCAAGGGCCCCAAGGGCCCCAAGCCCTGGCAGTGCACTGCATACCTGTCCCATCTCATTCCCAACTGTTCCCACCCCAGATCCAGGACGGAGCTCTTGGAACCATGAACCCAGCCCTGGGCATCGCTCTCCTGCTGGCAGGTACTGGGCAAGGGGCGGAGCTGGCATTCCAAGCACCTGGCTTCCTTCCCGTCAGGGAAGCAGCCTCTTCCTCACAGCCCCAGATGTGCAGGTGACTGAGCTGGCGAGGGCTCTTTCTCACCCTAAAGTCACTTAGTCAACCTAGCCCATCTGCCCGCCTGTAGTGTCTTTAGAAACATGATTTGCCAAGTCCTGCCCTATACTAGTGACTAGGAATTTCCAAAGGGAAACCAAGACCTCCCCTCCATCTCCTGCCCTAGAAACACACTGACGGGACCCAGAGCTTGAGCGGACTAGGGAGGGAGCCTGGGGTCTGCTGGGGGGAGGTAGACCATCCCTCCACCCCTCAGGATGGGAAGAGGCCCTCAGAGAACAGACCCCATGCCCTCCCTGGCCAGCCCTGTGTCTACTCCCTGCTCCGTAGGCTCTCCTCTAATTCAGAGCCATCCCGCTGGTACCAGTCTTGCAGGTGTCCCGAGGGCAGAAGGTGACCAGCCTGACGGCCTGCCTGGTGGACCAGAGCCTTCGTCTGGACTGCTACCATGAGAACACCACCCACTTGCCCATCCAGTACGAGTTCAGCCTGACCCGTGAGAAAAAGAAGCACGTGCTCTACGGCACCGTGGGCGTGCCCGAGCACACGTACCGCTCCCGGACCAACTTCACCAGCAAGTACAACATCAAGGTCCTCTACTTAGCCAACTTCACCACCAAGGACGAGGGCACCTACACGTGCGAACTCCGCCTCTCCGGCCAGTCTCCCATGGTCTCCAATCAGAACGTCTCTGTGCTCCGAGGTGAGGCAAGTCCCCAGCAAGGCCAGATGAGGCTGGGGATAGCCAGGCTGGCCAGGAAAACAGGCAGGTCCCTTAGCTGGGCCAGAAAGGAGAGGGGACCCCATAGCCCCATCACACTCCCCAAGCTGCTGTCTGGTCCCGTGAGAAACTACTGCCTTAAGTCCGAATGCAGGGAGGAGCTGAGGGCCAGGCAGACAGGTGGAGCCCTGTAGTAGACGCTTTCACATCAGCTGCAGGCACATCACCTGGCCTCCCTGGTGCTTTGCCCAGCTGGAAAACAGGAATGGCATCACCTCCCTCACCCACAGATTCCTTGTGATGATGGTTAGTAAGATGTTCATAAGGCAGAGGACATCCAAGGGCTAAGGAGTCTGCACAGGGGAAAGGCGGTTGGTTCTGTTAAGCCAGGCTGGTCCAGCTAGGAAGTCACGACACGGGCCTCCTGAAGAAAATACACCCTTACTTTGGACCTCTACCCAGCTGAGTCCTGGTCCCTCCCCCTACTCGATTCTCTCTCCGCAGACAAGCTGGTGAAGTGTGAGGGCATAAGCCTGCTGGCTCAGAATACCTCGTGGCTGCTGCTGCTCCTGCTCTCGCTGTCCCTCCTCCAAGCCACGGATTTCATTTCCCTGTGACTGGTTGGGCCCATGGAGGATTCGGAACGCCTCAAGGCCCAGTGCAGAGATCCTGCTTCTCGGAGTCAGCTGATCCCCTCCCCCCAGTTCCTCATACACCTTGGGGAGAAACGGGGACCCACCCCTTATAAGGAATCCCAGTGTTGCATGCCATCCTCTACCCCCCACTGCCACTTTCCCTCGCTGCACACCACTGGCTGTCTACCTGTACTCTGATCCAGAGCTGCTTCTGTCTGGTTTATTTAGACTTTAGCCTTCCTTTTCTTTGGGATTTTATGACAAGGGAAGCCAGGGACATGATAGACTTGAGGGCATGTGACGGGGCACCAGTCCCTGGTGGGTCAGCCTCACCCACCAGCTAGAGACCTGGGAGAGACCTGGATGAGGAGGGTGGGGGATGCCTGGCCTGGCATAAGTGTGCTTTTGCCGAAGCCATTCCCCAGCAGGCAGGGAGGGCAGGGCGCCTTGAAATGCCAGGTGTGAAGGCACCACTGAGCAGCTGTGGCCTCTCACACAAGGGGGAGACCTGAGCGTCTCCAGGTAGGTTCTCAGCCACAGCAAGAAAGCTCCCTCCTGCCACTGCAGAAGTCCCCTGGGGAGCGTGGGCTGGGGTGTCCCTCAGCAAAGATGCAGATTCAGCCAAGGAGCAGTGGCTAATGGGGGGCTGGAGAAGGGAGTAGAAGGGGAGGCTTCTACCATCGTCCCTACCCAAGGAAGCTCAGAACATGAGTCTGCTGTCCCCCATGGCTGCAGCCAATAGCTGAGAGGGTGACAGAGGAAGATGAGCCCCCTCCCAGGCTATCTAGAGCCCCCAAGAGCTTCTAGAACTCTGACTGCAGGCTCTCAGTCGGGGACGTCCCCGAGTGGCCCAGCTGGGCCCAAGGCTCTAAGGGAGACTCTTCCCTTGCCATCTGTGCCAGCCCCTCTGGCTGGGCCCTGAGCCCCAGACAGCCCTGGCCCCCTAGCCTGCCTCCTCAGCGACCTCAGGGCACCAGGGGCAGGCCATGGAGTGGCACCCTGGGACCACACAGTCCTCAGGAGATGGCTTTTCCTACCACTCACCTCCCCACCCGGCGGCTCTGCCTGTCCTGTGACCGTGTGTAACGCCACCACAGCTTACAGCATCTCATTGAGGAAAACGAAAACTGTACAATAAAGCCAAGCCTCCGGAGTCTGTCCTGGGTCCATCTGTGCTTTGCTCTTCCATGGTCCCCAAGGCACCTCCCCGCTTGGCTGAATGTCTCTGTGGGCAGGAGGCGCAACGAGACCCTGGGAGACACCAGCCCTTCCCCTCCCCAGGGCTTCTCGCCTCCCACTTTCTGCACCCACTACCCCCCAGGGACAGACCACTGCACGCTGGGCTGCTTTACAGAATCACTCTAACTTGACATGTTTGCCCGGATAAATAAGTGTTCCCTTTCTGCTGACTCACCAGGCTGCAACTACGGGCTCACCTGCCAGCGTGCGGGCAGGGCCAGCATTGCAGGGCACCGGCTGCCTCTTCTTCCAACCCTGGTTGCTCTTGAGTATTGCCCCCTCAAGTCCTATCTGCTATTGACAGGGCAAGCCCTGGAGCACAAAAGGGGGATCGGTGGGAGATGTCCACAGCATCAAAGTGAAGGATAGGTAGCCATCCTTGAATCCAAAAGCAATGGCTGAAGAAAGGACTGGGGACTGAGACTGTCCCCTCGGGAGTGGAGGGGGAATGCTAGGTTCCATCTCCAGCTCCCTCCCCAGAAGGAATGAGTAAAACGTGAGTGGGCGTCAGGGTTGCTGCTTGTGTGTTGCGGCTAGAAGAGGACCCCAGGGTGGTAGGGGATTCCAGCTGCTGTGAGCTAGCGCGCAGCCAGAGCCAGCCTGCCCTGCTTTGCCAGGGAATGTGGGAGGACGCTGACTCATTTGGTATTTAGCACTGGATACAATAGTTCCCTCTGAGCGTTTGTCTTAAAAGCCCAGGTCTAAATTATTAATGCCATTCACCGCCACCCTCCCTGTCAATTCCCGCCAACACCTCTGCCTGAGTTGGCCCCATGAGTGACGATGCCCAAAGAGGGCAGGAGGAACCCAGCAGGAGGAGAAGCTGCCCATCACAGACCAAGAGGCTGATGGTCATTCAACAGGTGCAGCCAGCCCGGAGCTCTTAGGGCGAGGGACACCTGGACCCCCAAGCTCCTCAGCACGTCCTTGAAGCTGCAGGTGCCATGCTAAGGAGAGACATCCTGAGGGGCAGAGGCTTTGTGGGGGCAGGGAGCTCAAACAAGCACCAGAGAAGGCTGAGGAGCCTCACCCTTGGGGAAGTAAGAGGTCAAGTGCGAAGATCTTTCTAGAAGGAATTGGGAGACCAGGTGGGACACCTCAACTGAGGGGCCAGTGTGAGACTCTGGGAACTTCATGCTGTCCCCTGTGTAGACTTTGTCATACCTGGCACCATTTCCCTGAGAGCTGAGCAGCCACACTCAGTGCTGGTGCTGGTGAGATGGGGTTGCCCTCTGCAGCCATCGCAGCGGAGCAGACCCCGGGGCCTGGACTGTAGAGGCAGCCAAGAAGCCACAGAGGCCAGGAGAAAGCCACAGGCTACAAGAAGGCAGGAAAGGAGAAGGGGGCCGGGCCCTCAGTCCTCAGTCCAGAAAGACCGTGCCACGGGCAGGGCTGACAAAGGCTTCCAGGAGCAGGCCATCACAGCCATGGGTCCCTCTGTGAGGGTTTGAATATAAAATGTCCCCCAAAGGTCATGTGTTTGGATGTGTGGTCCCTAGCTGGTGGCGCTGTCCTGGGGGGCTATGAACTCTGGGAGGTGGGTCCTAGCCTTGCAGAAGCAGGTCACCGGGGGCAGGCCTTCGGAGGTTTTTTTGTTTTGTTTTGTTTTGTTTTGTTTTTTTGTTTTTTGGTACTGGGGGTTGAACCCAGGCCCTCGCACCTGCATGCTCTGCAAGTGCTGGACCACTGGGCTACACCCTCAGCCCAGTTTTTTACTTTATGAGACAGGGTCTCGCTAAGTTACGCAGACTGCCTCTGGTCTCGAACTTGTGATCCTCCCACCTCCGCTTCCCGAGCTGCTGGGATTACAGGCATGCACCACCGCGCCTGGCGCTGGCCTTCGGAGGTTTATGGGGGTCCCCAGTTCCAGTAGCTCTTTCTACTTCCTAATCACCTAGATGTGAGGTTCTCTGCCACAGGCCTGGCAGCCTGCCCCACCGCCGTGCTTGCCCTGCCTCTAGGAACTGAAATTCTCTAACCATGAGCCCCCATAAGCCATTCCTCCCATAAGTTTGTTCCTGTCAGGTATTTTCCCACAGTGATGTACAGGCTGACTAACACACCCTCTCCGGCCAAGTCAGCAGGTCTTGTGGAGGCTGTGGGACGTCTATGGTGACTTGGGTATTTATAAAGGGCTGGGGCCAGCCCTGGCTCCTGGCCACATGCCCCAAATCCACCATCCCGCTTCCTTACCACCCATCACCTCTCTCCCATCCCACCTTTCAACCATCTAATTCCCAATAAGACCTGGAATTCTTGCTCAAGAGCACTGCACAGGGAATTATGGGAAGGTATCCTGACATCCAGGAACTCTGTGAGACGTGGGGATGCTCACTGGCCTGATGGGAGATCTCACAGAATCAGGGATCCATGACCCATGTCCTCCTAACTCCTTGGCACACCAACCAATTCCTGCTTGAACTAGGAAAGGCATGAGCAGCCTTGCCTATGAAGGCAGCAAATCCTGAGCTAAGTCATTTCCTCCTGTACTGATGACGATGACGGAACACTGGCGCTGGATCCCTTCAGAATCCTGGCAAGGTGTGAGGTCACTGGCTCTCTTCTGCTCAATCCAGAAAGGCTTCAGGACAAAGGTGGAATAGGTTCCCACCCAGGGCTTTGGAGCTCAGGAGACTGTTGGGCCCAGAATGTTCCCCCCACTACCACCTTTCAAGGGGAAGCATGGCCTGTAGAGACTCGTGGGAGCCATCTCTGCCTGGCAGAAAGAAGACTCAGAGGCAAGAGGAGATGTGGCTAGGGACACAAGGTATGGAGGGCGGCATGGGACCAAGGGCATAATTCCATGGAAGCCAAGTGTGTCTCACATCAGGAAAGGGTCACCAGGGCTGGGGTCACCAGCAGTGACAGCCAGGAGGGGCTGGCAGTGGACATGACCAGAAGGAGCCCACCCGCCCATCAGGTTTGCAATGAAGCAGTTTCTTGAACTCAGCAGGAACTTGGACCCGACAGCCCTAGGTAACTCTATAGTCATTACATTCTTTAGGCCTTCCCTTCAGTAATTCCTAAAATAAGATGGTGGGGCTGGAATTATTTATTTGCACAACAAACATGAAGCTCCCAATGGCCCCTGGCTCCATGCTAAGAGGTAAAATTCACAGCACCTGAAGGGGCTCCCCAGTCCAATAAGAAGCATGGAACTGCTTTTGTGCAGTGACGAGCACTGTGAGGCAGGAAAGCTATGGCACACACCACTGGGGGTTCCCCAACATGCCTTCTCGTCTTTCTCAGCAGTGGGACCCACAAATTAGAAGTGGAATACATGCCCCGGAATGAGGACCACATCTCCCAGCTCCCTTGCAGCAGGATGTGCCTATGTGGCTAATTTCTGTCTAATCAGCCATAAGCATAAGAAATGTGTCATTTCTATGAAATGCTCTAAAAGAGAGAACACGTGCCTTTCTCTCCCTTTCACCTTTATGCCAGCTGGAATATTGATTTGATGGCTGGAAGTAGAGCAGCCATCTCGGATTATGAGATAGGAAGCTGTGTGTTACAAAGGATGGTGCACAAGACAGGAGCCTGAGTCCCTGGTGACGATAGAGCTGCCCTATATAGCCACTGTGGACCATCTTGTTTAAACCACCATTAATTGGGATTTTTCACACCCACAGCTAAATCTAAAACTACCTCAAAAAGAAGCCACTACGTAACATCACTGAAACTATACACTTAAAACTGGGTTTGACAGCCAGGCATAGTGGCTCATGCCTATAATCCCAGCACTCAGGAAGCAAAGGCAAGAGAGTCAACACAAGTTCAAGGCCAGCCTAGTCTTCATAGCAAATTCCACGCCAGCTATGGCTACATAGCAAGACCTTGACGCAAAAAAAAAGAGAGAGCAAGAGGAAAAAAAAAAAAAAAAAGAAGTACAGTGGTAAAATTTTAATTTTAAGGAAAGAAATCCTAAGTCAGTTTCTAGGGACTAAAAGTAGAATAGTTGCCAGGGGCTGGGGGAGAGAATAGGGAGTTATTATTTTTTGGCTTCAGAGTTCTAGTTTTGCAATATCAAAAGAGTTCTGCGGACAGATGGTGGTGATGGCAACAAAACAATGTGGATGTATTTCATGCCACTGAGCTGAACTCTTAAAGAGAGCCCAGAAGGAAAATTATATGTTAAGTGTATTTTACCACAATTAAAAAGAAACCAGCTAGCTATGGTGGGGCACAGCTGCAATCCCAGCACTCAGGAGGATGAGGCAGGAGGATGGTGAGTCCTAGGGCAGCCTGGGCTACATGGAAGGAAGGAAGGAAGGAAGGGAGGAAGGAAGGAAGGAAGGAAGGGAGGGAGGGAGGGAGGGAGGGAGGGAGGGAAGGGCAGGGTGGACAACCAGGCCAAAGGGGCAGTAGGGCTCAGGGGTCAGGACAAGGGTGATGCGAGATGCTGCTGAAGAGGTAGCCAGAGTCAGATTCCAGTGGGTTTCATTGTGTCCCAAATGCAGCAGGGAAGAACTAAAGGATCTGCTATAACCCTGTGCAAGAAGATCCCTCTGGATGCTCTGTGGAGATGGACTGGAGAACAGCAAGAACGGCAAGAACTCAGGGGGTGTTGCAGCAATCCTACAAGAGATGGTGGCAGATTGGCCAGAAGCCATAGTGATCATTAACTCTTCCCCTGTGTAATGCCTTCCAGTTGAATGTGGCATGGCCCCATGTCTTGCTCATGCCCGGCAGTGTGTGGTGTCGGTCATGTGGCATGCCTACCAAGGCTGGGTCAGGAGAAGCTCTGCGCCTTCCAGTCAGTTCTCATGGAACGCTGTCTCCCAGGATACTCCCTCTTAGAACCCAGCTGCCATTCTGAAAAGCCCAAGTCACTCAGACGTATAGGCACTCCAGTCACCAGTACCCGCTAAGCTCCCAGCCAGCAGCCATTGCCACCTGCCTTCAGCGTGAGTGAGCCGCCATGTTGCCCAGCTCAAGTGAGCCATCAGATGCCTGCATCCCCAGCTAGCACCTGCAACCTCTCAAGAAAGAGACCCCCCCCCCAAGTGAGCGCTTTCTAGCTGAGCCCGGTGCACCACAGAAACCTGGGACACAATAAACAACTGCCACTTAAAGCCACTAAATGTATACAGTGGTAGATAACCAGGGGAGACACTAGGACAAGAGTAGGTCAGTGGAGCTGAGGTGACAGAAGCCAGCCTAGGGTGGGTGTGGGAGAGAGAGTGGGAGAGAAGAATTCTCGCTGGTGTGGGAGGTGGAGTCCAGGAGGCTGTGTTTCTTTTGAAAACAGGCAATACCACAGCATGGGTATCTGTTGATGCTGGTGATTCTCAGAACAGGGAAACTCTGAGGATGAAGAGGGAGGAGAAAGCAAAGAATTGGAGTCTTTGAAAAGGAAAGTGGAGTGTGGATCTAGAGCTCGAAATAAAGATAAAGAACATGGGCGGAAGTGGGAGGTTTGTAAACTCAAAAGTTCAGAGAGGGTAAGGCGGAAGTGAACGTGAGCAATGTACTACGAAATGCATGGAAATGTCATAATGAGCCCCATTAAGTTGTACATTAAGGGTGGGGCACAGGGGCACAGGCCTGCAATTCCAGTGACTCGGGAGGCAGAGGCAGGAGGATCACAAGTTGAGACCAGAGGCAGTCTGCGTAATTTAGTGAGACCCCGTCTCAAAAAGTAAAAAAAAAAAAAAAAATGGGCTGGGTATGCAGCTCAACAGTCCAGCATTTGCAAAGCATGCAAGCGCAAGGCCCTGGGTTCAACCCCCAGTACTGAAAAAAAAAAAAAAAGTTGTACATTAAAAATTACCAATTAAAAAAATCACACAAAAAAGTGTCCTCCAAAAGTCTGCGTAGTGGCAACTTAATCCCCAAGTTCACATGCTAATGGTATTTAGAGGTGAAGCCTGTGAGAGTTAATTAGGATTAGATGAGGATATGAGGGTGGGGTCTCCATGATGGTATTAATGGTTTTCTAAGAAAAGAAGGGCTGGGAGTGTCGCTCAGTGTTAGAGCACCTGCCTAACATGTAGCAAGGCCTTGGGTTCCATCCCTAGCACCATGAAAAGAGAGATCCCAGCCAGCATACTTCTCTGCCTCGCCATGTGATGATGCGGCTAGAAGGCCTTTACCAGACGCCGTCCAGATGCCAGCACTGTGCGCTTGGACCACCCTCTGGTCTTTACAAATCACGCAGTCTCAAGAATTTACTTATAGCAACAGAGAGAAACTAAGACAGGGCTTTACATACAAGAGGGTTTTGTATTCCCAAGGACGTACAGGGCAGGGGCATCAAATGAAAAACAACATAGGGAGATGGGGGGGGCGTTGAAAAATGGAAATAACACTGTAAGCAGCAGCATGGTAGAAAGCTTAAATGCTTGTTTTCAGAAGTTAGAACTAGCTTCAAATCCTGGCCTGGTGAAATTACCTTGACCTCTTGAACTTCAATGCTTCTAAATGAATAATAATAATAATAATAATAATAATAATGCCAGGCACAGTGGTGCACACCTACAATCCCAGCGGCTTGTGAGGCGGAGGCAGGAGGATCGCAAGTTCAAGACCAGAGGCAGTCTGCGTAACTTAGTGAGACCCTGTCTCAAAAAGTAAAAAAATGACTGGGTGTGGTGGCGCACACTATAATCCCAGCGACTCGGGAGGTGGAGGCAGGAGGATTGCAAGTTCAAGACCAGAGGAGGTCTGTGTAACTTAGCGAGACCCTGTCTCAAAAAAGTAAAAAAAAAGGGGGGCTGGGGGTGCATCTCAGTGGTCCAGCACTTGCAGAGCATGCAGGAGCGAGGACCTGGGTCCAACCCCTGGTACTGCAGGGGGAAAAAAAAAAAAAAAAGTAAAAAAATGGGCTGAGGGTGCAGCTCAGTGGTCCAGCACTTGCAGAGCATGCAAGCACGAGGCCCTGGGTTCAACCCCCAGTACCGCAAAAAATAATAATAAATAATAACAACAACAACAACAACAATAGAAAATCACTATCAAAAAGGAGTGGTAGCAGCCTCTCAAAATAGGCTCCAAATATCACACACACCCTAACTCCTGGAATGTGTGGATAAGATAGGATCTCGCTCCCATGTCTATGCTATGTTAGATGGCGTAAGTGATGTTGGAAGAGGGAGATCATCCAGATAAACCTCATCCAATCACATGAGCCCTAAAAAGCAGAGAGAACTTTCTCTGGCCAGTGGTCTGTGGTCATGAACATGGACTGCATCGAATTCCATGATCTTCTCCCGTATTAGTCACCCATGTGGTGCGTGCGGAGGCACATAAGACAACCTCAGCGAGGGTCAGGTATTTCCAGGCAAGTGCAGCAGAGGGAAAGAGGCGCAAAGGAATGGAGGAAGTCAGCAAAGAAGAGAGTATAACCAGACACCATCGAGTCTACACGGTGAAGGTGCAGCGAGGAAGTGGAGGTTTAGAGGCCCACAGACTGACAAGGAGGCCACAATCAGCAAGAACGATGGAGAAGGGCACTGTGGAAGATCATGGCCCAGAGCTAGTTGTGAATGAGTGGTACCAGAGTGCCAGCAGCTGACAGTCACAAGGCAGGGCAGTGATAAGATGACCAGAAGCTAGGAGCTTCAGGGAGCAGGGGGCGCTTAAAGGAAGGGGAAGCAAGGACTTCCCCACCTGTGCTGGGTCGTGTTCCCCCAAAAGATACATTCGAATCCTGGCCCCAACTACCTGTCAGTGCGACCTTACTCAGAAACAGGCTCTTTACTGATGTAATCAGTTTAAGATGAGGTCATTCTGGATTAGGGTGGGCTTTAGTCCAATGCCTACAGTCCTCATAAAAGCAGGGGAATTTGGTCACAGGGAAATGGGATACACAGAAGGCAGTCAGCTGTGGAAAGATGGACAAGAGACTGCAGGGCTGTGGCCTCAAACCAAGGAGCACATGGGGCACCAGAAGCTGGAAGGGGCAACGCAGGCCCTTACTTGCCCTGGAGTTAGGACTGCCAGCCTCCAGGGCTGTGAGAGAACATGTCTGTAGTCTGAAGCCCCCTAAGGCATGGTCATTTGTGTGGCAGCCCTTCCATCCCAGAGGTCCAGCTAGGAGACTCTACTAAAGAGGGGCTTCAGGGGAAATGTCCTCAGAGGACAAGTGTTGTGGAGTTGGTGTCCGACTCATAGGGACCCTATGTACAACAGGCGAAACAGTCCTGTTAGTGCTTCTCTGCTATTCATAGGGTTTTCGATGGCTGATTTTTTTTTGGGGAGTTTTTGGGGGTTGCCAGGTCAGTCTCCCAAGCCTACAGCACCTAGTATTGCCAAGCGGTCTCCCATTCAAGTACTAACCAGGCCTGATCCTGCTTAGCTTCCAAGATCTGACAGTATCAGACACCACAGTGGTATACGGCTGAAGGCCAATAAGGCCTAGAGCATGTACATTCACCTGCCCCGTTCTTTCACACTTTCTCTCCCCAGATGAAGCAAAACGCTTGCTGTCCTTCCCACTCCTCTTTATCTCAGTCCTCAGCTCCTGTAAACACCTGCTGGGCTAAGATTCCTTCCGCACAGAGCACTGGAAACTCTGAGCAAAAAACCGCCTTTCTCCCCCGTCACCTTCTACAAAGCAAGAAGCCACAAAATGATTCCCATTCAAACATATTTAACATTCCTCTCATGTCAGCAGTGGGTACTTGCTTTACACTTAGGAAATAAAAAGCCCTGAATAGCGATTTTCCAAAGCACAGCATCAGCAGCCTCCAAGTGAATGAAAGTCTCCCTCTCTAGACACAGAGATATGCTTGCAACGTTTTTAGGGGGGCGGGGCGGTAGTCCTGGGGATTGAATGGGCCTTGCACATGCTAGGCAAGTGTTCCACCACTGAACTGCAACCCCAGCCCCTTTTTTCTTTTTCTTTTCCTTTTTTTTTTTTTTTTTTTTTTTGCGATACTAGGGGTTGAACCCAGGGCCTTGCACTTGCATGCTCTGCAAGTGCTGGACCACTGAGCTGTGCCCCCAGCCCTTTTTTTTTTTACTTTTTGAGACATGGTCTCGCTAAATTACGCAGACTGCCTCTGGTCTCGAACTTGCAATCCTGCTGCCTCCACCTCCCGAGCCGCTGGGATTATAGGCGTGCACCACTGCGCCTAGCCCCAGCCCCTTTTATATTTTTTATTTTGATATAGAGTCTTGCTAAGTTCTGTAGGCTGTCCCTGGCCTCTAACATGCAATCCTTCTGCCTCAGCCTCCTGAATCACTGCCTCAACCTCACAAGTACACAGGCCACTGCGGCCTGCTTGCAACTTTTAAGCAATAGTTTTCCCTGCTTCTCCTTACCAAAGTTTCAAAAAACATGAGATCCAATCTCCAGCCAGTTTTCCCAAAGCTGACTTGAAGGCCGTGATGGGGCCAGGGAGGGCAACAGCAGCTGGAAATCCTAAAACCAAGAAGGCAATGGATGTCTAAACAAGGACCAGGACACCAAGGAAACACCTATCACCTGTATCAAAACAAACTGGATTCACCAGGCCCTTGTTGAAAAAGGCAAAGAAATCCTAAAGTCACCCAGGGATGACAAATAGCAGACATACCACACATCCTACTAATTCAAGATCTGTAAAATGCTACTGATACTTCCTTCCTTACTTACTTTTTTCAATTTTCCACACATGTATTAGTGTTTCCTTTAAGGATACTGCCTTTATTTAGAGCACTAGATTTTAGCATTTGATTTTACTGAAGATAAAATACTCATCCAGTGTTTTACAAGTCACTCCATCTTCCTAATCTCACTGTTTATCAAGAGTCCTCAACTGCAAAAACTCCAACTATTTCACCAACCTGGTCTATGTGGGTGGGAAGGAGGCCAAACCAGTCGAGGCACAACAATAAAACCCCAAACCAAGGCAGAAGCCATGGGGATGGGAAAGGGGAGATCCTAGGGAGCCTAAAGAGAACCAAAGGAACATGGTCCCCACTGGATGGAGGGGATAGGATGTGACAATGTTTATAAATGCAATTTATGGTTTCCTCCTTTCTCCCCCTGGCCCCACTGTAAGCAGCCAAGCCTCCGTGCTTAGGCCTCAGTGAAAGGAGGTGACAGATAAAACCAAATAAGGGGCAATGACACTTCTGGCATTTGAATTTTAATTGCTAGGCCCTTCAGAAAACAGAAAGGATTTCCACCAGGACAAAAGACATGGAGAAATATCTTGGGTAAGTCGAGACCTCACATTGGTATTGCCAACACACTGCCTGCAGACAGGCGCCACCAGGAAAACAAGGAACGCCCAAACGTGAGTGGGCTCTGTCCCTAAGTACCGGAACATGCAGACACAGCAAGCCCCCAAATAGGTTTTTTGGGGATCTGATACAGCAGAATCCTGGCCCTCTATCTTGGGTGGGGTCTCGGAAAGGAGCCAAGGTCCCAAGAAGCAGAAACAACTGCAGACAGTGGCCTGTTCTGGAGGCTCATGGGACCATGGGCAGTATCACACTTCCTCATGTTACTCTAGGGTAAAGTAGTGGCAGAATGAGTCCCCTGTGTCCAGGAATGACCTAGGGGTAGCAGGGTGACATGAGACCTAACGAGGCCATGCCAGTAGGAACCAGGCAGCAGACATGTCCACGGACCCTGAGTGCCCATTTAGTAACAGGAGCCGCTTCCACTCCTACTTTGGCAAGAATACAGATATGAGCCATCCTCCCAGAATATAGACAATCCCTGGAAAGAGGGCCGATTTAGGTGTCCAGCGCTCCAGTAGAATAGGGGCTGCCTCGAAATGGAAATGTAATTGTGTTACAGAAAACCAGGTTAGGTCTCCTGCATAACTGTATTACAATAACATCCCTGTAAGAATTAGGGGGTAAGAGCAACTAGAAACTACCAAATTTCTGAATAGGGAATTAGATAGTGGAGAATAAAGGACGTGGGGAAGAAAGGAAGGAAGAAAACTGAATGGAAAATGAGTTGAAGGCTTAAACATGTTGAGGTTGAAATGCTGATGGGAACCCAAGTGCATGTAGGGGGAACCTGGATAATTACAATGGCTGCCCAGGAAGGAGATATGCCTGAAATACATATTTGGCATCGTCATCCCATACAAACAGAAGCTGATGGCAGTAGATCAGGGTGATGATCTTATGTAGTCCCTATGTGCCAAGCATTGGTGTAAGCTTCGTATGCACATTAACTCACTGACTCCACAAATCAACCCTAGGAGGCAAGAATTCCTACTATCTCCCATTTGTTTTTTTAATTTACATACAAAATAATGAGGTTCATTATATTTTCCTACATATATACATCATGTCCTTTGCTCATATTCACTCCCTATTCCCCTCTCCTACCCCCCCTCCCATCTCTTGCTGTCCCTTTCCTCTCCCCAAACAGTCCCCCTTCTACCTTTCAGGGCATATGTAGTGGGGGTGCCAAAAAGTTATACACATTTTAAGAGATGTCCCCTGGGTATTACTTTTTGAAACTGAATTGAGTTATGGTACCCATGCGTAGTACGACGTTTGCTCAAAAGATGGCATTAATCAAATGAACGCTAGCACCATGCACTCTTAAAACAGCAAAATGGAAAGTTTTCATCCCAAGATGTGTCTACATATTTTTGGTACCCTCTATGTGTGTGTCTGTGTCTGGGGGGGGGGGCATTCTCTTTTAATCTAGACTCTGCAAATGAGAGAGAAAACACATGATATTTGTCTTTCTCATTTGTCTGGCTCATTTTGTTTAGCATGGTGATCTCCAGTTCCATCCATTTTCTTTATCCATTCATTTGTCTAGGCTAACTCCAAAGTCTTGCTATTGTGAACAGGGCCACAATAAACATGGATGTGCAGGTATCTCTGTGGTATGCTGACTTAGATTCTTTCAGGTACATACCCAGAAGTGGTCTCTCTTTATATGTATACAACCTCCCCACCAAAATCTGCTCCTTCCACAGCCTCCTTCTTTTGGGTTAATGTTCAAGAGAAAATTTCCTCCTTCTCCTTCACAATCCCTACCCTATCAGAAAACCCATTGGTTCTACATTCAAAACACATCCAGAATCCAATCACTTTTGATTGCCTCTCTTTCTACCATAATAACCCAGTTGCACCATCATTTCTCACCAGATGAATGCAATGTACTCCTAAGTGGCCTCTTGCTTCTCCATATAGTAGCTAAAGTTGTTGTTGTTAGGTACCATCGAGTTGGGTCCGACTCATAATGACCCTATGTACAACAAAACAAAACACTCCCCAACACTGTGCCATGCCTGCACTATATCAGTGCTTGTCTGTTATTAATATGGTTTTCAATCGCTGACTGTTTCAGGAATGATTGCCAGGTCCTCCTCCCATTTTTGCAGTGCTGGGGATCGAACCTAGGGCCTCAGAGGGTGCAAAGCAGCACTCTGCCAACGGAGCTGAACCCCAGCTCAGTAGCTAAAGAGATTCTATTAAAACAAATATCAGCTCCATGTCTTTCTCTGCTCAAAGCCTTCTAATGGCCCCCATATCAGAGTAAAAGCCAAGGACATCAGAATGACCTGAGGGCCCCACAAGGTAGGTGTGACCCTCCCTTGTCTCTTCAACCTCCTCTCCACTCACTTGGAATAAATCTGTCCTAGTGGACAAGGACTGGTCCCACGGGGCCATGAGACCAAATAAAGAGAGACAGACAGATCCAAGATTGCACAGAGTACCCATTACAGGGGGACCTACTGACAACAGTGTGGTCCTGTGCAGTAGCAACATCAAATGGATCCCTGCAATTTGAGTCAGAAAGAGGGGCATATTTATGAGTTAGCACAAAAGTAACTTCATCCTGGCTGGAATGCGCCTGGTTTATCTTAAGATGATATCAAAGTGTGAGGTGCATCCTTGTAGCAAGGATCCAATCATAAAGCCCCACATATGATTCTAATGGTTTTATCTATTTGTGGTTTGCTGGGAAACTTTCCTCAGAAGTGGCACATAGCTCCCATCAGGAACTTTGCATTTGCTGTACTCCATCCGCCTAGAACATTCTTTCCCTAGATATGTACATCGCTCCCTCCTCACCTCGTTCAGACCACTCAAATGTCAGCTTCTCATTGAGGGATCTCTAACAACACTCTACACACTCCATGTCCTCCTCCCTGCTTGATGGGGTTCCATGTCCCTTAATGCCATCTAACATACTGGTTTTTCGCTTGTTTGTTTGTTTACTTTTGGGTTAGTGTCCTTCTGCTTCTTCTAGAATGTAAGCTGCTCAAGAGCAGGGATTGTGCCTGCTTTGCTCCCTGCTGCATCCCCCGTTCCTAGAAGAATGCCTGACACGTTCAATAACTACCTGTAAAATGAAATGATAGCGTGAAGGCACCAAGGAAAGAAAGAATTGAGAATCAGAAGGGACTGGTCTTGGACAAGACCTCTTTCACTGCTCCTGGAGTACAGACAGGTAAGGATGGATTCTGGTATGTTTGCAGTTAGGGATTTATTCCCTTCTGCATTGCCTCCAATTTCCTTGGGAAATACAAGAGGAGGGACTTTGAGAGTGGTGACCAATAGAGATATTTACATGGGAGAGAAGGATCTAAGGGCACCTGGAAGTAGTGAGGGTTGAAGTGAAGCTGAAAACCTGGATTTGCCCTGGCACCACCAGACCTGGATGGTGGTTTTCTTCACAAGCATAGAGGAGAGAGGAAGGTTATAAACTAAGAATGAGCGTGACAAAAATTCGAGGTCTGCCTCTGCCTTTTCTTGAAAGTCCAAAGAGAATTCCTTCCATTGTCTCTGTGCCTCATCAGTGCCTCAGTCAGTCATCACTAACCACCATTCCCACGGAAGTAAAATGCGCAGAATGCCTTTGGGAGTAAAGAATAAGTTGCTTGGCTCTATAATCAATACCCGTGGAAGCAGTCAAGAAATCCAAAGACGCATTGCTCTAGGGAAAGCTGTGGCAAAAGATCTCTTTAGAGTATTGAAAAGCAAAGATGTCACATTGAAGGCGAAGGTGCGTCTGACTCATGCCATGGTATTTTCAGTGGCATCATATGGTTGTGAAAGCTGGACATTGAACAAGAGAGACAGAAAAAGAATTGATGCTTTTGAATTGTGGTGCTGGAGACATCTATTGAATATACCATGGA